>JARVGQ010001639.1:17159433-17170484 GCA_031762355.1 Hypsolebias martinsi | reverse complement strand
CTGAACTTGAACAAGAAATTCTTGCTGCAACATTAAAATGTGTCAGTTCATGGATGTTAGGAGACAAGAGATGTCTCGACACTTGGGTCCAAGTTTTGAAAATGGTGTCAGGAAGTTAAAATATTGTTCACTACTGATCCATTACAAGGTTGACTAGACATGTTGACTGATGACAAACTGGAGTTGAATTGATCAGATATCCCTTTGATGTTAGGTCTAATGCTCCTTTTTTTTCTGTCAGACTTTTACTTAAATGTGTTTACTGCAGTTAAAATGACACAATGGTTTTGTTTTGTGTTACATAAAAAAAAAACTTTCAAAAGTGTAATCATTCCTCTGTCTTATGTTGCTTAATGACATTTAACTCTGTCATCCCTGAAATACTGACGCACAGAATCACAAGTCCAAGTATGAACGGTGTCACATTGTAAACACAATAAAAACATGTATTATCTGCAGCATTGTTCTTTAAAATGACTCAACACTATTATTGTATTGCAGAAAATATGCATACGGTAGGTACATTTAATGAAATTGTAGACCATTGCATTAGGTAATACTGTACATTCAGCAAGTACTTTTACTTTAATACTTTAAGTATTTTAAAAGCAAGTACTTATTTAATTTTACTTAAGTAAAAACATTAATATGGTACTTCTACTTTTACTAGAGTACTTTTTGTCTGTTCATTTGTACTTTTACTTAAGTACAGTGTTTGAGTACATTCTCCACCACTGGTTAAGTGCTTTGCTCCAGGGGCCCAGAGTGAGGTTAATGAGGGTGTAGGCAGGTGTTGGTGTTTCACCTTTTCCACACACATTTTTGATGTTGACTGTACCAGGAGTTGAAACTGCGACTTTCCAATCACAGGCCCATCTTCTCTAGCCTCTGCGCCACCACTCCCCTATATGATTTTGTCTAAAAAAAAAAAAAATGAGTGTTTGTTTCACCGCTGCCCCAGAAGAACACGCAACAGCACCCAATTCATTGTCCCCATGGGGCAATACTGCCCTCTATTGGTGCGGCAAGGTATATTCAGCCGCACCTCTCGTGTTTTGTACATTTATGACCGATTAGAAAGCAGAAATACAGTATGTCACTATAGTAGACAGAGTGTAGAACATCAGCATTCATTTGTGTAATCAAACGTGTATATTGGCGATATAAAGAGAGACAGCAATGGGCATGCGCCAACCACCTACTTCATAAGTTGTATGACACAGCGCCCCCAGAGGTGAATCAGAGCACTACACTGCCTCACCCCACATTGTTTGGACAATGCATCCTGTCCAATCTTACTATGAAAAACCGTGATATAGCGAATCCATGAAAAATGCATCGTGAAGTAGTGAGGGACGACTGTAATGCAAAACAATACAGCGTAAGAACAGCATCAATCAGCATAAAAGCATTCTATTATGAAGTAACAAAGCTTAAAGTTAAAAAAGTAGGCCAGTTTGTTGGATGTGATTGAATTATAAAATTAAAATATACTTCCATTTACTTTGACTTTTTTTTATTATCATCACCATATTTTTTCTCAGCAACTTTAAAGGTATTCTTCCCCCAAAATTTGGTGGATTTGAGAAAAGGATCACACTGTGAGACTGGAAGTGAGCTAAAAGAAGTGGCTAACAAACTACTAGCATTTAGTCAAGTTTTACTCCTTGTGTTAGCACTACCATTAACATGTTGGAAAAAAAAAAAAAAAAGACTGGAAAACTACTAAAACTTGGCATTTCTCGTTTGTATAACAACCAATAAACTTCAGTTTCATGTTAGTTTGGTCAAAACTCAAGAGCCGCTGCAGAGGGACCAAAGAGCCGCATGCGGCTCCAGAGCCGCAGATTGCATAACCCCGCACAATGAATGCCAGAACCAGAACTTGCAACAGACATTTTTCACAGCCGATTTGGGAACATCTTGGTGTAGCCATGGAGTTTAGGAGGTGGCAGAGAGGGACATAAAAAAAAAAAAAATCTCTAATCAAACTGTTGCTCACACTAATCTGCTATCCCAAGAACCAATGGAGTGTTTGGATTGGATTAACCAAACTAATTTTTTTGTGCTTCACCTGTTCAGGATGGCTGGACAACACATCCATTCATCACCAAGAACTACAAGACAAACTTTTGGTGATTTTTCAGCTGCAGTTTATTTGATTCTCATCTCTAAACCAAGAAGAGAAAGGAGACTCAACACGAGTACAAAAACAAATATTTATAGAAAAGTAAGCTTGTAATGAAACGTGTCCAAAGACATCGTAACAAAAACGCGTAGTTCAAGTGTTTAAAGAGCAATCTTGAATACAGTGATAAAATACCAAGTTAGCATTTTGTACATTTTGGGCTTTTTATACAAAAGTCCCTCTGTACAGTTCTTATCTTACCCTTTAGAAAAAAATGACTTTTTAATCCACTGCTGTGCACAATCAGTACGAGGAAGGCACTTTGCAACAGACCAAAAACAGAAAGCTAAACAATTAGGCCCAAGTAATAATTAAAACAAAGGTTTTTATTATTTTCTTACAGAAAATTCCACACGTCGTCAAATTGTAATTTGAACTAAACTCTTGTAGCCTTTAAATGAGCAAATCCAAGTGCGGAGAGGATTGAAAAGAAAACTTGGTCAAAGAGTCGAGCAGCTGGCAGTGTGAGCGCCACCACAGCAGTGATAGTTCGGTGAGCAGCGAAACGTTTCCTGCCACCAACGAGGGATCGACATTCAGTCCCGAGCTCAGCCTGCATGCCAGAACATGCACTTTACACTTCAGATGGCCTTAACGTAGCATCCCCCAACAAAAGACTAGACAAACAAAAACAACTTCTTATGTACAAGACTCGCCACTGACAAACACTTAGCAAATAGGTGGGTTCGTATTTATTTTTATATTTAGATAAAGTGTGTGTATATAGAAAAAGTATATACACTTGTTACAATCACAATATAGACATAAATAATATAGGAATGTAGTAAATTACAAAAACCAATACACTCAAAGCCATTGTCATCACACACACACACACACACACATCTCTTAACTGTGACACTGAGCCTGACTTGCATCATGATACAATTTACAGAAAAAAAAAAAAAATCAACCTAAGAGTAACGTCTATGTGTAAAGTTGGTTCATGAGAAACTAAATAATTAGGGGAATTTCTGAGTTTGCAAACCTTAACGGTACTTTACGTTCCCTTTTAAATATTTACATGCAAATGTGTGTTTTAATTGATTATCAGTCAGGGACAAAGAAAAAAAAAAAAAAAGAATAAATAGAAAATTAAACCCTTTTCAAACACTCTTAAATGACACCAGAGAATTAGGGAACTGTTTGCTTTAAATGTAATTATATAAACCTAAAATTCTATTTCTTGCATAATTTCATCAACTAGTTCAACATCTTATTGAACTATTTAAGACTAAGCTTTTGTTCTTTTTTTTTGTAGAACAAAATGTCAGGTTAACTTGAAGAAGAGAACCACAGAGAAAATAAATGTGATGTTACTGTGTAATGAGTTAAATAAATTATATTCACAGGAATGTCTAGGAATAAACAGATCACCTAAATGGGTAACTTCCACCGTAACAAAGTGACTAATAGATAAAAGAAAAGAAAAAAGTGAAAAGCAAAAGTTTGAAAAAAATTAATCTTTAAGTTGACTAAAAGCTGTTCTTTTAAGCCGTGAATCACTCTGGATGTGTCATCTGATGCACAACACACAAACTCACATTTAAGATAATTTTGACTGGGGAAAAAAGTCTACTAAAGCAAGCAAATCACAAGATTTTTGTTTGACAAAAAAATGTTTTTAAAATAAACCAACACTACACAAAGGGTATGAATAAGTTATTAAAATTAATAAAATATATTTTTTCTACACGTATAAAGAAATTATACCTGATCTTGGTCCCCGTATTATTCACACGACTGATTTAAACATGAAAGAAAATACAGAAAATAATTCATCTCTCAGTTTTTCACGTCCTCGTCTTCACCTCCGCAGGTAAACGAGCAAAAAACATGAGGCTAAATGTAACTAGAGACAAAGCTCTGTTACCAGTTTGTTGTTAAGATTGAAATTACAGTTAAAAAAAAAAAAAGAGCCCATTTTTTTTAAATCATTTGACTACATGTCCCAAGTGCTGGGCTCTTTCTTAAGGAAACTAACACATCTTCCATAAAGCCTTGTCCTTTCTCCACTGGATGCATTAAAGAGAGTAATACCTCTTTAAAACTGCTTCCTTTGTTCAAGATACATGGTTTGGAGGTCAAAAGGAACAAGTAAAGAGAACCGGCACAAAACTGACAAATTAGAATTACCTTTTTTGCAGGAATATTACCAGTAATTTCAAGTCCAACAAGCTGTACGCACATTTCAAGCTGAAATATCAAGTGTTTTGGGAAAAAGAAAACTTAAGTGCCAGTGGTAAACGACTGGACTTTCCTTGCATTTGTTTTTTTATCTTATGAACAATTTATTTTTCATATGATCAAAAAGATCATAGGAATAAAAAAAAAAAGGCCAAATCTGCAAATGTGTGTCATGGAAAGTGACATGGGCCTGTTACTGACTTAACCATTTAAAGTAGTCCTGTACAAAACTGTCAAGTTCAATCCTTTCCCAAAAGAAAAATAAAATATAGATGTAACCGCCCTGTGTTGCCTTGAAGTCAAGACTAAAATAACCATAATGACAAACGTAGGTTTTACTAACTTCACCAGAGCACGTTAAGTAGGCAAACTGACAAAGTGTCTTCTATATAAAGTTAATGGGTTATTTCATGAAAATAAATCTTTGTGCAGCAGTGAAAGCTCAAACTTGTCAGGGAAAACGCGAGACAAATTCAACACAGACATCAGTTTAACCGAATGAAACTATATTTCTTTATAACGAACCAAACACTGAACGCGCCCCTTTGTTTACTCTGAAAAAGTAAGAAAAATAGGAATTAAATGGCAGTTTTCTTCTTCCTTTTTTGACAAGTCATCTGATGCACATTTGGCAACGAGACAAACAGGAGATTAAATGAGTCCAAAGTTGAGGCAAACATCTTCTCGAACACAGAGGATCTTCTGTGGGTAACCTGGCTTTGTCTTAAGTGTTAGAGGCTAAACTTGACTGAGCCTTGAAAAACAAAATGTCACTTCCCTCCAAAGTCGAGTCCACTTTGACCTGCCTCAGGGTCCACAAGTGAAGAGGCGAAAGCAGACTGGACTATCTGAAAGCCAAATGACTCGAGGAGAGACATGTTCTGTTGTGGGGAGAAGGGAGAAGTCAAGGAGGGCACCATCTCATTTAAACTGGACCCTGATGTTCCATGGGCCCTCTGGACTTTGTGAACTCTGTGCTGGTGCTTGTTGAGGTAGGACTTGGTGCGAAAGGCCTGACCACAGATCCCACAGACAAACTTCTTCTCTGGGTCTGTTTTGGCTTGAGAGCTCTCCGGAGATCCAAGGACCCCAGCAGAAGCTCCGTTGCAGTCCAAAGAGGGCATCTCAAGCTCCGGTGCGTCAGTTTTGCGTGGAGACTTGAGCTCATCAACGTTGGACAATTCCCTTAAAGAAGTATCAGATTCCTCGGACTCCAGATGAGGACAATTCCCAGCATTTTCCTGCCCATCTGAAACAAAAGAAAGAAGATAGATCAGAAACGATACACAAATAATAATAAACAACAAATGAAAAGAATAATTGCTTTGGACAAATGCAACAGTATTTACACAGTAAAAACGGCTCAGTAGTGTTTGCAAAAAGATCCAAATTATGGCAGACAACATCAAGCCCACGTCATGTTAATAAATTTAAGTCAGAAACCACACGCAGAGAGTTGCCTTGATTTTATTACTACCATCATGGATGCTCTTGTGAACAAAGGACACAGAATGAGTGTAAAGTAGTCCATCGTTACTTTGCGGATCGACTTTCATGGATTTGCTCTTTTGTGGTTTTTCAATGATTGGACATGACACACAAGTAGCTGACTGATGATTGATGGATGAGCTGCACGAGTGGCATGGATTGTTTATTTTAAATACAGTATTTTAAATGATTTAGCGCCTGTGTGCAGCCCACAGGTGCGGGGAGAAGCTCCCTCCTGCATGTCATGCTCTCTGCAGAATCTTGCAAGAGTGTGGGAAGGGTTTAAAATGCCTGAATAAAAATATACTAAAATAAACTACTACCAGTACTTACTACTATTACTTGTAATAAAATTCCTACTCTGCGGTTTTTCACTTATCCCGGTGGGGCTGGGAATGGAACCCCTGAGATAAATGAGGGACTACTGTACGGATGACTCCCAAGTTGAGAAAGTACAATAAAACAAGTCATCAGTGATTTAATTTACTTTTTTAAATGATTTTTCTTTAAAATAAATTTTAAACCCTGACCCCGGCCAGGGATCTTTCTGGGTGGAATTTGCATGTTCTCTCTGTGCATGTGTGGGGTTTCTCCAGGTACTCTGGTTTCCTCCCACGGACCAAACACATGCATGTTAGGCTGATTGGCAACTCTAAATTGTCTCTAGGTGTGAGTGAGAGAGTGAATGGTTTGTCTCATTTGTCTCTGTGTGGCCCCTGTGATGGGACTTGCGACCCGTCCAGGGTGTACCCCGCTCCTCGCACTGTGATTGCTGGACATGGGCACCGGCGACCCCCGTGACCCAAAATGGAAGAAGCAGGTAAAAGATAATGGATGGAGGGGTACTGAACTTTGATGTCGTGCACGTCCTTCTGCGTGAGTTGCAAAATCTTTATCTGTCATGTCTTGTTTTGGTTCAGCCCAACTCAAAGTGTGAAACATAAATCTGTCACCTCATAAATTTTAATTTTACTGTATATGCTTTTTATATGATTGTCTGCTGTCGTCTGTACCGCATCTGTTCTTTGTTTAAAACAGGTCTCTCTTATTAATAAGGCCTCGAGGCTCAATGAGACTAACCTTCATAAATAAAGATTGAACGAATGAATAACCTCAGTTTCATTGTGTTGTTCGACTTGGAGATGCTCAATTCAGGGCAGTGTGATTCAACTAAACTGCTCAGAAGCAATAATTACTGAAAGCCAACAACTAATATTTTCACATGTCAATTTGAGGTAAACTTGTAGAAAATATTGCACATCAGATTTCTATAAAAATGAATACCGTTTCCTAACATTTTACAAAAAACAGTGCATGCTCATTCAGGCCTGCATTACTAAAAACTAAGTCATCTATTCTAAACATTTAATGAAAATTCTCAACTGTTTGACAAAGAAAAGAATTAACTTAAATTATTTATGTCTGAATTTATTCATGTTGCATCCAACATTTTAGATTTTAAAAATCCAAATTGTTAATGCTGGTTTGTCAGTGTAATTTACCTGAGCGGTCTTAGTGTCATACAACAGCACAAGTAAATCAGAAATTTACGTGGTCCCTAAGACCAAGAAAAGCTCTGCAGACCATATTTTAGTATTTTAAAATCTATTCCACGACACAGAGGGAGCCAGTGAGGTGATTTAAGCACCTGTGTAATGTGCCGCACTTTATTGGTGTGATTAAGGGCTTGGGGGTGGGTGTCAGCATTCTGGATGAGCTGCAGCTTTCCAAGTCTTTTATTTCCTGAGAGCTGTGAAAACACTATCAGAGGATACATCTAACTGAAAATAAATGTGTGTTCCTAATTTGTCTCGGCCTCAGTTTATTGATTTTTGCAACAATCTTAAGGTGGTAATAGGCTGATTTTGAAAAACTCTCATCATTAATGAATTGGTTTGTACATTTTTAAGTGCAAAAATTACAGTATTTGTTACAAGTGAAGTTTTTTATTTTTTATTTTTTTTAACCTCATTAGAAGTGGAAAATGAACTTCCTGAATTTATTTTGAATGTATGGCCGGTACAGTTTATATGTACATTATTTAGGTAATTTACTGGAAATGTTCACATTCATTCATTCAACCTTTATTTGTTTATACAGGTTAGTCTCAATGAGCCTCAAGGACTCATTTACAAGAATGATTACAACAGTAGACAATCATAAAAGATTGTACTGTATATAAATCGAAAAAAATAAATGGAAGAAAGTGATATAAAAAAAAAGAACCAAAAACAGCTACATTGTAAAGCAATGTAAACTATTAAAAACAGGAACCAGTCTGCATTGGTTTTTGCCATGAACTTAGCAGATACATTTACAACTTCTTTACAAGCTTCACTCGATAAAGCCATTGTGCTGAAAAAGAAAGTAATCAATCAGAGGAGATTGGCTCCTTGGTTCAATTCTGAGAAAGCTGGAAAGAAAATAGTGCTCCACTAACATTGAAGAATTTTACTTATCTTGGAAAAATAGCTTGCTAACATACAAAAATGTGCTCCATAAAGCTAGAATTTTATGTAATCTTTAATTGGTGTGAATAAAAATAAACCCAGGTTCCTTTTCAGTACCATACCTAGTCTAACGTTGAGTCATGTTTCCCCACAACTATAAGCAGTGATGACTTTATGAGATTCTTTATAAATAAAATTGTTTCACTTAAAGAAAAAAATCAGACCAACATTCCTAGTATCACCTCTGGTTCTGTGTCAGATGAGACGACTTTAAAAATGTCACTAGAACCTGGTTTATGTTTTAACTGTTTTGTCCTGTTGAGCTCTCTGAATTGTCAAAAATAATAGCTTCATCCAAACCATCCACATGTCTGTTAGATCCCATCCCAACCAGGATATTTAAAGAGGTATTTCCCTTGATTAATAACCACATGCTGGAACTGATTAAAATTACTTGAGATTTTTCTAAAAACAGAGCTTATGCAGTCTTCAGCTGTGTGTTACTTCAGTGTGTAGTGTTCTTCTTTGGTTGTGATTTCACCCTGAGGTCCAATGAAGACCACTCCACATTTCTACCTACCGGTACCCGGTATGCTACAGCTTATTGACGGCTTGCCGTGAATGCAGTTCCTGCATGCTTTAATCACTAAAATAACTTTTTAAAATCTTACCTAATGAAAAATAAGGCTCTGAGAGATAAAAATAATAAAAAAAAGCAGGGAAAGGAGAAATCTCTTCCATCTCACCGTTGCAGCTTCTAACTCCTTAAGGTTGGTCACACCTATCTTGGTAGCCTTTCTCACTACACTCTGTTCACTCAGTTTGTTAGGGGGGCCTGCTCTTATTAGATTTGCACATGTCCAGTATTCCTTCCATTTCTTGATGATGGATTTAACAAATCTCCTGGGAAATTTGGGGACTTGGACATCTTTTAGTATCCATTCCATGACTTGTACTTTTCAATAATCTGTTGTCTGAGTGGAACTGGGATGATCACTTCAAATATTGTGAATATTTATGCAATCACCTAATGTACATTTTTGATTTATTTAGGATTTTGTACATTTACCAGGTATTTGTAGAAAATTGATTTCACTTTGACAATGAAGAAGGTTATTTGTCAAATAGGCCAACTTATTTTATCTGTGATCCATTCATGACAATAAATACATAAAATATCCAAGAGGGCACGTCACTTTAGGCTGTTTTTTTTTTTTAAATCTTCTTCTTTTGACTGCTCCTTTCTTCAGGGGTTGCCACATGAAGACTTGACAGTTGTTTTCATGCCAGATGCACTTTCTGATTCAACCAGAGACCATCAAGCTACCACAGCCTTCTGTGTGGAGCAGAGCTGCCATCTAGGGTGCAAGCATGGTGGGGTTTAAGGGCCTTGCTCAAGGGCCCAGAGTGGGGCAGGGGATGGTAGAGACAGGCAGACAGGTGCAGGTGCTTCATCTTTCACCACTCACATTTTGATGTTAGTCCTGAGAATCAAACCGGCAACCATCTTTTATCATCTGTGCCACTATTCACCCATAGGCACTGAATGTTGTAAAATATGACGTGTTTATATTTTTTACAAATTATCTTTTTTTTTTAACTGACATACCATTGAGGATTGTGCCATAAGTGTTGCTTTCCAGAGTGTCATAAAAGAAAATAGAGTTGAATTTAATATATATGCCAACATTTTTAAATAAATAAATAAAAAAAAATCTTGCGGCATCTCCTTATACTCAAACTGTGTGTCTGCCCATATTAGAAGCACCAGTTGCTCTCGTTAAGGTTCCAGTTAACATTGGTGTCATCACAAACTCAGAGACTGCCGGAGAATTTTTGTAACTTTTGCAGAACATATTTTAAAGACGACACAAAGGAAACACCCACCCGTTTCCAGCATTCAGTCCACAGTCCACGTACAAAACTTCATTGTGCTTTGTGCGTCACAGCTGAAGCTGGTGACAAGTGATGTTCCATTTATGACACGGCAACTTCAAAAACTGAACTGAAATGTTGCACGGACGAAGTGACAGTGAAGTGAGCGCTGGTTCTCTGAAACAGGAACAGAAATAGATGTTGGGGGTTAAAACTTTTCACACACTGTGATGTAGATTCTGTGTGGATTTGCATCAACTCTTGCAGTGCACAGCGACGAGCGCAACCGAGGCTACTGTTAGAACTATTCAGAGTTAGCTGTCAGTCTTTCACAGTGACTGGTGAGCAGGCTGCTCCACTCCCACCCACTCCCACTGGTGCTGTCCCTGCCTCAGAAGCTCTTCACCACACCGCCACTTTGTATTTATTCCCACTCTCAGCATGTGCACATCACGCTGCGTGTGGCTGCATCTGTTTCTGTGATTATTACACTTAACAGCAGGAACAGAAGCCACAAGTAGCAATTTTGGTTTCATAGCAAGCTGATGTGTGATACAAATAATGATGCTGGAGTTTAAGTTTTTAAGTAAAATTACATATATCAATATTATAAAACTTCAAATTGTGTCTACAGTTGTTTAAAGAAAGATTAGCAAACAAATGCTGATTATTGTTTCAAAGCTTATAAGGAAGCCAATCATTTTTTACCTCATATTGAATATGGTGGCCTTTGGTGGTCTTCAATTACTGACCAGTATAGTTTTCCCCCATCACGGAGCCAAGAAGTCTGTCTGTCCATCCATCCATCCATCCATCCATCCATCCATCCATCCATCCATCCATCCATCCATCCATCCATCCAT
>JARVGQ010001639.1:17072208-17085315 GCA_031762355.1 Hypsolebias martinsi | reverse complement strand
AGGCCACATCGCACCACAGACTGTTCAGGAGCTAAGTGATGCTCTAATCCAGGTCTGGGAAGAGATCCCTCAGGAGATCATCTGCCGTCTCACCAGGAGCATGCCCAAGTGTTGTTGGGAGGTTATACAGGCACATGGAGGCCACACACACACCCTACTGAGTCTCATTTAGACTTGTCTTGAGGAATATTCACTGACATTCAATCAGCCTGCCATGCTGTTTTCCACCTTCATATTGAGTATGGATCCAAATCCAGATGTCCATGGTGTAATAATTTTGATTTACATTGATAATGTTTGTGTTATTTTCTTCTCAATCAGTTCCACTGTGCTAATAATAAAGTTTGTCAATGAGAATATTTAATTAATTGAGGTCTAGGATGTGTTATTTTAGTGTTCCCTTTTAATTTTGTGAGCAGTGCATATTATAATAAATTATCCTGTTTAATTCAGGATTGTAATCTAAAACAGTTTATAGTGGTTTCAGATAATGAGACACATTTTTTTTAAATTCCTAGGTTTGATCATTTTACAGTCAATTGAAGGTAAACTGTACAAAAAGATAAATATTCACGTCATAAGTGGGTGATGACACACTAAAGCAGGTGTGTGTCACACAGTAAAAGTGAGCACCAGTGCTGCTCAACAGCAGCTGGGTGTGTAAACAGTTTGGCAGGTTCCCTGCATCACGACTGACACTCTTCACTGACCCCAAGTGGCAGACATAAATCACATTCTGCAAATATAAACTCAGTCTTCTGGCTGCTCCTCTAGTTTAGGGTTTAAATGATAAAAACAGCAGGAAAATCCTCATTTCATCTGTTTTTGAGTGGCTTTACATTGATGATGCACCTGAGCTCACCTGTGTTTCTTGATGTGTAGAGAACGATCCTGGTGTTCCTACCTGTATAGATTCTGTACATTACAGCTGTGTTTGTGTTTGTGGGCAGTTTTTTTTTTTCTTTCCTCACCATGTTTCATTTCTTACTTGAGTTTATGGTGATGGTTTCCACAAAACGTCTGTGGCCTCTCTCATAAGAATGAAGATCAGTGATCGAGGGAGGGAACTCGAGGTTAAATTCCGGACCTGAAAAGTGTTTATAGACTAAAAAGTATTTAACCATTAACCAGAACAAAAATGATTATCTCCTCAGAAAATCAGGCCATCGTGAGCAGAAGTGTGTGTAACAAAATATCTTGCATGGCTGGCATAGTTCTGCAGGCACACAAAAATTGGTCAGTTGTTTCCAAAACTGGCTGCATATTACAAAGTGGCATGGCTCACTGGTTGCATGGTCGCAAACACTCAGAATTTAGTAAGGATGTACAGTAGTCCCTCGTTTATCTCTGGTGTTAGGTTCCACCCCTCACCCCCATGATAAGTGAAAAACTGTGAAGTAGGGATGCTATATTTATTTTAGTATTTTTATATATTTTAAGGCTTTAGAAACCCTCCCCACACTCGCAATGTTCTATACTTTTAAACCTACGTCATTTTAACTACATACGTACAGTACTGTACTATATATGTACAGTAGCTACTAAATTTTACATACCAGCTCTGCAGAACATCAACAGCTCTCAGTTCCGCTCAGTTCTTGTCCGACTCCGTTCGTTTCTGCAGACCTAACCTGCAGCAACAAACCCTGCAGTCAATCTTCTAAACTCTTAAACCTACTAATTTGAACAACATACGTATGTGTAGCTACTAAATGTTACTTACCAGGCTCTACAGAACGGGAGCGGCTCGGTTCCGGTCCGACCCGAGAAATTAAAAAAGTCCTGGTGCAGCATGACCGAAACCCACCCCCCCATCCAGGTTGATGTGCGTGTGCTGCTCCGTTTGCAGAAAACAGCGGCTGTAAGCAGTTTTGACTTCTGGGAAGTGAACTGATGTCTTCTGGGTAACGTGGTTCTTTAGACTGATAAAAACAGTGGAGGCTTAATGAAAGAAAACTACAAAATGGCTGCGGTTTTTTTTTATGTACAGTACAATATTATGTACTGCACATCCACAAACCGTGATAGAGCAAATCTGTGAAAGTCAAACTGTGAAGTAGTGAGGGACTACTGTAACAGCAAATTTGCCCATTACCTGCAGTTTTCTTGCAAATGTCAGTTGCTATCTATTCTTTAACAATCCCAGCCCAGTGAGACACGTACCTTTAGGTTTTACTCCTTTACTACCCTTTATCTGCATTGTAGCTATATTGTTTAGTATCTCGATGAGCTACATGCGTTGAATGTTGAGTAAAGACAGAGTTCAGCTGACTTAAAACTAAACTAAATGGATGTCAACTCTTTAATCTCTCCTGCTGAGTTTGTACGTTCTGTTTGCAGCTCCAGCCTTTCCTGTCCAGTCTTATCCCAACGGATACCCCGGTTATCCGATCAGAGGTGATTCCTCCCAGCCCTCTATTTCTGACGATCATAGGCACAGCCTCATGGCTTTGGAAGACCAGGTAAGACCTGTTTGTTTGTGTACTTCATCTGTAAAGGCGTCGCAGCGTGAACCTGTTTTTTGTTTCTCCCATCAGACTCACACCTATGTAAACACTGTGAGTATGGAGGGGGACCTTTCCACGCGTCACTGTGTCCACTCTCTGCCCGAAGTACGGCCCAGCACTTTGCCTGAAACAACACGGGGAGCCATGCCTGTCGGTGGCCAAGGAAATCCACAGTCCAACCTGCGATGCTGTCCGCTGGAGGAGCGCAAAGACCCTCAGGTGTTCCTCCAGCCGTCCTCACAGGAAGTGAAATTCATGCTGGGTCCCACTCCAGCTCAACGCCATCTGCTGGAGAGGGAGAGGCACGGGCACAATCCACACATGCTCCAGCCAGCAGAGGGCGCAACAGGCTCAGAGACGGAGGGAGATGAGCCCTCCATGCACTTGTGCAATTCTCACTCCTATCACCATTTCCATCACCACCTGCACCGGCACTCGAGCCACGAGCAGTCGGACAGCTGCCAGAGTGGCGAGCTCACCTACGAGAACATCAACGGCCTGCGGAGCGGCCGAAAGCAGCGTCTGAGCCCCAGCAGCGTGTCGCAGTCTGTGGGTTCAAGCAGCAGCAGCAGCACCGGCGACAGTCACCCCCATTCCCTCATGCACTCGCTCGCCCACGGCCCTTCCTCTCTCCCCCCGCAGGGCTACGCCTGCGACCGGGGTATGGGTGGTCACCGTCGGACAGCTCTTCTGAACTACGAGAACCTGCCATCTCTGCCACCGGTGTGGGAGTACAGAGCGTTACAGCGAGATGATGAGCAGGAGGAGGACGATGAAGACCAGGACGAGGACGAATACGAAGAAGAAGAGGACGACTTTGACGAGTACGAGTTCTCAGAAGGCCCAGGGACACCCAACGGGTACCACCAGGACAGTCGGGGTATCCACAGAGACGCCCTTCAGAACTATGTGAACTCAGAGCAGGTCCAGCCTCCCCGGCTTCGACACGCATGCCCCCCTCATCCACGGCAGTGTCGTCCGGACAGCGGGGGACAAATATTTAGCTTTGATTTTCGCAGACGATCGCGTTCAGGGGCCGGAGGCTGCGAGCACAGCCACTTGCCTCCGTCGCGGCAGCTGAATTACATCCAGGTGGATCTGGAGGGGGAACCCCCCTGCCAGGCTCTCAGCAGCGGGGGCGCCCAGCCACAGCACCAGCGCCTACCACCCAAAAAATGTGGCCCACCGGCACCCCGGCGCAGCGAATGCTACGCAGTCATCGACCTGAAGAAGACGGCTGCCATGTCCAACCTGCAGAAAGCGCTGCCCAGGGATGATGGGACCTCCAGAAAGACTCGCCACAACAGCACAGACCTGCCTCTGTAAGGGACGCTCAAACTGAAGGGGGCGATGAAGACAGATGAAGGCTTATCCTCATGTTAGCACACTGGACCCTTCACTGTCATCCATCCATTCAACTGTCGACCGACTAAATCAGTACAGGTACCTCATTAGAAACTCACATTTTGTGCAAAGATGGTGAAATCCGAAACCTCTGAGGAGAATTTGCAACTTTATGTTGTCTTTATTGATCATATATTTTACGGTAAACTCTCCTTACAGCGTTAAGTCTCATATATTGATACATATTTATATGTGACCCTTCGTGCTGGTTTATGATCCAACAGATCTTTATTTTTTTAACGAAGGTGGTCATCGCCATCCAGTATTGAGCAAGTTCACCCACAATACATTCATGTTTTGCCTTTTTTTTTTCTTTTCTAAATATTGCAAACGTCAGAGATGCATTTCTCATAACAGAAGTGTAGTTGAAGTCAAGTTAATGGTTCCTCCCAGAAAAAGGCCAGTTTTCATACCTCGTCACAAGCACTTGAGTGTAACGTTGCGGCTTGTACATTTGTTACTGTATACCAAGCATTTTGCACACAATCCAATGGAATTGTATTGAATCGTATTAGAGGATTTGTTTCATCCAATCCGGTTTGAGAAATTGGATCAAATGAATTGAACAGATTAAGATTTCTGGAGGATTATATTTGTGTTATAGTTAAAAAAAAAGTAGCACATGTGGATTAATTTGATTTAGACATGTTCTGTCAACAGGCATAAATTGGAATCGTAGCATATCATCATCGATCACACCTCCTGAGGATCATCCCAGATATGTGAGATGGGAGAGGGGGTTCATGTTTGTCACGTTGCACTTTTGACCTGGGTCACTTTGCCACCCTGTCCCACACCGATGGAGCCACAGGATGTGTGCTTTTATGTCAAGAAAGTAAAACACTGGGGCCAAATGGACACTTACTCAGCAATGTAGATAGAATTAACTGAAGTGGACAACAACGTCAAATAGTGGCATGTAAGGGGAAGTTCAGAGCTTATAATGTGGGGTGGAATATTTATGAATAATTAATATCTTACTTGTTGTAGATAGCCCTTTGGATGACTTATTTTTGGAGTAATAAAGTTTAATTCTGACCAGATTGATGAGCTAAAGGCTAATCTGATTAGAACCAAGACCAAAGTCAAGACAAGTGTAACATGCGTTTTATTCATAAAGCAACTCCATGTGCTTTTTTTTTTTTTTTTGCCCTTTTTTATTTATACTTTTAAAAGGACTGTATCAGCTGGTTAATAAGGCATGTCTATAAAAAGTACAAACACCCACAAGTAGAAAAATTACATAAAAGGAAAAATAAAACAACTTTATTGCCTTTGACTTAAAACAGGCAAAGTTATATAATTGCATTTTTAAATTTATGTCACAGAGTTATGGACAAACAAGTTTGATGGGTTTATAGTTAAATAGCAGCAGCTAGCTGTAGCAGTAATGGTGCAGATTGGGGCATTTTTATTGGAAATGTTACAATATTTCATTCTGAATAAGTGTGTTTTGTGAATCGGAGATGGTGTAAAGGTTTAGAAAAATAGCACTTGAATTAACTGCGAGGAAAATTTGGAGACTAAAGTTGTTTTTAAACACGTTTTTCACCACTCCGATCCGTTAGCTCGTCACTCCAGTCAAAATTCAACTCAAGTAAGATGTTCATGACCTTCCTCTCAGCTCCACTTCAAAAGATCTGAACTGTCACTTTACGACGTAACGTCACAGGAAATGCGCTGATTTTATAATACTGTCAGTCGTCAGGTGTTCAATTTTTGTTTTAAAGATACTCATGTGTTTCATTGCATCATGTCATGATCTTTTTTTTTCAGGCTTTTTATCTGCCATCTCAGTAAAATATTTATTTATTTATTTAATATTTATTCATTCCATTTAAAATATGTTTATTTATCCTCCGTCCATCTGATGACCAGCGTTTTGTAATCCGGTTGATAATACGGAGACCAAAGTTTCAATTCTAATTATCGCTGGACGCTGGTGTTTTACTGTTATTACTGTGCTCAGTTAATTAGATATATATTTTTTAAAAACTAGCGTATTTATATTTTAAGTGCCAAAATCTAATGAATAAACTCAAATGTGCCATAATTTTTTTTTCTTTTTTCTAAATATAGGACAGAAAGGCACAAAGTGAAAACAAGCAGGGGTGGGAGGGACAAAGTAAAGACAAAAAAATAAATAAATAAATAAATCCAGCTTTATAAGAAAAATACAATCTAAAAATGAAAACTGCACATTCCACCTCATCTGCATCTATAGCCATGTTGAAGGGAAATGTAAAAATGATCTTTCCATCTGATAATCACTGTTCCGGTGGTTTTTTGCTGCTACTTGTACATACTAAGAGTAGCCCGTGGAAGCTACAGGTATTCGTCTAAAATGAAAAATAATGTGATGTCAGATTTTTACCATGTTGTTATAAAATCGTGTTGCTGTCTTCTTATTTTTGTTTGAGCAGCAGAAATGTCATGCACCATTTCATTTCCATCACATTGTTTTACCACTAAACTGGCTGGCTGGTAGGAGACGGATTGGAAGCCTAGTGGCATCGTTGTTTTAACCAACGCTCGTCTTTTTGTAGCTGACAGCGAAAAGATGGAGATTTTCTCCACGCATAAGCGTTTAAGGCAGACGTATCACATCGCTCGCTCAAGTTGGTCTTTTCTCAACTTCTGACAAAGTTTAACGCCTTCAAAACAAAGGGAGGATTTGTTAATTAAAATATGCATTCATACAAAGTACTTGTTTCCTTACCTTCATAACTGAGCAGGTAAATCTCCTTTAGGCTGAGCTGTGAAGATTTTTTTTTTTTTTAAATCCTTCAAAAATGTTCCTGAACCCAAATTAATGCTCTTTATTTCGTTTTATGTGTCAGTATTAAGAAAATGGCATGAATAGAATCAAAAAGGCCTAGTATTCCTTGGAGGAACGCACACCACCCACTGCTAGTTTTTAAAATACAATTATAACCTTGACTATTGTTAGTTTTACCATTTTTTTGGTCAAATCTTGAAATTAAAGCTGTGCACAACTGCACACAATTTAATAAGATCCTCTGTTAGTGCTTGCAGTATATCTTGAGGATGACGTTCAGCTACCAGCATTCCAAATTTTCACTCAACATCTGTGAATCTGACTTGAGTTGGCGCAAAATTTGTGTTGGCTCTAATCAATTAGCTGTGGCAGCCATCTTGAATTGGGTTGACTCAGCTGTAGATGGGAACATTTAAGGCAAACTTCAGTTTTGAACACATGTTTTTGTGTAGATTTAATCTAAAACAATTATTGTCTACACTAAAAAAAGAAGATTAATCAAAGTCTGAAGTTGATTGTTTTATTCAAAATAAAAATAGAAAAGGCCATCTTGCAGTTAACATTTGCGAATGACTCACTGTAGGAAGGAGGATGTTTACATTTTTGCAATAAAAGTAGAATTTTTTTAAACAGACCAGTATGTGAAGTGTAAAATTTAAAGGTAGTCTTTTTTTCATTCATTCATTCAACCTTTATTTATACAGGCTAGCCTCTAAAGATGTGATGTATTTTTCACCTCTTTCTCTACGAACCAGCAGTCTTATCATCACATGGCCAATGTTTACTTTTTTAACTCATGGCAAAAAAAGACCTTTTTTTATATCCTAGACTTGTATTACAAGTGCCATACATTACGTAACCACTGACAATGCTTTATTAAGTTATATTAAATCACATCTGATGACACCTCACAGGAATCAGCAGGAAGTTTGTGTAAGTTTTCCAGAATATTGTAGATTTGAGTAACCTCACGCTGGCCAGACCAGCTTTTACAGCATCCTTGACGACCAGCTCCTGTGTACACTGATATATAATCTAAATAAATCAATAGATTTGAGTAATTGTTCTTTCAGATCACTCATATTCTTAGTGGTTGTGTGATATTTCACTTGCTTTCAAACAAAGTGCAGCTCGTTCCTCCGTGATGCTTTCAAAATGGTTGGTGTTTATCCTCGAGGCCTGTTTCACAGAAGTTTTTAGCTCCAGTGATAATTCGTTCTGCTGAGAGTTGGTCTGCAAGGCAGTCAACGACTCCCTGAAGTAAATTTTTTTAAAGTTAAGTTAAAGAAAAACTTAAAAAGGGTCTTGTTCTGCGTTCGTTTAAAAGTGTGTTCTTCATTAGAGGAATCGTTTCACTGTGCCTTGCATATTTGAGCCGGATAAACATTTTCATTACATGAGGTTCAGTTTGCATATTAAAAAAAAAATCTGTGCCTGGCAACAAGGAGACTTAGTTAAACGGGTTTCACTTTGTGCTCGAAGATGGGAAAAGTGTGCCATTTTCTTATTTAAGCCTAAACTGTGTTCAAAAATGTTTCAGTTAAATAAAAAAAAAGTCTAACAATTTAATAAGTTATCTTTCTGGGAGTTACAAAAAGATCATGATACCACTTTCTTGTCTGTGAAGCATGAGCCTAGTTTTGTTAAAAAAAAAAAAAAAATAATAATAATAAGCTAAACTTTTTTCTAGCATACCACCTTCAGAATCTAAACACTGTTTAATCGAGCCCTTCTTTCTTTATTATAGCAGTTTATTTTATTTTCATCTCAATCAATAACCCTACAATCATCAGAGTAAATACAATGTCATCCCATACCTGCTGGGCTTAATATGTTAAACCCATTGAATACAAAATGTATTTACGTTTGTCACAACAGATTACATTTTTGAACATTATTGTACAATATATGTATATACATTATGTATTGTACGGTACATTGTACATTTGTTAAAACAGGAATTTAGTTTGTGTCATCAACTGGTGGCTCCCGGGCCATATCTGGGATGAATTTGGCCTTTGAAATATTAATTTGTTAATAAATTATATACAATCCTCTAGAGGAATCAGTAAAAAAAGAACAGGATGGGAGTGTCTTTACCAATCAGGGTGCTCGCTCACAGCAGACAGATCAGATCCACTTCAGCTTGGACAGGGATGTCCACACAGGACCAGTTTTTGTGGATACAGTTTTCCATGTGCTCTTTTAGCCTTGCGTCCACACAGAAGTTGAGTTTTAAGAGCCCCAACTTTTGAAAACAGGTTGCAAAGAGATACATTCTTGAAACACCGCCCCTGTGTTTTTGTGTAGACAGCTAAAACACAATATTTTGAAAACGATGATGTCACAGCCTCACCTCTCATCTAATCTACAATCTGACACCATTCTTTTTTGTTTTTCCTTTTTGTATTCAAGATTTGCACAACTTGTGAGTGCTTTATGCTTCATGCCTTATTTTTGGTGTTTTGTGGCAGCGTTACAGCGCCACACACAGGCCCAGCCATCTTACTACTGCAGTTTGGGTCCGCTTTGGAGTTTGCGTATGGATAAAATCATTTGTAGAAATGGTGTGTTTGTGAGTATATTTTTAGAAACAAATATTTGTTTTAGAGAAACTGTCTTTCTGTGTGGATAAGGTCTAAAACAAACCAGCCGAGAGCTTAATAAAAATGTGAGTGTTCCTGCTTTCAAAGTGAGTAATGAAAACAATTAGAAACATTGAAATTAGTTGTAATTAATCATATTTACTATCATAATCTTTAAGAAAAGTAAAATCACGCTCAGCCACAGTCATACTGAAGCAAAAGTAGTTATAAGCTCAGTTGAATGTGAAAAAAAAAACAGCTCATTGACACTAAATTTATAAGAGAAGACCAATAATTTTTACTTGTCAGTGTGTCAGAATGTGTGTTTTCACAGCTTTGAGATGGAAGCAGAGTGGGGGGTACAGTCATTTACTTCAAAATGTCCATTCCATTGTCATATTATACTAACAGACCCAAATGTCCCTGCCTTTTCTCTTTGCTGGGAATTGAGCCAGGTTTACTGTTTTATTTATTTATTTATTTTAATAAGGGCAATGTCCCATTCATTAACATGGATGGAACAGGACGTAAAACTTGTACTGGGACATGGAAGCTGGTCCCGTTAAGACTTCAACTTCCAGTTTACCATACCATACCAAACCAATTTATTTCTAAAGCACTTAAAATACAACATAGCAGCCGTCCGAAGTGCTGTACAAAGATAAAATTAAAAAAATATATATTGACCTTTCTAACACTTCGACGCAGCAGTTATTTTTCAAGTTATCATGCTCAACACACAGGCAAACATTTATGGCAGCCCCCACTTTGGATTTTGACTTGGTAACCCAATTTTTGAAAGAAACCTTTCATTCACCTGATGAAGCAAGTCAGCACTCCACTTATTTTTCATGTTACCCTGCTCACAACATGGACGAACACTGACGGATGCAGGCATTTCCAGTTCACCCTCTTCAAACTAATTAAAGGCCAAGCATTTCTGAAGGAACGCCAGCGTTTCAGATGAAACCCTCTTCTGATGAGGAGATGTGATGTTTTAGGTCAAACCTTGTAAATGATGCCCTGCAGGACGTATAAACATCAAGGGTGTAAGAGATGCTACTACTACACCAAACGTAACTCCATACAAGTAAATCTGGAAATGTTACGGCTAAAGCCAGTTAGCTGTGGTGTTGTCTGGATCTGTGCTGACCCACTGATGAACATCTGCAAGTTTCACTTTAATTTCATGTTTATTCTGTCCTGCAAATTCAAAACCAGTTTTTCCACTTTACTAACTTAAACAGTCAACGTTGTGTCCTTTCCCTGCTCTCGGACGTTGGACTCG
Organism: Hypsolebias martinsi; assembly: GCA_031762355.1. NCBI lineage: Eukaryota > Metazoa > Chordata > Actinopteri > Cyprinodontiformes > Rivulidae > Hypsolebias > Hypsolebias martinsi. The sequence continues at coordinate 17,074,752 of JARVGQ010001639.1, read as the reverse complement.
TTCCCGGACATGACGCTAACAGAAACAATAGCAGCATAGAGAGGAGAGCAGCTCCTGCGCAGGGACTTGAGGAATAACTGAAACCACATGAGCGACAAAAAGAAGATGAAGATACAAACTTGGTGCTGGAGGCGAACGAAACAAAGTGTTTCACAGACGGGAAGGACACCAAACCACCTGCATCTTCTCAGCCTTTCACGTGAACAGGAAATCTCTCCTGTCCTCTTTAAATCAGTTTCTTTTTTCAACAGGAGGTAAAATGAAAGGATTAAAGGTCAAAAATACTAATTACTGACTGTCATTTAATCTGGTTGAACCCGAGGATTAGCGCTCTAATCCCACTGAGATATTTTATACCGTCTCTCTGCTGACTTTAAATGGTTTAGATAAAGATGGTTCGGGGTGGGGGGTGGGGGTGTAGCTGCAGACAGACTCTTTCAGTCAGACCTGCGGAGACGACGGGAAAACAAACAGAAAAGTGCAACGGCAGAATTCCTCCCCCCATTCTGACTGGGAGACGGACAGATCTGTGTGTGTTTGCTGGTTGGAGAGTTGGGGATTGAATCAGTGGTGTAGTCTACATTTTTTGTACTGAGTATACTGTACTTGGAAACCAAAGTACACTGGTTAGTACAGTGTAATCGTTAAATTTGAATTTGAATAAATGTACAACAAACTTTGTATAACAGTTGTCTTTGTATTAAAACGCAGAATTTATAAAAATGTATCAAAGTAAAGCACATTCAAAGATTTAGTACAGAAGTACTAAGTATACAAAAAACAGGTTGAACCAACTCAGTGTGTCTTTAAAATGTTCCAAATGTGTTGACAATGACACGAGCCCGTCATGAATCATTGCCAATGATACATGGCATTGGCTCGTATCATTGGGCCCTTTTAAGTGGGTACACTGAAATTTCCAAGTTTTTCCAGTGGATATAATCCGTATACCCACGTATCACATCGACTACACCACTGGATTGAACCCCGTCTGGCCCGGGACACTGGCTCCTGTCCATGTCTCTGACCGGCCTCTGAGAGGCAGATTGGGAAAGAATTGGAGGTGAAAGGAGGGAGAAGAAGCAGAGAGGAGTGATGGCGGCTGCAGCACAGCCCAACAGCTCCCTCTGTCGTCACCTGGAGCAGCTCTAAAGCTGCTCACAGTCCTCCTCTGCTGCTCTACCTTTATATTCATCTCTTTCTGTCTCCTCAAACTGACAGACTGTTAACATGGAAACATCATTATGAAGTCTCTCCTGCAGATGCACTGTTCAAAACATTTAAAGCCCTTTTAAAGCACCGGGTTGTTGCTGTTTTCTCCCGTTTTCAGAAATAAAATAATATGTTCCGGAAATTTGTTAAAAGAAACCCTCACAAAAAACAAAATCCTTATAAAACTTTGAGAAATCTGACAAGTAGAGCAAAAAGTGATGCAAGAATGAGATGAATTAGTGTTTGTTTTTTTTGCTGTTATTCAGTGAAAGCTGGACAAGAATCTGAGGCATTCTGGTGTTTTTTATCCTTGTAAAATTAAAAAAAAAAAGTCTTAATCCATGTGCTGCTCACCTTCAAAATAAATCAGAGAGTAAATACAGATTATAGCCCTTTGCTGATTCTAAGGCGCACTTTGCCTCCCCAGGTCTGGAAGCAGCTCTGAAATGCAACGAATCGGATATTTCTGTACGATTCCTCGCCTGAATCTCATCTGATGCCTCTGCAGCACACTTTCATCTGCCGTCCAGGTTCCTCCACATGGCTCCAACCTAAATAACACCAAGATGTGGGGCACAGATAGCAGACTGTCAGAGCAGACGATCCCGTTCTGCAGCAGGACACTTTTCCTCCTCACATCTCTGAGTGAAGACCGACAGCTCCTCGCTGTGATTTAGCTGCGACAGAAGCTGAAGGGAACCAGACAGTAGAGATAGAAGTCACGCTGCCCTCATCCTCCTCACATCCTGATAGAGTCACGCTCCGTCCTAACTCACATTTGCTCCTCTGCCCTGTTCTCTCCTCACCTCCTTTCTTCTACTTCTTCCTCTCATGTGCTCACATTCTCACTCATTCATGACTGAAGTTTTCCACAAAGTGAACTTAATTAGTTTATAATTGAGTAAAACAAACAAAAGAAGCAGGAGTTGAGAGAGCAAGAGTTGAGAGAGCATGAGTTGAGAGAGCATGAGTTGAGAGAGCATGAATTGAGCGAGTATGAATTGAGAGAGCATGTGTTGCGAGAGCATGAGTTGAGAGAGCATGAGTTGAAAGAGCATGAGTTGAGAGAGCATGAATTGAGAGAGTATTAATTGAGAAATCATGAATTGAGAGAGCATGAGTTGAGATAGCATGAGTTGAAAAAGCATGTGTTGAAAGAGCATGAGTTGAGAGAGCATGAATTGAGAGAGTATTAATTGAGAAATCATGAATTGAGAGAGCATGAGTTGAGATAGCATGAGTTGAAAAAGCATGTGTTGAAAGAGCATGAGTTGAGAGAGCATGAATTGAGAGAGTATTAATTGAGAAATCATGAATTGAGAGAGCATGAGT
>JARVGQ010001639.1:17060461-17072108 GCA_031762355.1 Hypsolebias martinsi | reverse complement strand
AGAACATCACAAGTAAATACAACATTAAAACACAGATGCTAACTCACTGTTTGTTAGTTGATTATTTATTTGAGAGTGGTATCAATGTTCTTTGGCTAGAAGCATATTTTCCAAATCACAGGTTTATATATATCAACAAAAATGTGGTAACCAGAATCTTTATAGACCCAAAAAGTGCGTTCAAGAACAAACCCAAACTCAACGCTTGAAACTTGAGGTACTCTTTGTTAGTTTATGTCCTAATAAAAGACAATCTGATTTCTCATCTGCTATTTGTTCTCATGATGAATAAGAATGTAAAAAAAAGAAACAATAATTTTGTGTGTGTACTTGTTCAGTTTATATCTAATCAACTTTGAAGATGAAACCAGGAGATAAACACGTGCGGATCATAAGAATACAGTGAGCAGAAAGGCCAGCAGTTAGTGCTTCACACCATCATCATCATCATCATCTATAATAATTTTCAGTTATCACTCAGTAATTTTGTGCATTATTCCTAAACAGAAAAATCTGCCACAGATCATTTTAATCTCCATATTGTAAAACCTCAACTTTCTGCCCATGCTGTGAGATAAATCTGTCACATACTGAAAGTATCAGAAAACTGTAATATCTCATGTTATTACTGTGTATTTTCCTTTTTATCTTTGTTTTTTTCTGGTGCAGGCTATAATTGCCACCAGAAGGTGATGTACATGTACGGGTCTGAGCTGTACATTTTATTTATTTATTTTTGTGACAGATTTTGTGTATTTTTGTGCAGTTGGGAATAAAACTTTGTGACTATTATATAAAATAATGAATCGAATGAGTGCCAAATATGCCTGAGCATGATAAAATCTCTTACCTGAGAGGGAACTGCAGGTAAATGACTCGCTGAGAGAGACTCGAGTGACTCGCTGCTGATGTAAACACTGAATTCACGGCTGAAGGTTGACCCATGCTCAATATTTTTGCTGAAAGTGGGAGAACTTTTTAACTTTTTGTCTTGTTTTGAAAAAAAAAATTCTTCAAGATATTTGTTGTATGTTTCTGTGTCCATCCATGGCTTTTAAACGCAGTCAGTGATGGTCTTCTCACACTTCATTAAACATGAGGGGAGCTGACTGACTTTATTTTTTGGATTCAGAGGTGAAAAACAAACACATTTGCATAATTTTATCTTCTTGAGTCATTCCACACAAAGGTTAGTTGTGTGCTTATCTGAGCTCCGCTTCATCTAAAAAAATAAATAAATAAACAAACACACAAAAAAGTGAGCCTGGCATTTGGTGACTTTTACCCTGGATTTTATCAACTATAGACTGTGGATTTGTTCAAAAAATGTAAATGTAATTCTAATATTAAAATGAATCTATGAAAATATCTTACTGTGGACCAAACTGTGTCATTTTTTTAAAGTGAAAGCAATAGATCAGTTCAAGTGGGGTCCTATAGAGAGGTTATGAACAATTACTATCTTACCTGTTGAAGATACAACTTTAAATGGGACATACAAGTTTAATTCTGACCTGTAAGGGCTAGTCTGAGCAAGGCAAAGACCAAAGTGGATTACTGATGTCTTTACACAACTCCTGCCACAAATGTAGTGGTTTATGACAATGCTGTTTTTAAATTATTTCACCAGCATCAGTTCCACATTACTTAGTTATTCCAAAAGTGTTGTAGCTTTACTGCTGCTAACTATTTTCACTTTCATAAACCAGACTTTTATGATTTTAATATTACCTTTCAGTTTCCCCTAGGTCACTTACCTTGAGAGGGTGCTTGTCTCTTCGGGGTTTTTGTTGACTGGGGTAGGGGGGTGTTTGAGAACCGTTGCATTATGGTAGTGACCACAGTTGTCGATGGGTGCGCGTGTGTGTATAAATAGCTAAGCACTATGTTTGTATCGCATGCGGTTTAGAGTCTGAGCTGAGCTGCTAATCTCTGCTCCCCATCCAGAACCTTAGAACGGTGATAATGTGAGATGTATTAGCCTTGTTTCTTGTGTTTGCTTAGGTCCATAAGTGATGGCAGCCATCTTGAAGAGAGGTTGACTACAGGGCTTAATTTGTAAACGGATCGATGCCGTAACGCAAATAGCAGGCGGGTCGGTTGGGGGTGGGTGGGTGCGGAGATTTGTTGGATGTGGGGTGGGGTTGAATAAAGTTGATGCGATTTCCTGCATTTTTGTGTATTTTAATGGGTTGTTAAACATATGTTTACCTACATTTGTGAACACTTTGCTTCTGTCAAGCTAACCCACCCACTTATTTGACGGTTCCGAGCTGACTATTCTCTGTTAAATTCACTGTCCTGTTGTCCGGCTCCACGTGTGAAACCTCCAGGCGCCTCCTCCGTCTGTTCATGGCGGCTGCCTATAGGCTCCTGCCCGCGTACGACTGCCTGGTTAACTCGGCACTCAGCCCCACCACTCTTTTAGAGGCGGAGATTTTTTTAAGGGTAGAGGCGGAAATTCTCACTTGAAGGGGAAGCTCCTGTGTGATATTAAGAAGTCGTAAGTGGCTGTTGTGTTTAAAATGAGCGTTTATGTAATTATTTTCAGTTTACATATCCAACATAAGTTTTATTCATTCAAGGCTGTCATATTTGTTTTATTAGTAAGCCTGAGATTTACCAGATCCAAGCAAACAGTTACTGGAACGCACCTTGCCAAAATAAGAGCGTTCCCGGATCCTGTTCCAGCAGGATCTGGCTCAAATTACGCACTGGTTGACTAAATATTTATCAGATGTAGATGTACATCCAATGATTATTTTGTGAGAGTTTTATTAAAATATGTCCACTGGTTCAATAATTAATTTACCAACAGACACTCTGGGTTTACTCCAACAGTTATAACCAACAAGTTCCAGAACAACTAGGAGCCAGTTCAAAAGCTATTGATCCCTCTTTATTTATTCTTATTAACTCTTTGGTTTGCTCACATTGTTCTGCATTTTGTGGAGAACGTGCAGAGCTGAAAGGAATCCTGATCAGTTTGTTGAGAAGGGAAGGCCAGGCTCTGTGATGGAGGGTGAGTGCTGCCTACTAAGAAATTACATTTTTGTTTATGTGAACACTTGGTACTGAATAAATAAAACTTCTCAAAGGGTTCAGTGATAAGTAGCTCTGCCTAATTGGACGGACGAAGGTTGCTTGTTTTATAAATCTGAAAGTAGTGGGGGCACACTGGGGTCGGTTTAAAGAAAAACTGATTGTTGCAAGGGAACTTCCCAAAGGAACCGATGAGATGCTCATTCAAGAGGACAGCTCTGTAAAGAAGACAGCTGCAGGATCGAGGCCAGTGGGACAATGGGCTGGTGTTCCTGCTGGCCATATCAGGAACTTTGGTTGGACTGTGAAACCTCCGGAGTTTCCCATATTTCAGAGTCAGAGATTCTTTATTGTCATTCACACCACATGTGGTACATGTGATGAAACAAGATTATGTACACAGGGTCCCAATTTGTGCTGCAAAATTGGAGGTGGGCAGAACTGCAGCACATTATACATGTCAGTGCTCCCAGTCAAAAGATAATCAAAAATTCCTGATGCATACCCATGGATGTCTGCTTGTTCGAATTCGACCAGGGGTGGGCCACACTTTTTTTCACCAACGGGCCAAATCAAGATATTTAAACCAATTGAAGGGCCACCTAACATTGAGAAATAAAATGTCTTGATAATCAGACACTTATTATGATTATTATTTTCATTTCTGTTGTTGCAGCAGAGTTAGCATGTTTGATAAAAATATGACTCCCCAATACTTTTTAGAAATATAAGACATACACTGTAAACTGGCTATTGTGACAATATTGTGTTAGCTTAAATATGAAAACAACCAAAAAAAAATGTGTTTGCTGTATGAATTCTAAGATTCAGTCTAATTCTGCAAACACAACTTAAAAAAAAAAGTTCTAGCCCATCTTAATCCAATTTTTTTCAATGTATCTGTCCAATATGTTTCATTTAGACTTCATTAAGTGTCGTTGATAAAATACAGGTTTTCATCAACTTATTTTAAATTGTTTTCTTTTTAATTAAAAATATTGGGGGCCAGAAAGAGATTGTCCAAGAGTCACTTTTGGCCCATGGGCCATATGTTGCCCACGTCTGATTAGACAATGCTAAGTTATTCTTTTTCGTGTTTTTCATTCAGTTGTTGAAATGTTCTGACCTAGCTTTATTTAATTTAACATACAAAGTACAAGCATTATGAGCCACTATTTTTTTCTTCTAAAAATCTTAACTAAATAAAATGCCTAATGTCAGAATTTTAAACTAAGATCATCTTATGTTGGGAAATGACATTTGGTTTTACCTCGAACCTTAATCTGTGCAATCCCAAGCAATTCCTTGTGCGAGTTGTTTTTGCTCGGCATACGTGTTTTGGGGAGGATTCTCAGCTACAAACCAGATTTTAGTTCAATATAGAAAAGTTAACAGAGGTTTAACAATCCAGTGATTACATTCTGAGAGTTTCATTAAATTCATTCAGTGATTGGTGTAGAGCACGAAAGAGTATCTACCGGTAAATGTTTTGTTTTTATCTTGTTTTCTGATTATTTTCATTCGCTTTAAGAACTAATCACATTTTTAATGTGCTATAAACAGATATTTGACTTTGACATTTTTTAAACTATTTATCTCAGCCTTGTGTCAGATCAAGTATTTCAGCATCTCAGTTTTTTTCCAGGCACATTTTTGATTCCCTACATCCTGTTTCTTTCGTGTCTGCAACCTCCCGATGTTCCTACTACAGTCATGTATTTATATAAAATGCAAAAATAAAATTAAATTAAAGGATCACAAGTTGTTCTTGGAGAGGAGGGAAATAGTAGCTGTGCTAAATCTCACCCCAAGCTGTCTAAAAGCTGTTAAGACTTTTTTTTTTTTTTTTTTTAATTAAAACCTAAAGACAAAGTTCACCACAGGTTTAGAGACAGGTGGTCCAGGCATCAGCTACAAACAGAACCTATTACATAAGATTTTATTTGTCATAAATGTTATAATTTTAAAAGTTATTCCAGTCAGGTTCTGTTTATGATTTGTCCACTGAGTGAGCTGATCTTATCTCCGCAAAGAATCCGGCAGCTTTGTCGTCCTGAAAACCAGATGAACAGCAGATCCGATCAACCTGAGCAGTGACCTTTGACCTCAGACAGTACCAACACACCTGCCACCAATGAATACAAGGAAAAGGATGGAGCTGATGAAGATTTAAATATGATTGTTTTATGTTTATACTGTTTTAAGGAAACACTTTGTGAATCATGATGTACAGTAAACTGAAGTCTTCCTGTTTAAACCTGACCTGCAAACCTGCAAAACACAACAATGCAGTATTAGTCCTGTTCATAATGTATGCATGGCATGGTACAGCGCACCATTTTGTTAACATTATTACAAAATGTTACTTTTTCCCCACATTTTTGTGTGCTTTTTAAAAATGTAAATTATCTTGTTTTAAAAATGTTATGAACAGAATTGACAGCATGTTGCTGTCTTGGATGAGTCAAAACAGAAATGAGACTATCAATGGCTGTTAAAACCAATTGCACCCTGGCTGTTTTGCACCTTGGGGACCAAAAACCATCCAAGGTAACCAAGCTCTGTAGCCCCGATGATCACTGGAAACGTTTTCCTGCAGGTTCAGGGGTCACTTCCACAACTACTCCCCGCTCCTAACAGCTGAAACTCTACAGCTCCAAGCCACAGTTGAACACAACCCTGGATGCTTTTGACCTGACCAGTTGATTTCACTCACTACTGAGTGAAGACCTTTCTTCAGCTCAGCTCCTGTGCTCATATGGTGACAGATTTGTTTCCACAATAACAAAATCAATCATTAACCTGCGGCCTTGGCTTGAATTGTGTCAAGTGATTTTACGAACGCCTGTTTGTTTAAACGCAGTGTTTGCTCTGGACAAGCTGACGTTTAAAAATAGACAAGAGAATACAGTACTTTTATTGTCCGTATGAATGTTCAAGGATTCAAGGTTCTTTACTGTCATTCGCATCACATGAGGTGGAACAAAACTACCAGTATGTACAGAGTCCCAGTTACATCCAACAAAAATACAAATTGTAAAGAAAAACAGTAATAAGAGCCAAGACATGAACTAAGAAATACGCTAAACTAAGAATACACTACTAGTACAAAACAATGCGCCAAAAACAGCAGCACAAACATGAGTCTGTGTGAGCAGATGAGGACAAATGAACATGAAACAAATCAGCAGCATGAGATCAGCAGCACATAATCAAGTGGCATTACAGATGATTTTTTTCACAGTGATAATCTTGGCTAGGTTTTTAGTCTAACAGATTGGGTAGAAGCTGTTCCTCAGCCTGGTGGTTCTGCATTTAATGCTCTTCGACCTTCTGCCCGAGGGGAGTGGGGCAAAAAGTGTGTGTGCTGGGTGAGTGGGGTCCTTCATGATGCAGGTGGCTCTCTTAATGAATAGTCTTTAAAATTCTTGTTGATCTTCAAATGCCTAAATGGCTTTCCTGAGTTCAAATCTCAGCAAAAAAAACATCTGTTCTCACAGTGTGAGTTGATGTAGTTTTTTTTTGTTGGTACTTTTAAATGCTTTTTATTATCAGTGTGTGGTGTTTCTTTTTTCATTAATTTTACTCCCATTAATGTTACTGTTAAGCACTTTGATAACAGTTTCTGTTTTAAATGTGCTGTATAAATAAAGTTGACTTGACTCTTCCTGCATCTGGAGGTGTAGATGTCTGTGATGGGGAGACTGACTCCAACAGACTTCTGTGCAGATTTCACCACTCTCTGCAAAGCTTTTCTTTCGTTGATGTCCCCTAATAAAAAATAAAAAAACTAGTTCCTGTCAGCCAGCACTCCACCTAAAATCTTTATAAGACTGGGCAAACACACAAAGTCTGAAGGTAAAACACTTCTGTGTATAACACACAGTCTGATGTTTATTTTCAGTCACTTGAAAAACTGATTCCTACATAATCACCTTGAAGCCAAACTAAAACTGAACTAGAACAAAGCCTTACAGCATGTGTCAAACTTAAGGCCTGGGGGGCAAAATGTGGCCCTCAGTGATCTTATCTGGCCTCCAAATGTAAAATACTTTTCTCACTTTAATGTTTTTCAGTAATCTTTGATTGTGATGTCAAAAGTGCAACAGAGAATGTCAAATGAGACCAATCTAACTTGTTGAGGAACCTGCAACAAAGAAAAGCTGTTGTTGGGTATCTAACTTGAGTTAATGTAGATTCTGAAACTGGCCCTTAATTTGAAAAAGGTTTTAATTTTGGCCCCATGTTGTGAGTTTGATACCCCTGCCTTACAGTAATAAACATAGCCACAGTCTGTCTATTCTTTTAAGTGCCTGTGTGAATTTTAACTAGCCACGCAAGTAAAGGGAAGTTTCTGGCTTAAGAATTTTCTTGTTTTTCTAAAATATTTAAAAAATCTTAAATGTACCGAACAGACCAAGTCAGCCCTAAACCCACCATAACTTTATAGATTAAAAATTATCAGGAACCATTTACAGCACATGCTCAAAAGCGACACTTTTAGTCTTACTAAATGAGTTCAAATACATAAACGCAAGGCCAGGATTTCTTCAGACATTGATCATGTATTTTAAAAAGTATAAGAAAAATACAAAAAATGAACAGAAAAAAGCAAACATTTTTCTAATTAGGAACAGTAGCTCTGACAATTTTGATATCATCAGCTGGACGATCTTGACTGTTTGTTTCCACCATCCCAATCCGGTTCAGCACTCCGATCCCCTGGCATACTCTTCCAAAAATACTGTGCTTTCCATCCAACCACTGGGTGGGTCCGAGAGTGAGGAAGAACTGACTGCCATTGGTGTCAGGTCCAGCGTTGGCCATTGCAAGAATTCCAGCTCCTTACAGACACAGACACAAAAAAGAAACGAGCTCATCTTATTTATAATTATTTCTATTTTTCCCCTCTCATAGCATCTGCTGTGATTACCTGTAAATTTTAGATCTGGGTGCAGTTCATCTTCAAACTGTTTACCGTATATGGAGGCACCACCTCGACCTGTTCAGAAAACAAAGATCCCAATCTTCAGACTCAGGTGAGGTACAAACAAGAAAATAAGCATACATTTGTTTATTTAAACCCTGGTTTGGCAGCATGAGTTGTTAGATTTTTAAGAACTGTCAAAAGTTTGTAATTTGTGCAATGACAGTTTGATTTTTGTTACAAATAGTTGTTTGGATCAGATTAGAGTATCAAGCCACACAGAAAGACTTATCAGGTGAAAATGCTGAAACATCAACAGCAGACAAATCTGGGTTTAACTTGTGGTATTGAAAACAAATCACTGCTGAGATGAACAATTGATATTCCCATGAGCAGTAACAGGAAGTGATGACAAAGGGGAATGCCTGCATGTGAACCAATTTGACGTCATTTCCTGTTTCACTTTGGCAGAGTCAATTAAGATAAAACTTTATTGATCCCACAGGAAATTGTTGTGCCAGAGTTTCAGTATAAAGGAACATACACGAGGAATCATACAAGATATAAAAATAAGAGGTACAGAAATATCAACAATTAAGGTCTAAAACAGGTCAGGTGCAGACAGAAACATTAAAGTGTTTATTGTAGTTCAGGATTAATTTTATTATCGTATGTAAAAAAGGAGGAGGAGTTGAAAGGTTTGATAGCCACAGGGAGGAAGGACTTCCTGTAGCGTTCTGTGGAGCACCTCGGTGGTCTCAGTGTACGACTGAAGGTGCTGCAGTAAGAGTCCAGTGTGGCATGCTGGGGCGGGGATGACATGTTGTTCAGGATCTGGAGCAGTTTCCTCAGCATCCTCTGCTCAGACATCTCTGTCAGAGACTGCAGGTCCACTCCCAAGAACTGAGCCAGCTCTCTTGATGAGTTTCTCAAGTCTGTTGGCATCAGCTTTCTTCACCCTGCTGCTCCAGCACACCACAGTGAAGAAGAGGATGCTGGAGATCACCGAGTGGTAAAACATCTGCAGCATGGTCCTGCAGACGTTAAAGGATCTGAGTATCCTCAGAAGAAAAAGGGGACTCTGCCCTTTCTTATAAAGGGCGTTGGTGTTAGCTGTCCAGTCTATTTTATTGTCTAGGTGGACCCCCAGGTACTTGTAGCAGTCCACATTGTCCACCTTAGTACCCTTGATGTTGATAGGGTTGGGGGGGACTGATCTTCTTCCTGTAGTCCACCTGCAGCACTTTAGGTTTTCCAATGTTGAGTTGCAGGTGGTTCTGTCCACCACACCTCAGTATTCGGTCACCAGTGATGCAGCCCACAATGGCAGAGTCATACGAGAACTTCTGCAGATGGCAGGATTGTGAGTTGTACGTGAAGTCCAAGGTGTAGAGTGTGAACAGAAACGGCGAGAGGACCGTCCCCCGAGGAGCCCCTGTGCTGCTCAGTATGGTGTCTGAGATGGTATTCTAAAAATGGGTAAAATCATTAGTTTTATGTCTAATTGAAAAAAAAAAAAACAACAACAACTTTGCTTCCACTTTTTACATTTGCAGGATATGCATGCCACATGCACTTTAACTTCACATGCACAGACACTGCAGCATCATGCTGCTTCAAACAGTCTTGAGTTATTTCTGCATGGCAGCGTCTTCACTTCGGCGCAAAATGTTTTCTATACATTATATGGACTGTAATATAAAAAAATCAATTTATTTCATAAATTAAACAATAATAAATAAAAAAAAGTTACAAATTGCTGCGAATATTTTTGCATTGATGAAAGCGTTGAGTGACTGTCCCACCTGTTCCTGTAGGGTCTCCCCCCTGCACCATGAAGTCTTTAATAATCCGGTGAAACCTCGTGTTGTTGTAGTAGCCTCGTCTGGAGAGTTCTGCAAAGTTCTTGCAGGTTTTTGGAGCATGGTTCCAGTACAGCTCCACCACAACTGTCCCCATCCTGAAAACATGAATCAACCATCAGAAACCAGTCGAAATAAGCAGCAAAGGCTCTACTAGCATTCATGGAAAGGATTCTAAAATAATTACTTAAGACTTAATGATTCACTAAGACACAAGGAAAACGTTTATGAATGAAAGCTAACACGGTTAGCATTCAGAGTTTTAACAGGAACCTACGTCGTCTCCAAAGCCACCGTCGGCGGCTGCCATGTGTCTGGAGGTATTCCCGACATTATTATACTAAAAAGAAGGCTTCGGCTTCAGCAAAACCTAATTCATTACAGTATTTAATCAAGTGTGTTTGTTTAAAAACGAGTTTGCGCGTTATTTCAATCCACTTCCGGTGATATTTCTTCTTCTACAGTTATTTATTGTCTTCTGCCTCTTGAATGAGGCTTACCGCCATCTGCTGGTCAAACTCTGAACTGGAAGTAGAATCATCTTCTGTACTTGTGCCATACGGTAACTTTTTAAAAATGTATTTATTCATTTAATGAAAAAGTACAAAACAATACAATAAAATGCAGTATACTGTATAGAAATGAAATAACAGCCGCCAGGGGGTGGTATATGGTAACTTGCTAAACAACAACAACAACAATAAATAAATAAATAAATAAATAAATAAATAAATAATAATAATAGATGATGCTCTTTGAGTATGACCCACATGCTTATACAATCATATGGATCATTTCAGTCTTAATTACATCAATTTATGTTGAATCTTATTCATCGTTTACAGTGAATTTCAGCTTTTTTTTTTTATTATTCATTAAACCTTTATTTACACAGGTTATTCTCATTGAGTCACAAGGACTCATTTACAAAAGAAACCTGTTTTAGACAGAAAACCTATAAAGTACAGACAACAATAAACTACAGTAAAAAAATGCAATTAAAACAAAGTAATATTATGAAACTATGAATTAAGGTGCCATTAAACAAGGTTAAAATACTAAAAACGAGAACATATTTGCTTTGATGTTTCTATGGACCTTATCAAATGTTTAAAATTCCCTAAAGAAATTAAGGTGAGCACTAGGCAACTTCAGTTCATGTTGCAAGGTGTTCCAGATTACAAGAGCAGAGTAGGAAAAGGCCTTTTTGCCAAGTTCAGTACACACTGAGGGGACGCTGCAGGTAATGATGTCTTTGGGGCGCATGCTGTAGCTGCACTGATGACGTGACATGTGGGAGAAGATATAAGAAGGTAGCAGACCAAGGAGTGATTTATAGATGAAAATGAACCAGTGTGAGAGCCTACGCATAGATAATGATGACTAACTGAACAATGAGTACAGACAACCAGTTATGAATCTTACATGAATGTACACAGCATCCAACATCTGCAAGGAGCTGGCAGGGGCATTCATGTAAATAATAATATATAATAATGTCAACATAGTCAGTGGCTGGTAAGGTAGTGGTTACAAGGCTTTTTCTGGGATTCAGGTAAGCAAGATCTATTTCTGAAAAAGAAACCCAGTTTTAATTTCAGAGTCTTTATCAAGTTTTTGATATGTGGTTTTTTTCATTCATTCATTCAACCTTTATTTATACAGGCTATAGCCTCGTTGAGCCACGGGGACTCGTTTAAAAGAGAGATGTGCATCAACCAAAATTCCCAAATATTTGTAATTGTTTTAAGATACTACCTTTACAAAAAACAAAAAACAAACAAACAAACAAACAAACAAAAAACTATACATATAT
>JARVGQ010001639.1:16825218-16839456 GCA_031762355.1 Hypsolebias martinsi | reverse complement strand
TATGCAGAAAGAAACAAATTACCAGAAGGAAGTGGAAAGAACACATTTTTGCTAACTGGCTGAAAAATGTTTAAATGAATGCAAAAAAATGGAATTAGCTTAAAAAATAAATTTGCATAAAACAGCTAAATAATAGCTGAAACAGCAGAAAAAGATGAAACTTGCATAAATCAGCTGAAAGGAGCATAGCAGTGTTTAAATTAGCAGAAAGAAATTGGAAGAAGTACACAAAAATTGTAGTTGCTGAAAGGAAAACAAAACAGCTGAAATGATATGAAAATAGCTAAAAATAAAAAAATAAAAATAAAATTTGCAGAACGAAGCTGAAAGAAGCTGAACTAGAACAAAATGTGAAAGGAGCAGTAAGATGTTGTAAACACATCTAAAGATATGAAGGATGGAAAATGAGCTCACTTCATTTTCAATGAGAAAAATGGTGTCAGAAAAGGTTAAATATTTCAAAAAACTAAAGTTGCACCAATACCAAAAGTTATAGCAGGATTGTCCTGAAAGAGCCGAACATTTTGACAAATTATTATTTTTTTAATAGCTTGAGAACTGCAGAATCAGACTGAAAAATGTAAAGAATAAAAGGGACTATGGACTATGAAAACTGGACTATGAATGATTCATAAACATTCACACAAAAAGTTGCGTGAACAAAGGTGTTTGTATAAAGACTATGCTCTAAATTCCAAACAGTAAGAAAGTACATCTACATATGATTATAGTAATTGTAAAACAAAACAAAAAAAGCAGTTATGTTGCCTTATTGGTTTTAGATTGCTTTCAGCTGTGCAACACAAACAAATAAAGTAGTTTAACATTACTGCTTATGATAAAACAGATGAACTGTTTGGGTTATGTCACTCAGCCCTACAGGGACCCATATGGGCAAATCAGACTTGAGTGACTCAAATGGAGCCTTGAAGACTGTTAATGATTCTGTGGTGCCACCCTCAGCTTGCAGAAAAAAACAACCAATTGGTGCTGTGGGCCTGCCAAGATGAAACTAAAGGAAATTCAGTTAAACACACGCATAAGATAAACCCATTTTTCACTTTTTGATAAATGTGATGCAAACCATTCAGCGAAGGGATGTACAGATACTATATGTAGCTTTCAAATACTACACCACAAGTAAAACACTGAAAATACTTTTTGGGCAGGTACAAAAAATTTACAGTTTGATTTGCTACATTTTGTTCTAGTTTACATGCAAAAGTTAGTTAAATTGTTAAATAGCACTTAGTATTTGTTCAATGGAGATCTTTGAACGTGTCAGAAGTCTCGTCAGCATCATGCAAAGAAGGTTTGGTGTGTTTGGTACAGAAATACTTTTACAATTGTATCATTTAGCTGTTTAATATAAGCTATACACTTCATGCCCACCTCTTATGTGCGCATGTGAAATTTATTACAATTCATCATAAGAAATGTGTTGGGGATTTGATTAAAACGAAAAATTACCAGGAGGATGGCGATTGTTTTATTTACACTGTGCTATTGTCTTGGGTGCTATCAGCATCTTGTAACTCTCTTATCTACATGGCCACGTGCATAAAGAGATTTTGTCGTCTTATCAGTTTCAGACTTTGTAATGTGTTTGCGAATCAGTTCTTTGTGAACAGCTGCCCTGCACTGGAAACGCTCTGTCCTGTTGGCTGTCTAATTGCTGGGACATGAAAGTTGGCTGCTGAAAACTCGCCCTGTAGGTGCGCCAGTGCTCAATCAAGTAAAGTAAATAAATAAATAATTGAATAAATAAATGAATAAATAAACATCAGGAAGGGGAGTTCTGTTGGTGTTTGCCTGCAACCTCGACACTTAAGCTGGATCCAGTTCCTTTTCAATTTCAAACAGTGTTCAAGATTGAAAATATTCTCTGATAAGATACTTTTGGAATAGATTCAGACATATTCCATTAACATAATGCATGCTATTAAAAATGAATATCACAGTAAATCTTGCACAGACTTGTCACACATGTATCTATGTGTTAAACACAAGCATAAGATAAACCCATTTTTCACTTTTTGATAAATATGATGTTGGTAAATAAATAAATGTGATGCAAACCATTCAGCAAAGGGATGTACATACACTATATGTGTACCATATGTACATCCCTTTGTACATACACATATGTGTATGTACAAAGTGTTTTCTGTCCATTTCATAGCAGCTCTATGCTTTTTTTCTTGTGAACGATGCCTGATTGCCAACGCCATGAACTTACACAAATCTAAACATATTAAACCTTAAATCAAAGACCTGAGGTACACTTGCTTAGTTGTCTTCATCTACCAACCAATTCTTCTCAAAGAAACTTGGAGTTTATTTGACCAAAAAGAAAAATAAACCGGAGAGCTTCTCCACAAATCAATTCACCCACAAATCCATCCAAGTAAAAATGTTGTCTTTTTACTTAGAATAAACATTAATAATAACCTATTGGTAACCAAAAATAGGTTCATGCTTCCTTTTTTTCCCACTAAATGTTCTAAATTCCTACAAATACATCCTGATGCAGAAACAAAGTCTTGAGAATATTATTTTAAAAGTTACATCAAAACAAAGATACATGTACAACTGTTGGTTTGATTGGTTTTAATAATACGTTTGTAACCATTATCACTGTTTCAATCAAACTGTTACATGAACAAAAAAAAAAAAAACGATTTAATGACAGATATATATTACTTCCATATTTAACTGAAGAAAATGACGTTTTGTTAAAGCAGATAAAAGCAAATACTGAAAATGTCTGCTTCAATATTTTTTATTTACCTTCTGTTTTTTGCTTAGTTGTGTTCATCTACCAACCGATTCTTCTCAAAGAAACTTGGAGTTTATTTGACCGAAAAGATAAACAAACAGGCGAGCTTCTCCACAAATATAAAACTATCTAAGCAAGTGAGTCACTGCTTGAAGAAATATTTTTTTTCCACGTTTCAGTGTAAAAATCTAAACACAGCAACGATACATGTGTTTCTGTTCCACACTAAAGAACAAGTGCTCACCCACAGAAATAACTTTCTACTCGTATTGTTGATTTTAAGGGTTCTCTGTTGTCTGTCCATTTCGTATATGCTTTTTTTCTTGTGAACGATGCCTGATTGCCAACGCCATGAACTTACGCAAATCTAAACATATTAAACCTTAAATCAAAGACCTGAGGTACACTTGGTAAAGCGGTGCAGTCTTGACTCTGAGGAGTACATTTCCTCTGTGTAGCTCGGGTGCACCCAGGATGAGCTCAGCTGCAGGACTGGTGCAGGGAGGATGTGTAATACCAGCCGAGCAGCCCCGTGAAATGTCTGCTCTTGTGTACTGTACTTACTAAGCTCATTACAGTTCATTCAACCATTTGGTTCATATAGGTCCACCCACCAGCCCCAGTATGTCTCTAGAGACTGGGCTGGGATTATTAGAGAAGGGCACTTAGCTCTGCCTATTCTCCTCCCTTCATGGTCAAATCCCATTTCTTTCTTTAAGCACACAGTGGAATGATTGAATGATATGATGAGAACGCCACAAAAGTACACAACACTTTTTTCTGATTCTGACAGACTCTTGTGATATTACTACATCTCTGTATCACACAATGTGATAAACAGACGCCACATATTCTATATCACAACATTAAGACAGCACGTAATCTCCCCCAAACACAGGTCTCGGATAGGGACCACAATCTCCTTTTTCTGCTACTTGGACAGCAGTGGCTGCAGGGCAGAACCATTGATCCAAAACCTGAATGTTTGCAATGGAAAAAGATCAATCAAGAGCAAAAGGGTTATCAGACTGTATGAAATCTAATAATATGACTCTCAGAAGGAGAGCTCTCTATACCAGTGTAGCCATCGATCCCTTTCTCGACTTGCTGTTTCAATTAGACAGCACTCATCAATGGTCTGCCCATATGGAATTATGCTGGACTAAATAGATCAGTATCTTTTATTGGCTGTCCAATATTGCAAATATGTCTAATTTTGTGAACAGGACCACCTGGGAAATAAATCTTTAGCAATATTGCAGGCTGGATGTTGAATCGTGACACAAACATTGAACTCAACATGGCAGACGAAGAATAAATATCGGCCATCGGTGGATTTCTGTGGGTTTCTGTCACGTCTCAGTGTCGCCTGTTGTAATCTCAAAGATTCCTTCTGCGATTCACGAACTGGTGGAGACCCAAACACGTTCTGACAACTGTGACAAAAGTTTCAAAGTCTGAAGCTGCAGGAAGATTTGTGTTGGAGGAGAGAATATGGCATTTTGGGTCTTTAAGGTCTTTAAGGCGTAGCTTTACATTTGTTAAAGAACAGACGTTTTGAAAGCAATGGCCTCTGAAGAATCTGTAATGACATAATTTCCTCTCCCACATGAGGAACTGCTGCACCAGGCAATACTAGCTATCAAAATGGAAAAGTGTCCAGGCACGCACATATCCAAACCAATTCACAGGCCTTTTGAAAGTGTGCTATTACAGCGTGGGAATTCATGGTTGTGCAGATAGCCTCATGCAAATCCCTCTTTAATGTGACATTCTTTTCCTTTTCTGAAACAGGGATGAGTCACCAAGAAGGCCGGCAGATTACATTAAACCGAGCAGAATCTGGACAGGAAATATGAGTAAAAGTAAAGCAACAGTAAGACACAATAAGGTCCAGAAGAATGAGTATGACTCAGACTTTAAAAATGGGGTATTTTATTGTAATAACAAATATATATATTTCATTGAACTTTTTGCCTACTGTTCATTCTTTAGATAAAAATTAAAATGTGTGACATTTGATTCTCTAAAACATGTATTTTTTAAAATATATTTCACTATCAAACCTTCCAGTCTGCTTCCCTAACCTCTCACTGTGTGTAAATATAAGCAGACATTTTGTTAAGGTGAATTCTAATTTCATATCCATCTGATTAAAATACACCATGACCATTATTAGCTCTGGATGGGCTCAGCACCTGCTGTTAGATGGTTGAGCCTTTCATGCAAATATGAGTTTGGCTGTTTGGGCCTGAATGATTAGCTATCCCTGAAATGTGTGACGTGTAAACAGCCAGCCATTACAATAATTAATTTATTGCCTTCTTTCATACTTTAACCAACCAGCTAGTATTAGAAGCTTTCGTTTTAGAGAATCATGTTGCAGATTCAAGACTGAAAGGTCATTTTTCATAAAGTATGTGAGGTCAATTATCATTAATACGTTACTCTAATCGACTGATTATCATTATGGCTAGTAGAACAGGCCCTCAGACATATTTGTTCTTTCTGTTTGTATGTTAGTTTCCATGCCATAACTTAGACTTACTGTAGAATTTAACTTTGACTTGGCTAGTCTGAGATGCTATGACATTAATACACTCTCTCTCACAAACACTCACAAAACACACAAACACATGCGCGCACACACATATATATACAGGTCTCTACAATGTGGGAGATACAACATACTTGGTCCAAGTGAGTGTGACCATCACCAGGAGTGTGTAATCTACATAGAGTGCACACACACACATTACACCCACAAATCCATTCAGTTCTTCCTTATAGGGAGGCTGACCCCTTGTTAGTCACTGTCATATGTTCATAGACTCAGCTTAAGGGAGCCTCCATGTGCAGTCTGCACTCATGCATTTTTCATTAATACCCAGTGGAGTTTCTTTGGAGGACTGCGTTCTTTAGTCGCCATCAGAGTTTGGTTTCTGCCCCCGTGTTATGCGGTAGAAGGGGAGAAAATTACACTGGCCCCTGATAAAGGCCACTGGAGATGAATTTGCTTGACAGAAGTGGAACCTTTTAAAGTAGGGCAAATTAATTAGAAGAACTCTGACCAAGTCTCTAAACTTATGAGAATTAAGGCCAAAAAATCCTTGTTGAAGGTTCACCATCTTTTTAAATATAATCACCCTCCAGTACCCCAAATTCTGACCTTGCTGACACATTAAAGTTTTATTATTTCACAGCAAAAGCAGCAAATGCTATCCATCACTCTAATGTGATGGTTTTCATTAAATACCAGTGACTGCTTGGGCCCTCCAGACCTGAATGGCATGAAGTCAGCAAAGGAAAGTGAGAAGAGCACAGGAGGTGAGCCATTCAGCAACTGAGAAAAATACCATAAAATACTGATGGGGTAAGGGAGGAGTTTGATATGAATGGAGATGGAAACGGACATAACACATTTTCAGATAAAGACTGCAAAAATGTTGACAATAAGACCTTTAAACGGTACACAGCAATAAAAAGAAGGCAGTGTTTATAAGTGGAGGTAAAGATGTTGTGTCTTAAAAACTTAAACTCCTCATCCTCCTACTCCCACTCGTTCAGATACCCGCTGGAAGGCGGAGACGCTTAATTAACTTCATCTTGTTCACCTCTGAGCTCAATTAAAAAAATAAGCTCTGCTTGCAAAATGTCAAAAATACAATTATATGCAACACTTATTCGTGACAATTCAATTATCATCAAACATATAAAGTCTCAATTTCACATGCGGAACATCTTCACTAGCCCCATCAGTTAATTGTACGTACAAAAAATGTGGATTCCAAAAAGTGTCATTCCCACTGGCAAAAGATTTGGAAAAGTTCTGCTTTGACTTTTAGACCTCCGCCTGACTGACTTACAGCTTACAGGCATCTTGGGGCTGCGAGGAGCAGATAGCATTCTCCACTCAGATCATTTTCTTCAATGTCAGAGGTAGCCGGGGTTAAAAGTAACTACAGGAAAATCTCCTTCCCTCGCATCACATCGCACAAAGGTTTTATTTAGTGCTGCATGCATGTGCAGGAAAGTGATAAACGTCTCCTTCAAGCTATTCATGGGTTTCCTGCACTTGTCCTTATAGTAGGAAATGAAACATGAAGTGTGAGCAAACAGCTCACAACTGTGCAAAACAAGTCTAGTAAGAACCTATGATGTTTGCAAAGTTGACCAATGGAAGTTACAATTTTTTTTTGTAACAGATGGGTTCAAAGTTGTCACAGTGTAGTCTTAATTATTTATTTGATTACTAAAAATACCCAAAGTTGATCCGCTTTGGTCAAATCTTGTCAATGATATTTTGTGCAACCTCCATCCATCCATCCATCCTCTTTCTTCCACTTATCCGCGGTCGGGCCACGGGAGTAGCAGCCTAAGTAGGGAGGCCTAGAATTCCCTCTCCCCAGCCACTTTGACCAGCTCCTCTGGTGGAATCCCAAGGCATTCTCAGGCCAGCCGAGAAACATAATCCTTCCAGCATGTCCTGGGTCTTCCTCAGGGTCTCCTCCCGGTGGGACAGGTCTGTATCACCTCACTAAGAAGGCGTCCAGGAGGCATCCTAACCAGATGCCTGAGCCACCTCAACTGGCCCCTCTCGATGTGGAGAAGCAGCGTCTCTACTCTGAGTCCCTCCCGGATGACCGAGCTTCTCACCCTATCTCTAAAGGAGAGCCCAGACACCCTGCGGAGAAAACTTATTTTGGCCTCTTGTATCAGAGATCTTGTTCTTTTGGTCACAACCCAAAGTTCATGACCATAGATGAAGGTAGGACCATAGATCGGTGGGTAAATTGAAAGCTTTGCCTTTTTACTTAGCTCTCTTTTCACCACCACAGACCGGTACAGCACCCGCTTCACTGCAGCAGTCGCACATATCCACCTGTTGATCTCTCGCTCCATTTTTCCCTCATTCGTGAACAAAACCCCGAGATACTTAAACTCCTCCACTTGTGCAACCTTACGTGATGAAAGGAGAACTCACCTTTAGAGACTGTGTTGTAAATGACTGCCAGGCGCTTCCACATCAAATCTGAGCTCACTATTGGTCAACCCGAATAAACTTTCAAATCAAATGATCAAACTTGTGTTATCTACAGTTGATTAGCTGTCAAGCCATTTTGAACTGTGTTGACTCTAAAAAGCAATCAAATGTAGATGTGCAAATATATTTCAAGGGTTTTTGTTAAAGTCCATTTGATGAGACATTTTGCTAACAGGAAGTTGACTTCAAAATTAATGATGGTTTATAAAACAGATCTCACACAGTCAATTAGTGCTGAGTATATTGGGAATGACATGTGGCTATTAACACATGAAATTATAGTTCAATATTTGTAAAATCAACTAGCTTATAGTTGGGTTTATATCTGGTTAAGGCAGCCATCTTGAATGAGATGATAAAAAAACATGTCAGGCAGAAACCTCTAAATTCAAAATGACAGCTTTTTAAGAATTGAATATTAGGACAAAGAAAAATGTCTTTCCCCATGTGGACACAAGTCCCAAGCTTTTTTTTTTTGGCCCTTTTTATTGGTTAGTAATCTGTAAAACTAGTGAGATATGAAGGATCATGATTGCGTTGATTTTTGAAAAAACATAAAAATGACTGAAAATGAAGAGACAAGATTTTTTTTTTGTTTAGTTTAGTTTTGTTGTTCATTTTTTAAACAATACAATACAAAACAATCCCATGAACAATAACATACAGAGTATAAAAAAATGAAAGGTAGCAGAAAGAAGAAAAAAATCTTATTATATCTGCCCCTTTTTTTCAATCAATCTGTTCAAACAATAATAATCTTACAGTAACAGAACAAAACGAATAACTTTCTAATGTTTCTAACTAATACAATACACTTCACACACAATATAATACAGTACATATTATGCTACTTCACTTTTATATACTTTTATATACTTCACATATTATGCTACTTCACTTCACTACTGGACTTTAAGTCCAAAAGGAACAATATTTATACTGATAACTACACAGCAAAGATAAAATTCAATCAAGCAAAGTGTCATTATATCTGAGTTAATTATATTAGCCAAGATAAACAAAAAAAACGTTATGTTAAGAGTAAATTACTATTTTTTCTTATACCTAATAACCCACAGAATTAACTGTTTTAGTATACGAGAGATTAAAAACAAATTGTGTTGTTTATAATTGCCTTTTTTTCCCCATCAAAATAATCCATGTCAGGTCTCAAGACTCCCCCACATTTAAAACTTAATTTGATAATCTTATTTTATTTTTTTTTATTTTTTTGTCTTCTTCTTTGCAGCTAATGAATCCCACTACATTCACTCTCTGCTGGTGGTACGTGAAAATTTGCATGAACCATTACATTAGCGCATAACAATAAATTTAAGCATCATTCCTGTTTATTAAAATGATGTTAGTGTGTTCAGTGCTATTAATTGAATTGCTGCTTTACTAAAACAACTAGAGAGTAAAAAAAAAAAAAAGTCAGCTCAAAGTTGTTTTTTAAGCACAGCGCTGTGTCAATTTTGGAATTGCAGAACTGCTTATAATTTCAACCAAATAGAATTAAAGACAACCTGTCTAAAGAAGTTGAATAATTGGAAGCTAAAATGGAACAAGAGGCGGTAATTTATTAAATAATGAAATTTTAAACCGTTTTACAAGCAGGTAAAATGAACAGAAACAAGCCTTAAAGCATTTTTAACTGTTCATAAAGATAAAATTGGATATTTCAACTTTTTATTACAATATGCCTGAACAACAACAGCAACTGCACTTCATTTATCCATCTTTAGGGACACACTTTCTAAATGAGGAAAACAAGCATTTCTGGTGAAATATCTGTCATGTAATCCTTGCTGACTTTAAATTCTCTACACAGCAGGTGTTGTATGTATAAGTTTCAACCATTTCCCAGCCGAACAGTAGGATTATGACTACATGTCCACACTGACTTCACCGGCTCCTCTATTTGGCTCACTTACATTGCATTTTTTAGAAGAGTGAACAGATGCACACCTTGTTGCATCATCCCACAGCTCATAGTCACAAGCCTTTCTGCCTATCATGCTTTCCTCCAATTCACTAAATGTACAGTGTGGGTTTTGACAATGTGCTGAAGCTGAGAAACCAAATGTCTTTGATACGAATGTCTATGAGTTATTTAAAAAACTTTTAGGAGCAAATACAATTGCCTTTTATAATAATCCTGGCCAAATGATTTGATCATATTTGACTCTTGGAGGCTCTCTTTTTACACAAGCCAAAATCATGAGCGTTTATGGGGATTTTCTAATGTGAAAATTAAAACATACATCTTGCATTTGTTTATACAGTATTGTTTTAACATTGAGCTTGGCTTCTACAAAAATTGAACTTTGTATTTAATACATCAGTCATTTTACTGCAAGTTGAGGATTATTTTATATTTATTTAAAAAGTTAACAGATAACAAAACACTTTGAAATTGGTTTAAAAAATACACAGCTTTGTCTTGATTTTCATGATGTTTGATCTTTATGTATTAAAAAGGCTTTATGAATTGCAATGATGTGGATAATCCTAAACACTTGAGTTTCAGATCAATGCCAGTTTATTATTACGAAGTTTGAAAATAGCCCCTTTAAAAGAGAGACGTTATTGTCGTGGAAGTTTATTAGATTACACATCTAGGGCAAAAATGTTACCCTAGAAAAACCAACAAAAAAAGTTTGTTTATTCAGTTCATGTCTCAAATGTTTCTAATTTCTCAGAACAATACTAAATGTAAATTGAAAGCAATCATTGAGCTTTGATTATTTGAATCATGTGAAAAATACAATATTCCATCCATCCATCCATTATCCTCCGCTTATTCGGGGTCGGGTATATATTTAAAAGTTAAAAACAATAAAACATTCTATTATCTCTTGCTTTTAAACCCCAGCTTTTTACTCTTTTAATTTCTTATCATCCTTTAGTTTGGACAATAAAACTACATTTGCTCTTTATATCCATAACAATATCCAGAGAATTCAAGAATTTGTCTCACTTATGGCAATAAATTGATAAATAGTAAGATTTACAGTATTTATAAAACAGTTTTGACCCAACTGCTTTAATTCTATGAGTTCTATGAGTAAACATATTAAGTTAAAATGTTTTTTTCTCATTTTGTGTGCAAAGAACTGTAAAAGTTCAACCATCCATCCAATTAGAATCATTGCTTTTCTTGATTATGTTCTAAAAATTAGTCTCCAAATGGAAAACCAGTTGAGGACCATTAAACGTGTGCTTTTCAAATATATAAAATCAACCTGAACTTCAGTCAGACAAGAGGAATGCCACGATTGCCATCTCCTAAATTCCCAGCCTCACACATTTCACAAACAATGCCCGGCCTGAAGCAGCTGACGAGATGTTGGCTTGAATCGATCATGGAGACACACGATGTGACTACTTAACATTCTACGGCAGTCAGAAATCCTCTAATTGCTTCTATGATGCTGTTTTTCTGAAACAGAACACCAGCCTGGTATTTCACGCCACCAGAGAACCTGCAAATTGTCACAAAGCGAGCCTCCCATTATATTCGGATAGAAATATATAAAATATGTGCATGAAATGCACACAACTTATACATTAACATTTAAAAAAATACAATGGGTTGATGTATTGTTAATTTACTGAAGAAAACGTAATCGTTTTTAGAATTGCAGATTATTTTTTTTTTACAAACTTTTCATAAATTCACACACTGTTGCTATTTCTATTCTAATGCTCTCCAGTGAGCGACACGCTGCATTCATTTGGCTACATTATTAATAGTTATGTGTGACATGAGGTCGTCTCCAGGCAGCTTCTGCCATGAGTATGAATGTTGTGTCGGCACAGCTTTGCAAAGCTCGGCTGGGGTCTGTGTGCGCTGCATGCAGCATCATGGCCAGAGGCGCTTTCCATGGGAGGATGGGTTCCCAGATCTCTTCATCATCTAGAGTGTGCTAGACATGTGTGTAATGGTCCTTCTCACGCCTCACTGCAGACTGTCTTCAGTCTGAGAAAACTACATAAAGATTTGGATGGGGGAACGGGTTGACAAACACTCTTCCACAATTCCCCATTGGTCGTTTGGCCTTTTCACAAACAGATGCTCAGGCAGCAGGTTGACACACTAGAGGACCAACACACACACACACACACACGGACACACACACATAAGACTAGAGCACATGCACTAAAGGGAAAGCAGACAGGCAGAGTTTGTTTGCAGTTTCTCAGCACTGTTTGGCATTTGTCAACTTTGGTGTCAGGCTGACAATCACTATAGGTCAAACCAAATTGCCTGTTGTCTGAAGTGTCTTGAAAACAAGCTTGCCTAAATAATTACTCACTCAAACACCCTCTAGTTGTGTCTGAAGAAACATTGGTTTCTTTTGTATTTTGCTGGTCTAAAATACGTCTAGTTTAAGGAATTTAAAGATTTTAGTGTGGTTAAAAAGTCACATGATAGGATCAGATTTTCTTCTTCTTCTGCATGGTCAGACTAACATTACAGCTTTCTGACCATCGATCCGTGTGGCTCAGCAGAGCTATTTGAAAAAAAAAAAGTGCTCTACCTTCCTGTGAACTACTTATTATGTTTTATAGGCCTTCTTCCTGCCTGATGCCTGTCTATTACAGCAGTCATCTGTAAGCAGCTGTAATCACTAGTATAGGTGATGTGGGAATGAACACAATAAAAAGATCACTGCCGAGCTACCCAACACTGGCTATGACCATCAAAAATCCATAAACTATTCTTTTATTTTAAAAAACATAGATATTTCACCTGGCAGCATCTATATTAGAGAGCGGTGCAATGTGGCACTTTTATGATAAATTAATTTCTGTGGTGAGAGGTTCATTTAAAACAGACGTTTTTTACAGCTTTTGGTGGTTTGAGATTGTCTCTACAAGTAAAATGTTTTGTGTTTTTAACGTAGGCTTGTGTCAGACAAAGATTATGATACAATCACATAGTTCACTGATCTGTAAATCTGTCCGTGAACAGATTTAATCAAGCTTGTGTAAGTCAATATTAAATCGATACAGTTCTATTTTATTTTCCACGGCCACATTAGCACATGTCAAAGATCACCATAGTTACAGGCAGGCTATAGATGCACATGCTGGTGCCATTTGCATTCAGTCCCACTGCTGTTCCCCAACAGGAGTAGAAAGTCGAGTATGGAAAAACAAAACTAACTGCCTAAACAATGAGACATTTCATTTTTGAACCTGCCCAATGCAATTATTTTTTTTTTCCAGAAGCCACTCTGCAGTGATGCTTAATAAACAATCAAATGACCGCAAGCCAAATGCACAAAACAAAGTTATTTTGCAACTAAGATCACATTTATACATACGTATAATAGTTTTTTTTTTTTTTTTTATCTTTGTGAAACAAAAGTCCTTGTGCACAGGCTGGATTAATTCCACTTTTACCTACTAAGCATGGCAATAATGGCACACATTTAGATTATTTTATGGTTTATCGTGGTCTCAGTTTTATTTGATAAAAGCAGACTGATGATATTGCTCAATCTTGGAATTGTAATCAAATTTTAGGGGAAGTTCCATAATCGTCCTCATCACCAATAGCGTTGTCACTTTTATTTTTCCAAAGTTAGAAAACTACAATTTC
Source organism: Hypsolebias martinsi (assembly GCA_031762355.1). NCBI lineage: Eukaryota > Metazoa > Chordata > Actinopteri > Cyprinodontiformes > Rivulidae > Hypsolebias > Hypsolebias martinsi. Next base: position 16,826,022 of record JARVGQ010001639.1, on the reverse strand, counting down.
CCAAACTTTAACCACAAGCCATACTGCATGTTTTGTGAAATGATGCAGAAATAACCAAAGAAAGAGGAATTTATTTAAAAATTTGAGCATGTTTAAAACATATGTTGTAGCCCGATCACAGTTCTGTGAAACCACAGCATTACAGATAAAATCTGAGCTTCTGACTAACACGTCTAAACTCATCTGCCAGTTATCATATGTGTGTTTCCTTCTTTAACAAAATACTAACAGAACAGCACACCTTTGCTAAAAAGGTTTCTATGCTGTTCGGTGTCTGAAGCAGAAAACAAATGATTTTGGTTTATTGCTCTTCCTAAATGATGTTGTTTGCATGTTGTTTATGTGTTTAATTCTGTTACTGTTAAAATAATTGGTGTTTAAACTAAAATAATAAAACAGTATAGGTTTCAAACTCACCATTATTCCTGTCCTGATCTGTTTTCTGGAAAAATCAATTCTGCAAATTCAATTCAACTAAAAATACTTTATTAATCCCAAAGGGAAATTAAATGTTGTTGTAGCTCATCATCCTGGTTTCTTTAGAGTTGTTATGGATGCTGTGGGTGTGAGCAGGAAGGATCCCTTGTAGCGGTGCGTCCCACAGCAAATCTGAAGAAACTGTTTGCAAATGTTGATCTGTCTATTTGGACTTGGTGGATTTTTTTATTTATTTTATTTTTATTTATTTTATTTATTTATTCATTCATTTTATAATAATAAATACATTAAAAAAACACAACACACAGATAACAAGAAAAAAAGATATAAAATGAAAGGTGGCAGATGAAGAAAAAATCTTATTAT
>JARVGQ010001639.1:16765908-16777712 GCA_031762355.1 Hypsolebias martinsi | reverse complement strand
TTATGAGATGTTAAATAACATATCTGAAGGCACTTTTAACTTAATGTAGTTCTGTCGTGAAAGTTTAAAGAGGGAGAAGAAAGTTTAAGGGAAGGAGATAAGAGTTTAAGACTAAGGAGGAAGTAAGAGGATTTATCTTGGGTCACGTCAACCAGAAAGTGGACACACTCTCCCACGGCTTCAGGCTAGGCCCCAGTACGCTCTTGGTAAACATCTGATACTTTTTACCTTTGAAGACGTTAGTATAGACTCCGGTAAAAGGTGTTGGCACTCCAACCTTGAGACGTAAAAGGATCCTCGGTCCTGTTGACATCCGAGCTGGTTCCGTGCGTGTTTACTCCTCACGCGACTTGGCGGTCCGCTTGGGCCGACAGAAGTAGTGTTAGTTCCGGTTGAATTCCAAAATAAAATTATTCCTCTGAAAGAAATTCATTCAAAATGCTTGGAGCGTTAAGCTCGGTCGGATTTTCAACGGCGTGTTGAAAATCCAAACTGTGAACGAGGCCTTTAGCTCATGACTCATCGTTCACAGCACATGAAGAGTTCAAAAACTCTGAAAGACTTGAGAGTCCGATCAAGACTCCCAACAAGACTGAAAGAACAAGGAAGTGAAACACGTAAGCCCACTCCCTGAGGTTTGGTGTTTCCTGATTGGTTCGCCAACTTTTCACAGTTGATTAAATTATACTTCAACATTAAAAATGATATGAACTAAAACACCATTCAAATAAGAAAAAGATACACAAATTAATTGTTGTTTCTTTTTTCTTAATTAATCAATGTGTCATAAAATGTCTTCATAATGATTTTGATTAGAGTCTTTGATGATCAAAAGAAGGCATAATATTGATAATAAAGTAAGATAAGATTGTTCTTCTGATTATTTGACTTAGAACAAAATTAATAGGTCTCTTGATGAGATCATTTGTGTCCTGGATTCAAATTATCAGGATTATAAGTTCTGTCCGTTCAGAGGGTCTTCCGGGACAAGATTGATGGAGGAGGTTAGTTCACTGCAGCTCGCACATAAACAAATGCCGGTTCTGATCCATGCCAGAAGTCTATCCCATAATTCATGCAAGGTAGCATGGGGGCGAGGAATAAGGTGGAAAGGTGACAGACCAGACAAAGAGTGATGCCAAAAACTCTTATGGACAAAAAGACAGCAAGGAACTCAGTGCCCTTTGACTTAAAATGGATTACTGGGGCCCCACCCTGAAGCCAGGCCTGAGAAATGGGCTTGTCAGCGAGGGCCTGGTGATTGGGTCTCCACCCATGGGGCCGGGTAAGGCACAGCCCGATGGATGGATGGATGGATGGATGGATGGATGGATGGATGGATGGATGGATGGATGGATGGATGGATGGATGGATGGCTCATCCTGCACTTACATGAGCCTGAGGAGAGATTGGGGAAACTAACCAAATTCCACTGCCTGATGGTCAGAACTGCTGATATAAAGTTTCAGGATGTGAAAGCGAGTGAAAGAAAATATGTGCTGTCACAGAATGCTGTTCCTGGAGATGACTGTAACTCTTCATGAAGCTACAGTATATAGGGTTTAAGGTTGCCTGACAGGTTTATAATGATTTGTGGGAGCTGGGTTTCTCTTGATATGATGGCAAAATGTGCTTCAAGTTCTAATATTTACTAAAAAAGCCTGACTAGTTTATTGTGCCTAATGTCATCATTTCCATTCATCCAGGAGATCCTAATGGAACTGATGCTTCATATTTCACCTTTTAAACAATCAATGAAAATGTAGGTTTTAGTCCCTCTGTCCGCACAGCACACTCCACTTTTTTAAAGATGAATATTCCTTTCAGTCATAGTCTCAGTAAAAAGCATCTTTTTACTTTTTAACAGCCATTAATATTACCTTTGCATATTTTTTGTTGCCTAATGGAACATTTATGGCAGGATTTCTTTTTGCCTGTGATTAGCTGTTGTTTGAAATTCAGGCTGTGACATGCTTTGATGGGACACAGTGTGACTTCTTAACTCTCTAACAGCCACTGAACATCTGTCAAAAATTATTCCCAGCATGACATCGGAATAGTAAAAGCTGTCAATATCTGAGCTACAGTATGAAATATTCATTCAAAATGTAATGAGGGGGCTTCACGCTACATTTTAAAGCTCAAGAAGACGCGGTTTTAAAAATTGCATATGTTATATATCTGGCTGCAAGCCAAAGCCTCAATAAAAGTAACAGACAGTGATTAACTTTTTTTTTCTCTTCAATCTGACTTCTGTAGTTTGGCACTCTCAGAAGTAAAACTTGTCAGTTTCACAAATTAAAATGTGGCCTAATCAGCAGGACACTGACGCTCTCTGACCACAGAAATCTGGAGTCTGCAGTGTTTCTGTTTTACGGCTGTCATTTTAAAGCCATTTCAGTTGGGAAGCGATCACTTTGGGCTGTTTTAATGGCTTCTCGGGCTATAATTTCAGAGGGCTAAACAGCTACCTGCCTTTTGAACCTAAATCATTCATTCAACCTTTATTTATACAGGCTAGCCTCGTTGAGCCACGGGGACTCATTTACAAGAGGGACCTGTTGCACTCACACCCAGGGGCAATTTTAGAGTTACCAATCAGCCTAACATGCATGTTTTTGGACTGTGGGAGGAAAAATCTGCATATTAAATGTTCAGTTTCAAATTTGCAGTGTTGGCAGCTTTTGGCAAGTTCACACATTTGGAATATTCAGATCCAAGAGGGAAGCTTTTTTATTGTTTTCATGAAAATGTTCCTTTGATCTTTTGAGCACCCATCAAGATAACAATAAGGAATCCTTGATGTTCACAATCCGGCAGAGGTTATACCCCATAGCCCCCTCTTCCTGCCTTTGTGCCTTTTCTCCTCCTGACATTAAGACCAGAACAAGTTCAGAAATGAAAACCAATAGCTCCAGCCTTTTAATGAAAGGTGTTCATCATCACCCTGTCAGAAACAGTGTGTTACTACTACAGGTTGATGCCACTTAAACTCCCTAAGGGGAGCTTGTGCTGTCAAGAGAAATTTGCAGTTCTGCCATTTTACCTTGACAGACTAACCAACCTGGACAAAACCAGAAAGGTGGGGCCGCATAATGGCCGCTCCAGTTGTCTTTTGCTCAAAAAGTAAATAGGATGACATTTCTTGTCTTCTTTAAGTTTTTAAATGCAGCTGGTTCTGCTGTGCCAGTCAATCTGTGTTCACACCAACAGATGAATACCCAACATTCCTCACAGTTTCCCTCACCGCCCACTCCATTACATCACAATCCCTGAAAAGCCACAGAAGGTCAATAAGTCAGAGATGACCCGTCTTTCTTTGGGCTTTTACAAGCGAGCGCCTTCGCTTTGCCCCAGTTCCTCTGCCTGACTGAGCCCTGATCACAGGCATAATGGGAAGGAGTGGGGGTTACTGTAATGCTAACTGACAATCCTAAGAAGTTGTGATTGCTTGCGGGGTCCTTTGTGCGTGGGCTGAGCAGAGGGTGTTGGAGGCAACAGACGGGGGAAAGGGCCACGTTTCGCTGGGACTATGGATGTGAAGATTAGCCAATTTGACTCATGGACGTGCACATGCACAATGCAACGGCATTAGCAGAACAGCACTGGACAATGCGGCTTTTGGATTAAATCCAAATGCTTATGTTTAATAAAGTTTGTACTCCAAAAAATTCAATCAATTTAATATTTAAAAATCAGCAAACAGGTTTGCTTTGACACAGTTATCCACTATTAAAAATAATACAAAACTAATTATGAAGAACACATTCTCAGTCTTTATTTGTTACAACAGAAAGCTCTTCTTCAGGCTGCACTTACAGCTGTTTAGCTGTATTGTTCTATAGCGACACCTACAGTGCGGGAGGGGAACTGCAGAAGTGGACACTACATTTAGCTGGTTATTGCTGAATTAAGAGTGTTAGACACATCTGATATTAGATTTGCACAAAGCATCATGTTTATGTGTTTTCTATCAATTGTGTCTCAGGTTTTATTAAAGGGTTTTGCAATTTTGAAACGAGACCTATTTGTCAGAATTTTTTTATTACAGTAGATCACATATAACTGGTCTCAATAATCAATATAGGACCAGCGTTGCCAGCTTAGCTAATATTAAGTCCTCTGTTTCAACCTTTTGGCCAAAAAGCAACAACTGACAAATCTAGTGACTTTTTCTGGTGTCATTGGAGACTTTTGAAGACTGTAGCATCCATTACTCTTTTAAAGAAGCAGTGGGTGCTGCTGTAATCATCTCCCCACCACAAAGCACCCACGGGTGAAGTCTTTGCACAGCAACCCTCTCACCTGCAGTCAGAGCAGGAGATGTTCACCCCTCCACGTTCAGATCTCAAATGAACTGAGCATGCACAAAGCCGCTGAGTGAGATGTAAATGTAAAACCTTGTTTGCATTAAATCCCTGCACAAAAATAACTCTCTTGTGGGTCACTTTTGATCCCAAGGTGAGATTTAAAAAAAGAAAAAAAAAGAAAAAGAAATGATGGAATGTTGACATTTAAAAAATGTGTCAAAACAAGAAAGTTCATTGCTGGTTCAAAACATTTTTAAGGTGCTTTTACCCACTTTTTGTCTCTTCACCAGCTTTGGGGTCTGGCCATTCATGTAAATTAGGTAGAGAATGCCATTTAGTGACTTTCAGCAACTATTAGGACAACTGAAAGCTACTTTTCTTTCTAAGGGTTTAGCAGTACTGCATAGGACCATCCTTTAATTTGTTGTATTACCGGTAATCTCATTGGATCTTAATGTGTTGGATCAAACTCATAAGGAACCATGTCATATTGTATTGCAGTATCAGCCACAGAGCAGTGATGCACAACCCTACCAGGGACCTTAAACATCTTTTCTATAAGCTTTAAGATGACCCACTTGATGCCGACTCTTCCGCAGGAGAGGAATCACTGACAGTTTCACCAAAGGGTCAGGGAGGTGAGGTGGTAGGGAACAAGAGGAGTTAAATAGTTCAGCGATTTCTGAGTTCATTCTGTCATCCTGCGATCCATAAAATGAGCTAGACACACCACAACCTAATTGCCATTACTACTGTAATCACTGTGTGATTACAACCATTTGCAATAAATAATTCACCAGAAGCAACTGCTGAAATATCATCCAGCATGCGCTTCTTTGAGTTTTCCACTGCACCCTATTACACTACTTTAATCTCTGTCGGGCTGGTTTACCCACTTAGATAGAAAGACCTGCCATTAAACACTTTCAAGACGGTTCCGCTCCCAACAAGTTAAAACCACGCTGTGTGTGTTTGTGAATTATCCATCTTTGCGGACAATCACTCAAAAGACATTAGATTTAAAAAATCAGACTTCCCGAAAAGCTCTTCCTTCTTCAATAACTCCTTTAAACCTCCACTTGAGTAACATAATAGTTCATCTTCGCAATGAAGAATGAGTTTTCCTGACACTAAAGATGAGAAATGCAAAAAAACAAAAAGGAAAAAAACCTCAATGGGCACATCTGGGGGGGGGGGGGGCAGCTTACCCACAGAAGATCTCAGCAGAGGCGATGAATGCATCACAAAACACTGCTGTAGGCGAGCATAAGTCAACAGTGCCTAATGTGAGCCTTTGGTATGCATGATGCTAAATAGATTGTGAAAATGCTCTTTTCATGACTAAGATGAAGCTTTTCATTAATCTCAGAGCTGAACCTGCCTCCGCAAAACAACGAGCACCCCTTGCAGGGAACACAAAAACACCCACGTTGGAATAGAGGGATCTCAGAAGAGCTCTCTGCAGCCAATGGGCTCACTCAATGCATCCGCCTCCCCTTAGCAGTGCACACATTTATGGTTTGCATGTTTGCAGCCACATGAAGTACATCAAGTGTGTAGCATGCTTAATGATAGTTTTTCAGCATGAGCATGTATCATTTTCTGCCAGTGTGTGAGTGTGTGTGCCTCTAAATGGCATCTACATATGCTTTTGTGCTCCATGAGCGGCGTGTAGGTGGATGTGGTTGAGATATTCACAGGACTTACTATAAATCATGCAGTACTCTGCCTTTTATATGTGCAAGAGCAGCACTTGGTCAGAGATGTAATGTTTTCATTTTATTTTGGAAGGATCCTGTTAATGATAGCCATGTGTTGAGAAATAAAGCAATTAACTCAGTAACTCGGCCAGTTTTTCAGATACGGAGCCACAGTTTGATTTGTTAGTAGCCCAGAGTCGTTCCCAACGCTTACTCCGAGTGTTAACTGCCATCAACTAGTGGGTCAGTTCTGTCCACAGCAAATCAACGTTAGCCAGAAAAAAAATGACTTTAAATCATTTGCTTTACAGATACTGCGCTAAAATTTGGTGTGGTGATAGCACACTGTCATCACAACTACTCCGAGCTCCAGACGTGCAAGATTTTTGCTTAAAATTCTGGCATTAACTGTTACTGTCAACACTGTCTGACTGTTAGCAAATTATCTCAGGAAACACTGAACCGACTTTAATAAAACCCTCAGAAAGTTATCAGTGGATCTAAAAGTTATTGCCATTTGGGGTCAGCCCTGTTCAAGATGGCCGCCTCAGCTAATCGACTTTTGCCAGTTTTAAAATGACTATATAAAATTACAGATAATGAGGTATTGTTTGTGTGGTTGTAACTGAGTTACCCTGAACATATACTCCAAGAATTGACACATTTCATGAGCTGAGTGAAGCAGGTCAACTTATCAAATTTCTCCTGGGATACGTAAACTAAGGAAGGCTCTGTTCTATCCACAACCCCCCACCCCTGAGATCTTCTGTGAATGCTTACCAGAGCTGTACCGGCTGACACCAACATCTTATCAGGACTATGGTGCTATCTGGAAGTGCTTCACGGACAAATCTCACCATCTTGTCATCAAATGCATATGTAATGTCTATAATTGTGCTTGCTGGTAAAGTTTTTTTGACGTCTTAAATCATGTCCTCATAAGGACAAGGTGTGAAGAGATCTATTTTGTAATACCACTATACTCTCCTCATGGCCTTTTGCCTTCTCTATCTAAAGAATAAAGGGCTGCGCGCTTAGGAGCAGCAGCAACGTGCACTCCGCCCTGCTTTTGATTCTGATTCTGGTGTGATTTTGCCATCTTAGTTTTAAAAAAACTCGTAAAAAGCAACAGAGGATATGCATGTCTTCAATAAATTATAGACCTTCTATTTACTATGAATAAATTACTTGAAAAAACTCAAAACTCTCTCATTCATTTAATTATTTCTACCTCCATTTCTTCTGTCATTCCATTTCTATGACACCAAATTGAAAATCCACTGTAAAGGATTCATAAATGCCATTTGCAGACACCATTAGAAACCAAAATTGCAGATTACACATTGAAGTTGAACAAGAATATCAGCTAAACGAACACTGTCTATTCAATCTCACCAATTTGCTTTTGTGTTCCAGCGTGCACATCTGCACCGGCGATTACGAGTGCTACTTTTCACACACAGGTGCCGCTGATCTCTGTAAACGGCACCGTGCAAATCCATAATAAAGCAGGTTTCACATGTCAAGCTGTCACCCTGTCAGGCGCCGTTAAAAAGGAGGCAGAGACAGTTTAATCAACCCTTGCAAAGTTAAATGAATCACCACAGGCCATCAGAGAATTCAGCCCTCACATTGGTGCCCAGAGATGCTAATTTTAGGACACATCAGGCGTATATCCTTGTAGCGCTCCCTTCACATGCTGTCAGTTCTACAGAACCAGCCTCACACTAATCTCATCATAGCAACCCCAGAAAGCTATTTCTAAGCAGAGTTATCTTTTTGAATTAAACACCTTGCCCACCAGGCAACAGAGTGCATCTGTGGATGCTGATGTCCGAGCCAATAATTGTGGCCTCTTTAATGGCACCACATCGCTGTTGATAAGTGACGCCAATGAAGAGATCTCGATTTCTACAGCAGGAGTCAAGAAAACAGCCTAAAACCTGCATCTGCTATCAGACCTGAAAACTCCTTATCGCCCGCTGCTAAAGAAAAAGGTGGAGTGATGTTTTGGTCAGTGTATGTGTGTTTGGGGAGGGTGTAGATGTGTGTGCGGGACATTGTGCTCATTGTCAGTACCATTAGAAAAAATATATCTTATGAACCAAAGGGTGGACTTAAATGACATTTTTGTGAAGTAATCTTTGGATGAACATTAACTTTTGGAGTTAACCTAATTCAAGACAGAGGCCACAACTATGAAACTGTAAAGAATGAAAATGGCTTTGACTTAGTAAATTTTACAGCTGAAAGGCTTCCCAAACATGCTCTATGTCCAAACAAATCGTGCAAAATCTGTTTATCAAACTGTGCCATCAACTTTTGGACTCAGCACTGTTTGATGGCTAAATATGTTATGAAACACTAGATGGATTTTAGTAAAACTTTCAGAAAGTAATCATTGGTTAACATCAAAATCAAAACCCTGTTTAAGTTGGACATCATGCTAATGTTTCTGAACCAACACAAAAATGGCATTTTACCTCTTCTTATTGTACAGATATTCAGATCAAATTTAGAATGGCAGTGGCTGACAGTCATTCTCAACACGCATTCTAACTATTAGCAGGTACAGTCATCCCTCGTTACTTTGCGGTTCGACTTTTGCAGAATTGCTCCATCGTGATTTGTGGACATGCCGTCCACAATATTGTACCAAACAAATTTGTACAGGACACATGATCCTCAACTTTAATATTACTCGCTTGATTGGGACAGTCCTTGATACAGTGCTGTACAGTAAAAAGTTAACAAAAATAAAATACTTCGGACGGGCGCCGCCATTTTGTAGTTTTCTCTCAGTAAGCCTACATTGTATTCCCTCTCATAATGACCACATTTCCCAGAAGGCAACAGGGCCCCGCCCAGAAGCCCCGTTTCCTTCTGCTGTTAAAAAAAAAAGCCAGAGGTAAAGTTTTAATCTGATCGGGGCCCAGTAAATGCAGAGAAGCTGTACTGAACCCACCGAAACAGAGCAGAACCGGAGCAGAACCAGACTTCCAGACCCACTGGTGAATCTTGAGAGCTCGACTTCTAAGCACAGATGTGCTCTGAAAGCTCCGGGACCGTTTTCATAGCCCGTCTGTTCTTTTTTCATCCTGGACTCAATTTGACCACCTACGGTCCCACAACAACATCAGAAGATCTGCCACACACACACACACACAAAAGAAACGTGCTTTGGCGCTCAAGCTGCACTGAACTGGACCAGGACTGGACCTCTCAGCGGTGAACCCGAGTAAAATTTAGTAGCTACATCTAATGTAAGTATGTTGTTAAAATTAGTACCAAAGTTCATGCTCAATAAACCAGGTATAAAATCCAACAATGTTCAGTCAGGTCATCTGGACGGTTTATTTTTGTGCTGAAAAGAAAAAAAACTACAAATGAAGAAAAGAAACCGTCCAGATGACCTGACTGAACATCGTTAAAATTAGTTTAAGAGTTTAGAACGTTGATTGTGAGCTTCATCGCTGCAGGGTACGTCTGCAGAAACGGAACCGAGTCGGACCGGAACAGAGATGGACCAGAACCGAGAGCTGTTGCTGTGTTCTGCAGAGCCTCGTAAGTAAAGTTAGCTACAAATACAGTACTGTACGTATGTTGTTAAAATGAGAAAGGTTTAAGAGTTTAGAACATTGTAAGAGCGTGGGAAGGATTTCTAAAGCCTTAAAATACTAAAATAAATATAACTCACTACTTGGCAGAATTTTACTCACTGCGGGAGGGTTCGGAACCGAACCCCCGCAATAAACAAGGGACTACAGAACATTAGTACTTGGGGTTGTGCATGTTATTTTCAAGGTTTGATCAAGAAAACTAAAGTGTGAGATGGTCTTAGTATAAAACTCTGGAGTGAAAGGCAGCAGGTGATATGCATTCCTTGAAGCTATGCTAGGCCTGTAGTCAGACTGTGCTGCCTGAGCTGAAAGCTGTTTGTTGAATGAGCTTCAAGTTAAGCTCAGAAGTGATACATATGTTGTTGTTTTTTTCTTATTGTGCAAGAAAAATCAATGAAGCAATTTTATTGCAACATGAACTTTCTGACATCGGTCTGTTCACTAAACGCCTTCATCAAACATCCTTGAAAACAAAGCTGCATCTCCGATGGCAACAAACAGACCTGAAGCATCATTTTATTGCATTTGAACCACATAGATTTGCAAAAAAAAAAAAAAAAAACTGCTAATATGTTGATCTGGTGCAAAACAGGTGTCAAATTAAAAGAGAAAAAGAAAGACAAATGTTTTTTAATGCCTGCTGAGCCACTTTGAGCTGTCACTGTTGCCTTAATGACCTCTTGTGAAGGCTTTTGCAAACCAAATTTATGGCCTCCTGAAGACATGAACATTCTTTTAAAACCTCTCAACTGATGTTTTAATGATGATGCTGGAAAACATCTCCTGCTGTTGCCACCCTGACTTCTCCTGATCTTCTGTAGTCCTGCATTTAGGCTTTCAGGACAATTTTGATTCATATGAACTCAGATTGTTTAATAACAGCTGATCACTAGAATTTTTAGTTTGTTTTTCTATGTACAGTAATAAAAGAAAGAGATGAAAATTGTGTTGTGTCTTAAACAATCATTGATACCAGCGCTTTCCGGTCACGCACTGTTAAGCAGTAAGTTGTATCCTTCCAAACACATAAAATCGACTTTAATGCTTCATTTTCTGTATTCAAACAGCAGCAAAATGTTCTATAAAACATCTTGTAAGCATGCTTTTGTTTGTCTGTCACATAAGTCAAATGTCTAATAAATCAATGGATGGTTTATTAGAATTGCTGGAATTTATGGATTTGTGGAATCTAAACTAGAATCAACCCAATTTAGGATTGTCAACACAAAATCAACCTTATCAAACACCATATCGGTTTAGAGTAAATTTTGTAAGCTCCAAAACATGTTTGTCATCCAGCCAAGTAGAAAATTCTTATAAATGACAAATAATCTACAGCATTTTGTCATTTGAGTTGGATGCCAAATGATTACACGGATGTTAAAACTATCCAAAATTGTAATCAAATAAGACGAGTTGATTTCATGCCAGTTAAGCAGCAACATTTCTTCCTAATTTGCTTATAACCCAATTCATTCCAATTACTTGACATTAGCATATGAGCTGATGTTTGTGAGTGGATCCATGCATCCTGTTTGTGAGTGCAGCTGATTTCTGGCCTTTGTTGCAGTTCTGGTTGAAGCCAAAGTGTTCACAGGTGAAAGTTGAATCCAGGGTTGATGTCGCTGTGTCTGCAGATGTGTGAACACACCAAATTTGTTAGATGTTGACCTTTAGAAGACTGTCTTCAGCTTGTTGCACAGCTCTCAAAGTGAGAAAAAATTTAAGTAGGTCACATTTATGGAACAATATAACAACTGCAGCATATCTACAGTGGTACCCATCTCTGTAGGGCAAATAAAGATTATAACGGTGTTGCCTGTTTTTGACTGCGTAGCTTGTGTCTGTTGTTTGCAAAATCTGTCATGAACCACCGGACGGATTTTAATTTTCGGAACTTATCAAGTTATCCGCATCTGAATAAAACTGTAGACATTACAGTTCAAAATGGTCAAATGCACAAAACGCATAGAAAACAGCTACAATTCAATCAAGTTTTCATTTATTGCACTCTGTGTTGGTGTGGCTGTAGCTGAGAGTCATTTACAGCACATGATTTACATGACACTTGCTATTAACACAATAATAATGTTGGTATTGTTCTATCTATCTATCTATCTATCTATCTATCTATCTATCTATCTATCTATCTATCTATCTATCTATCTATCTAT
>JARVGQ010001639.1:16705343-16721306 GCA_031762355.1 Hypsolebias martinsi | reverse complement strand
TATGAAAACTGCCCCTTTTTACTTAATTCTTATGTAAATCAAGATATTTTTACAAAATTAAATTTAAATGTACAATAGCAGTCTAGTGAAAGTAAAAACATAAAACTCAAACATCTAAATCAAACCAGACAACAACTTTATACCACTTAAGTCCTGATGCACCCAAAGTGTTTTGTTTTCTAAGCAGTGGAAGGAGGGTTTATATGTTACTTCCAAATACTACTGTCCTTATTAAACTTTAGAAGCATGAACATTTTATTTGCTTTAGATTGTTTAGTACTTATTTCATTGTCTAGTGTCATGAGCTTTGAAGGAAGTAGCAGGACAAAGGCATGGCAGGAATTCTGTCTTGCAAGTGTCAGAAAAAATGCATTTAGTCCAGTGTCAATGAGGGTCACCTATTTTTAGTTTTGCCCATCTTCTGCTGTCCATTCTGACAGGACGCAAACACACACTCATGAAATAATACTGAAAAGCAGTCTGCAAAGCTTCATCCATTCATCCTTCACGTGATGGCACCCAATAAATTTTATTTAATTTAAACAATAAATTATTTCTATCATATTCAGAATGTTTCAAATAGTTTCCATTCATTGGTTGATTGTATTACATTTACAACAAGCCCACACAGCAACGCCACAGATGGAATGCTGCATGGAAACGTATACTGTATAGTACTGTAATTCAGTTTGCTTTTTCTTCAAGTTTTTCCAAATGCATTTAACTGGGCCAGTTGTTAAGTATGCCCAATATACAGCAGCTTACAGCACATGGTTAGCTGTTTTTTTGTATTAAAGTTATTAATTCAATTCATTTCAATTCAGTTTATTTATATAGCACCAAAGCACAACAGACGTAATCTCAGGGCACTGAACAGAGACATTCATATCCATAAAAAGTAAGCAGGAGCAGACTGCTTTGAATTCAGCATCATCACAGACCCTCATCTTGAGCAAACATGAAGGCAGTAGTGGAAAGTAAAAACTCCCTGATGAGGAAGAAGCCTCCAGTAGAACCAGGCTTAGGACAAGTGGCCATCTGCTTCGACTGGCTGGGTTTGAAAGGAATAGGAAAGAGGAACAGATACACAATAGAAGGGTGGAGAATCACATGTTAAACTAGAAATAGTATCAAATGAAAACTATTCATTTTTAACAATACATTTTAATGTGGTCAGTTTGTCCTCCAGTAGTCTAAGCCTATAGCATCATAACAAGCTAACAATAAAGGATTTATCAAAAAGTAAAGTTTTAAACACAGTCTTAAAACTGGACAATGTGTCAGTCTTATGGAAATAAACTAGAAGTTGGTTCCACAAGAGAAGAGCCTGATAACTGAAAGATCTTCCTCCCATTCTGCTTTTGGAAACTCTAGGAACCACAAGCCAACCTGCAGTCTGAGAGCAAAGTGCTCTGTTGGGAAAATATGGAACAAGAAGATCTGTAATATAAGGTGCAGCTAGGTTGTTGATGGCTTTGTAGGTTAAAATTAAGATTTTGAATTCAATTCTGAATTAGACAGGGAGCCAATGGAGAGAAGCTAAAACTGGAGAAATATGGTCTCTCCTACCAACTCTCATTAAAACTCTGGCAGCAGCATTTCGGATCAACTGAAGACTTTTTATTTTATTTATTTATTTATTTATTTATTTATTTATTTATTTATCTTTGGCACACAGATAACAAACAATTGCTACAGTTGAGTCTACATAGATGTGATAAATGCACAAATCAGTTTTTCTTCCTCATTTTAGACAAGATGTTTCTAAATTTAGTGATTTACGCAGGTAATATGCATAAGCGGTTCTGGTCACTTTTTGTGAACAACATATGGGCAAAATCCTTTAAATCCACAAATGTCTAGCATATTTTAAAACACTTAAATGTGTATTTAAGTAAAATAAACTGTATAAACACAAATCTGTTCTATGAATCTCAGTGGAGTCTTTTGCACTTTTTAAAGCAAAGACTTATCTTGAAAGAGTGTGAAAGGAAAATAAAAGACATTTCAAATGTCAACACCCGTGGGGAGAAACTTGAGCAGAATATAAATAATAAGATTAAAGTAATGGTATTGATCACTGGTAGGAAATAGATGGCTGCCGCCATAAAAACAATATGACTTAAAGAAAGAAAAAGAAATGGGACATTAAGAATAAATAGAGTGTGAAAGAAGAAATAAAATGCCAAACAATTTGAACACTCAATAGAACACCCACGAGTTATTCGTTTTCATAAAAATCATCAAGCCCAATCAGTTTGTGTTCCGTTTTGTGAGAAAGTTGGGGACTGCAAGATCATTTATTGCTTGCTTTTAAAGTGACACAAAGACAGAAAACATGTAGGATCAGACAGAAGCTTGCTCAATAGATATCCCAAAGCTTTTAATCTGCATTTGGATTTGAATTATTAAAAAAAAGACTAACAAGTCACGTTGTGAACTATTTTGAAACGTGTCAATGCTATTTCAATGGCTTTTAGAAAACATAAACATTAATATTATCCCCTTTTGTTTTTAATGTACTTCTTTGTGTTTTTTTTTTTAATGCCCATAACTAAAATAAAATAGAGTATTAAGGGTAAATTTTTGTGGGGCTCCTATAGCTCAGTGGTCAGTGTGGCCCTGTAATCCTGAGGCTGCAGGTTTGAGCACAGATTAATCCAGGAAGGGCAACTGGCATAAAACAATTGTCAAATGTTTTATGTGTGTGCTCGCTGTGGCGACCTCTGCAGAGGGAAATAGCCAAGAGAAAATCAGCGTCACAGTTAAACTGATTTGACAAGATGAATCAGCTGTGATTCGGTGAAAAAAGTCAAAAATCTCAATTGAAAATGTCACAGAAATTATTCCAACAACAGTCGTTGAGACATTGGCATGTGTACTATATTGATGGAAAACCTGACTGGATCGACATCTTCCCCCGAAGTTAAACCTTTTTCTTTTGCAGCTGAAAAAATGTCAACCATTCAGAAATGTTTTATTGCAGCACCACTTTTGTTCTGGGTGCAAAATAAATATATTATAATTTGCTGCTAATCTGTCTAAATGTATACATCCATTTATTTGAGCTGTACATTGATGTTTCTGCATATTTCAGAGTAATTTAATTTTTTAAAAAGCTAATATTGTGACAACTTAAAGATGACAGCTTTATAAAGGAGAAAAAATACTTTTCCTAAAAGTATGTTAAATTTTAAAAAAAATCTTTAAAATAATTGTTTGGTTCAAAAAAAAAAAAAATCTCTTTACAAGGTTAGAAGCCAAACTTTAGGCGAGAATTGATGTAGCATTGTGCATTTTACTGAATAATTTATTTAATGCTCACAGATTTAGTTTGTACATGTGATGTTGACCTAATTCCATGTTAAATAAAATAATTATAGGCCATATTTGCTGTCAGGTAGAGTTTGTGAAACATATTTTTAATGCAATTGAATGTGCTTGTTATTCTTTCTTGTTGTTTTCTCACAGTTGAATTTGAAAAGTATCCATATTGAAAACATCTGTAATATAGAACAGCATCAAACACATCCAGACATGCTTGTTTAAAAAGACTATAATCTGAGACAGCATGCTCCTTAATAATGCTGGAATCTAATACTGCATACCAAATATGGCTATACTGGATTGAATTAGTTTATAATACTTTGTAAAATTGTCAGTTTTACTGAATAAATTCACAAAATAAATTAGTATACAGTATAATTTATATAAAATGACCTGTTTACCTTTTATTTATGTGTAAATAAACTTGTGCTGCTTTTGGTATGGGATTTATAAAACATGTTCTGTATTTCAATTAACAAAAGTCAATTCTGAAAATGATGCTATATCTACTGGTGAAACTGTTGAAATAAATCTTATTTATTTATTTAGTTTTTACAGTATTTTACTTGAATAACGTTAGCTTGGAAATTTTATTTTATTTTATTTTTTTCTACAATAAAAAAGGGAACAACTTTAAATCAATCATGTGGCCTTATCAAACTAGTTGGAGCCAAAACCGCTATTTTCTCTCACCGGCTCACTCCAGTCTCAGCGTGGTGTTGCATTTCTCACTCAGTGGCCGTTGCTCCAATTCTTCAACCTCAGTTAGGCAACATCCTTACGCTGATCGAGCTATTAAAGGTTACATTACGTCGTGGGCGTAACGGCTCCTCGTAATGGCGACCGTGCGGTAGATGTGCCTAGGTTAGTGAAAATGAAGCGAAGAAGAAGTTATTTCTTTTAAGAAAAACGCCGAGGTTCCCCGGAGGAGCGCTTTGCGTCTGTAACCATCTTCTTATTAAGTGGTAAAGTTAGCTGTACTTTTGAAATTTCGTACTCCCAAAATGATGAAGCTCAAGTCCAACCAAACCCGGACGTACGACGGGGACGGCTATAAGAAGCGGGCCGCTTGCCTGTGCTTCAGGAGCGAGACCGAGGAGGAGGTGAGCTCGGGGATGTCACTGTCTGCTAGGCCATGTTAAGCTTAGCACCCGTAGGTGCTTTCACTATCCTATCCGCCTTTAAACCGAGACAACTATTAACACAGCGGCGGTTTTAATGATTATAACCTCATATTTCAGGTCCACACGTTTCCCACTTGGTGTATGTGTTATAAGTTAGATTTTAGTTACAACTTTATCCAGGCGTTATGTAAGCCTCTTTAGCTGTGCCTCGGGGTTTTGCATCCAACATTGCTTGAGTGTTAGCCACTTGCTAATGCTAACGTTAGCATGCTAACTAGCCGCGCTGTTGCTCTGGGCAGCCGGCTGTCAGCCAGCCGGCAAACCACAGCTAGGCTTTGATCAGATTGGTGGCTTTATCTCTTAAAGCCTTTAGCTAGACAGAAATGATTATTTATTGTTTAAAAAAAAACTATCTAAAATATTTGTTTCATTAAATGTTGCATAATGCCGAACCTTGGCACCAACTAGTGTTCTTATCCTCTGAACTACCCTGATGCATGCTCAAATAATCCAGGTAGAAAAATCTAAAAAAGCTAAGTCTGGTCGCTTTTTTTTATTATTATTATTATTATTATTATTGCTATTATTATTGCTATTATTGCTTTGTTTTGTTTTATTGAATGTCCAGATGACCAGACTTAGCTTTTTTGGATATCCTCTGAACTGATAGCTGGGATAATTTTAATTATTGGCTTGTTAGTGACAGGTCAGTCAGCATGCAGGTGAATGTATTTTGGGGTGTAAATGATACAACATTGGCTTAAAACATAATAAACATAATGTAGCATCATTTTAATTATGTTTGAAATCTGCCTTGTTTGTGCTCAAATCATCGTTTTGCAAGAAATTGACCACTGATTAAAACTCCTCAGCTGTTTGAGAAACAGATGTGTTCTTCATGTACAAACAAGCGTAAAGGTGTATTTATAACTAGAGTTTTAAGTGAGTCGGAAAAGTTCAATTAACTCAGCTTCCCATCCTGTTCATATTATTATTAATTTTTTTTTTTTTTTTTTTTTTTATAATTGGGAAGGAGTAAGAGGAAATACATCAGCATCAACAGCACACAAAGAGAAATGTTCAGGGATGTAGTTTTACTGAATCAGCTTCCAGCCCAGCATCACCTGTTGCAGATGTTTGGCTTTACTTATAAAAGGTTGGATTATGGTTATACAGTATTTTCTTTGTCAGTGTGGCGGTTGACTTGTTTTGTGAAAAAAAAATTTTATGTACTTGAGGATGAGAAATAAGAAACACTGTTCAGGTAACGTATAACCAAGCAGACCTACATGCGATGCATTACAGGTGCTGTTAGTGAGCAGTAGTCGACATCCTGACAAGTGGATAGTCCCTGGAGGGGGAATGGAGCCTGAAGAGGAGCCCAATGTTGCTGCTGCTCGAGAAGTGTGTGAAGAGGTTGGTTCTGGTATTTTTTTCCCTTATTCTTAATATTATTCTAACAAACAAATGTAGTCATCAGTGATCCCTATGTAGGCTTGGCTTAACTGTCAGACTTTGATTTATCCTTTCTTAAAAAAAAAAAAAGGGTTGTAAAACATGCCTTTCTTTAGACCAAATGTGATGCTGAACTGATTTCCATTTGCATTGCAGCAAATTGGTTTGAGCACAGGCTTACAAGAGTATTGTTACATTTCCAGTAATTACATCTGTATTCAACACTGGGACTAATACTTTGCTCTCAGGATCCTTTTTGTCAATACAGTCATCTTGTTTGCATGGGCAGAAAGAGGGAGCCTGACAACATGAAGGCTGTATCAGATGTCAAATGGGTAAATGAGTCTGAATAGCTGCTCAGTTGTTGCACTACCAGACCACAATTTATATATACATTATACTTAAAAACTAGAACAATTTACATTTTTTTTTGTATGTGTTTTACATTTTTTGTTTTCCAAAAGTACCTTTTGTAACATCTGTACCTGAAGGGACAAAATGTTTAAGTTTTGTTTGTGTAAAGCTAGACTGGTGAAAATAAGTGAAATTCACTAAGAAGCAATCACTGATATCCTGCGAACACTGGAGATTTCAGATTAGGTGTTCCTTTGGTATGTACTATATTAATCTCTTGGGCTGTTTTGATCAGAATGGACACAGGAATACTGCAAATTGTAAATTTCACCCTGTACTTTTGTTCACAACAGTCCTGTTTGTAAAGCCCATCTCTGTGTGATGTACAGATATTGAAAAAAAATCTCTTATCCTGCCTCCTTTGGTGGGTGCAAGACACTGCAGCCTGCCAGCACATTTCCACGAGGTCAGAAGTAGTGTCACGTAGTACAGAGGTTTGCTAAAGTGCTAAAAGGCTGCATTCAGAAATGCAATGGGGATTTTGAGTGACACTCAATACATCACCACATTCTCTGGCTTTCTAAGCCTCTTATTGGACGGTGGTGTAACAGGACATATTCTAATCCTGGCAAGCTTATTCTGATTACCATAAGAGTGGTGAGCCATTGCTTATGCTTATTGGTTTAGAGTCCTGCCAGCGGGGTGGGGTGGGGGCATGAAAATTCAGCTCTCAGGAGCTAGCCAGATGTTAAACAGCATCTCTGTCAATTTATCTAGTGTCAGTGATACACCCCACCCTGCAGTTTGAAGACACAGGACAGTACTGCATAAGTAATGCAGCTTCAGTGTTGTCCATTCTCTTTCAGGATGATGCCCTTTTGGTTTCAATTACTGTACATTGTGGCCATGAGATGTTTTCCATGTCATAAAAACATATAGACGAACTTTTGGCCTATTGCTTAATCCCTGGCATAGTTAGGAGCTTGTAGTGGGGAGCCTCTTGTTTTTCATGTGATCTGTCAGAAGACTTGAAGGGTGCTAGACCAAATCCATGGTGCCGTGTGAGGACTCAACATTTATTTATAGGCTGAAACTGTAACCTGAAGAAGCTGCTTCAAACATGTCAGTAATGACGTTGCTCTGTATTTAAACCTCAGGATCTATTCACCTGGGAGTAAAGGTCCAGGGGATAGGGGATTTTGGCAGTAAAGTATATTTAAAGTAAAATACCCTGAACAATGTTCAATGTGTCCCCTCCAGAGGAAAGAATGTAATATTTGCTCAGTTTTGATCGTTTAGGAGTAAAGTGACAGAGAAAGGTTTATTCTGTTGTTTCTGACCTTTTAACATAAGCCTGCTTGACTCTTGAGGGATTTTGTGTGAGGAGCTGTTTGGGTGACGGCAACAGCTGAGCACTGACTTTTTGTGTATTGCTGCTGTAAAATCCACAACTTCAACACCCACTAAAATATCTGCTATTTCAGTAAATTGTTAATTGGCAAAGTTTCATTTAAAATAAAAATCACAAAAAAGATCTTCAATTTAACAATTTTCCTCAGATTTTTACCTACCGGTAATTTGAAAATACAGTATGTATTTGTAGTTCAGACTGTTTCTTGAAAAAAAAAAAAAGATGTCTCTGACTTGTGCTGCACTGGTTTTATTTTATCTCATATATGCTTAATTTATTTAATACAAATGACAAATCAATCATTTAAGTTAAAACTCAGACGTCCAGAAAGTCATTTAAAGGACATCTGTGTCATTATTGGCTAAGAACAAAGTATAATAAATATATATATTTTTTAAATCCTTGTGTGTTACTTGGAGGACAGAGCAACCCTTGAAAAGAAAAATGAATTTTTTGATTCAGTGTAGACCACTGCAGCAAAAGCACAAGCTCGTTTCAAAATCGCCACACAAATTACATCAGCACCTTCTTATATAAACAGCTTTGTTGTGTTTTATCCTTTAAATGGAGTTTGTAATTGTCTGTCCTTGTAATGTGGCAACATTTTCTAATCTCTTTATTTGTTCTGCAGGCCGGCGTGAAGGGGACTTTAGGTCGCCTAGTTGGAATATTTGAGGTAAGCTGCTGTTTACTTGCTGTGGATTATTTTGTCGACACACCTTTTGTGTGATTGTGATTGAGAAATAAAGCGCTGCAATAATTTTTTCTTTGCTTTCCACAGAACAAGGAGAGAAAACACAGAACCTACGTCTATGTTCTTATTGTCACAGAGGTGCTGGAAGACTGGGAGGACTCTGTCAACATTGGTAAAGAACTATTTGTTTACTTGACAGAGGAGATCATACAAAGTTCCCAGGCAGTCACATGCTTAAGCTGTGGCTTTATTTTTTATTATTTTATTTTTTTTTACATTTCAAGACTTTTCATTCCTGCCCTTGTGATTTTCTCTGATTACTAGTCCAGACCCAGTTTTCACTTTGCGTTTTCTCATTGTCGTGAGTGAACTGTCTCTACAGTGGTTGTTTTGTTTTGTCAACAGGGAGAAAAAGGGAATGGTTTAAAATAGTCGATGCCATACAAGTGTTGCAGTGTCACAAGCCTGTGCAGGCCACCTACTTCGAGGCCCTCCAGGGGAGTTGTCTGACCAGTAACGGAACGCCACTGGTGACCACAATAGGTGGGGACCTCTCCCCTACCTACAGCATCAATCAGAGCTCCGTCTCGGGTATCAGATAACTAAAACCACGACTCTGACTTCCCCAGGAGCTTTTGCCACCACTTGCGCTCTTACTTGTCACTTCTCTCTTTCTCCTCTCCCTTTATCTCCCTTTTGTTTTTATTCTTTCCTCAATAACATGGATTTGCCCTGCCAACTCCTTGGTGCCAGAACTGAGGCACAAACTTGATGAGAAGTGTCGGGTGAATAGTCTGAAATATTTGTAAATGTAATTTTTGAACTCTTCCCCCCTCCTATACTGACAAATTGCATGAAGTGTCCCCTCATTTCCAGTTCTTTATGCACCCTTAGCGTGGTGATTATCGAATGCAAGAACTTTTTACTGTTGTAATGTAAAAGTGTACACGTAGTGCTTAAGCTGAAGGCTTTTGGTGGTATTTTTAAACGTCTTCTCCATTATTTTAATTTTTTTTTTCCTGGAATTAAACGTGCCCGTTATTGTACTCCCTCCCCTGTTGTAAAGATAGGAAATATTGTCTGTACCTGAATGAACAGAATTGTGGAACGTGTCTTGCATGAGCACTGTAATCGAGTCTCACTCATTTGAGTGACGTTATGCAGATTGTGCAACCAACTTGTGGCAAGGTCTTCAGCTGTTCTCCCTTTACTGTAGTTGTGTTTTTAAACACAATAGTACTGCCCTTAAGTAGGTTTTCAGTGTCTGTTAGTTTCAACCGTGTCTCTTATTTTCATTTTGTTCGTAACATAGCACAGATGACTATAGCGGGCACTTTTCATTGTGTTCATGATGATGATGATTATTTTTTAATCCTTTCCTTAGTATTTAATCTGCATCCCCCAAAAGGCTCAGAACTCGAACTTGACGTTGAAAGTAATGGATCTACAATGCTGTCTTTGGCATGATGCAGAACAAAACAAGCCTTGTACAGTTTGAAACCTTGTTTTTAACTTGTAAAATGCTTTTGGATACTAATATTTTGTTTCTTCTTGTTCGTTTGGTTCTTTAACGTTTGGCAAGTCTCTTTAGCTGAGCTGCGTCACCTGGCCTCGTCGTAAGGCAGCTGGCTCAATACTGTGAAACTGGAGGCGCTGTAGATAGCATGTAAGAGGTTTTTATTGTAAATTGTTTATTTCTGTATAGATCAAAGGTGAAAGTACAAACGACAAGACACCTCTTTACGCGTCTCCGAGTGCTACGTGTCGTTTCAGCCAAGGCTGGAAAACCGATTTAGCTTCTTTTGTTGGCGTCAGAGCTGTTGGGGAATTTTCTCTTGAGAAAGCGTACAGTCGAGCTGAGGCTAAAGAACAAGGAATGAGGCTGTGGGTGAGATTAAAGAGTGTATTTAAAGACTATTCATGAAGTATTTCCCCTTTCTTAGGCCAGGTCATATGTTGTAACATGTTTGGTCAAACAAATTTCAGTCAAAAGTTTTCAAATCACTACTTGACTCATCAACAAGTCTGTAGTGTTTACTGTTTATCAGTGTATTTACCTGTGAAGGGTTTCTCATTAGTTTCACTGCAAGCACATTAATATTACTGTGGTTTTCTGTCCATTCTAAAAACTGACATTCACTTTTCCCCTCATTATTTTTAAACTGATGAGGCTAAATGTTGATTTTCTGATTACACATCCAATCATTTTTTTAACAACCACTTGTAGACTATACCAAATACATGCATTACTAAAGCTCATCTGAGCTGCTTTTCAGGCTTTTTTTTTTTTTTTGTGGCTACTTTCATATTTTTCACTGTGGCTGGTTGCATGGTCTGGCTACCTTTTGCGCTAAAAGGTCGCTGCATCCCTAAAAAAAAAAAAATGTTACAGGAAGGAAGAAATCCTCTAAAGATTAAAACTGATTTAAAAATAATACATCCATAAAGTCGAGAAGAGATGCCTATTTGCATAGTGGTTGTAGAAAATTTGACTTGTTGATTAGAACAATATCAGACAAAATGTTTTTATTACTTTAGATGGTAAAATTTAATTACATTGCCTTGATTTTAGTTATTCCACGAGGTACAAATGTTAAATTATGGTAGTTCAATGCCGTTTCAGTACAACCATGATTATGTTTTGTAAAGTTTGTAAAATAGAATGTACCGTAGCTTTAAACCCAGTGAAGATCTGCAGAATTAGATACAGCAAGAGGACACATTTAACCAGAAGTACACAGAAAACTGTAGTATTGTATTTATGAGAAACCCCTCACAGTATTTAAAAAAAAAACTGAATCCTTTTGAAAAAAGGTTTTTCTGTGAGTGACCTGAATTGATTTTCCTGTTTGTTTTCTGGTGGCCCTTCACTGCCTCAGTGAATAACAGCTTCAGATAAACCCAGTGTGCACGGGTGACGATTGAGCAGCTCCTCGGTGCCAGGAAGAGCAAAAATGGGTCGAAAGTCTCCTCCCGCCTGAGACTTTGAACCAATTTTACTGCTGCACATTTCAAAGGTGTGGCGGCCAAAGTTTTTCTTTATGATGCCCAACTTGGCACCAGATTTTGTTGCTTCAACCTTTCAGTCTGCATGGAGATTGTGCAATCTGAGCACAATAGAGGATGTTAAAAATAAAAATTAGCCTAACCTTTGTTGATTTAAGCAAAAGGTACAATCAAAATGAATGAGTACTTTCACAAGTAACGGCCAGTGATATAATTATTGAGCTCTCGTCTCCAACCATTGTTTTTGTTTTTTAGTTGTTTTTGACAAGCTTGTGTCTAACTTTTAAAAATCACCTGTAAAACTGAAAATTCTAGCAGTTCCTGGTTTTAAAAAGCAATTAAATCTTGGAAGACTGAAATTTTCCCAGATAACTTTCACGGTGGATTTATTGTGGAGTAAAGATGGCACTTACCGGTAATAATCTGCAGTGTTTTATTTTTATGACTGAAGTTAAAATGAAGGATAGTTTATTTAAAATCATTTCTTTTACACAAATGGCTCATGTCTGCCACTTCAACCGGCCTCCTCTTGTGGCCGAAGCTGTAGTATTACAAGTGCATCACCCAGCACTGGAGGATCAAGTTTCCTTTATCAGACTGCAAAGAAATGCACCATTTGAGACTTCCACTAAGACACTTGCAACTGACATGCAAACGTGCACTTCTAGCTGTTCACCTCAGCCTTGAAGTTACAGACTTTTTTTTTTTTTTTGTCTCTGGAATGTTGCCCTTTTGTCATTTGGGACTGTGGAATGAAACCAGTGAGAAGACTGAAGATTGTAATATAAATGTGCCAACAAATAAACACCAGTATTTCACATTTTGACAGCTGTCATTGTGTTCACACTCCCAGCAAATCACTGATATGTTTACTTCAACACAAAGTTTGATAAAGTATAAACTGTATTGCATTTCCTGTGAAAATGCAACATGAATGCTTCTTGCAGAACTTGCTGAAAATAGCTAAAATAAAATAAACTGAAATGTAGCTAAAATGGACAAGCCTAAATAGGCAGAAGCAGAAAGAACACAGATTTGCTGAACTTGGTTTAAATGCATAGAAATAAGCACAAAAATTGGGGAAATGACAAAATAAAAGCTATAGTAGTTGAAAAGGCAGAAAGAAATGAAATGTGCTAAATGTGGGATTAGATGAAAAGGTTAAAATTAGCATCAAAAGAGCTGAGACAAAAAATAAAGCCGAAATTAGCATAAATTAACATGAAATTTTTGGAATTTCTGTACAGGAGAAATTTGCTAAAAAAAAAAAAAACTAAAGCTAGCTAAAAAAAAAAAAAAGTAGAACAAGCTTAAATTAGCAGAATGAACAATTCTGCCCGATTATGCTGAAATAATACTTGAGCACAAACAATGTAAATTATTTGAATAAGCTGAAATTTGCGCACACAAAATAGCTAAAAAGCAGCTTAAAATACCAGAAGTTGAGAGAACACAAGCAAAAAATTTAGAATAAGCTGTAAAAGATTAGCATAAAAACGACTATAGCCATTGAAATAGGCTGAAAGGAGCATAACAAGCTGATATTAAAATGAGAGAACACACAAAAATGTAGTTAGCAAAAGAATCAGCGCAGAACTGAAATTAGCTGAAAAATTTAATTTTCAAAGCTGAACCATAACAAAATGTGAATGGAGCAGTAAAAAGTTAACAGACCTAAAGATTTGAAGGATGTAAAATTAGCTCAATTAATTATGAGCACAAAAGGCTACATATTTCAAAAAAGTTGTGCCATTACCAAGTCAGCAGCCTTCTCCTGAACGTTTTGATGTACATTTTGTTGAAATAATTGTGGAACGAGGTGCAGAAAAACATACGGAAGAAAAATGGATCATCACAATGTGAATGCTTCATAAACATTCACACAATGAGCAGGTTGTAGTTGGAGACCAAGATACTTGACAATTTATAGTTTATTATTGAATCGCTCTTAAGAGCAGCTGACAAGATGGTTTACAATTTCTCAACGGTTTGAACGCATATTTAGACCTCTCCCAAACAAACCAGCTTCAGAAACATGAAGTAATTTATTGAGCTTAGATTTATGTCAAAAAGCAGAAATGATTTTCCAGTTTTAAGTTTTCACTTTCATAATAAACGACAGAAAACCAGCAGGAAAGATTTATAAGGTATAGTTTTCCCCGGTATTTATAATTTTGTAGCCAAATTAATGAACAGGTATAAATAAATCAGTCACAGCAGCACTTAATTTTCCAGCAGACCAGTAAAGAATTTTATAAAAAGTAGCTGTGCTAAATGGATACCATCGATCATCAGCTGCAAGAGCAGTTTAACCAGGAATATGAATCTGGATTTTAAGGGCAACAAGAGTGGCCAAGGATAAAATGAAGTTGAATATTAAAAAAATAAAATTACCTTTCACTAAAAATCTGCTTGAAATAATTTGAGTAATTTCATTAAGTGCTTCCTGCAGAAAGAACATGATATGTCAGAGTAAAAAGTACGGAAAGCAGATTCAGAACAAACTTGGCAGCTTCAGGAATGCGGAGAGGCCTCAAGTCACTTAATACAACAACAGTTATATCTTGTGTTTAGAGAAAATGTACAAACAAATAATGCAAAACCATAATGTGTACTTAAGATTTTCTTTATTTGTAATGAACAGTGAAATTTACTGAGGCTGCTGTCCTCTGCCGCGTCCGAAGCCGCCCCTCTGTAACGACAACAAGTTCAAAGGTCAAATCAAAGCTCCACATCTAGTCTCACACCAGGACCGTGCACACTTCACATCTCAACACGACACAGAGCTGAAAACACACTTTACAATGTTGGAGAGAAATATTGCAGCACATTTTCTCTAGACAAATATCCATATTTGCCACAAGAGCTACATAAACTGAAAGTACTTACAAACTGGAACTCTGTGGCAGCTCCAGCACCAGCCTCTGCTTTCTTGTCAGCACCAGCTGAGGAGAAGAATTATAAAGTCAGACAATATTTATAGAAGTAAAGCCTGGCAAATCAAAGTCAGCGTGACAAAATATTTTGACATTTTTGTCTGATATTCTAAAGAAAACAGTCACTGGGTGGTCTGACATGTTTAATTTTAATCCACTCAATATATTTGCAGAAATATGACCATAAAAACAATCCACTTCATTATTTAAGGAACAAACAAGAAAATGAGCTGAACTTTGCACCTCCACATTTTCAACAAGCTCATTTGACCAATTAAAATGTTACAATAAATAATATTTAATATATCTCTAATACAGCCTTGTTTCAATAGTAGGTCTCATCATATTTCACCTTTTTAATCTCAAGAACAAGCATTAGCATGTTAAATACCATCCTAAATAATTAGCCTAATGAGCCCGTGGAACTATTTTGGTCCACTCCATTTAACATGTTATGCAGCTCAATTAACTTTACAGCCAGAGCAGATAAACAAGTCCATTAATACGGTGAAAGGTCCATCAGGACTATACGTACGGGGTGCTGCTGATCGCCTGTATGCATCTCTGTCAGCCTCCCCTCGGTTAAGGCGGGCGGGTCTCTCTCCCTCCATTCCTGCAAAAACAAAATGACCAGACAAGAAAATTAGTTTTATTTTGGTTTAAAAATGATTTAAGATCAACTTGAGTAAACTTAAACCTAAAATATCAGTTTTAGAAACGTTAAAACGTTTGTTGAAACTAGACCTACGACTCCACTTCACTGCTCATTAAAGGTGCAGAAAAAATGATTCATTAAAGAATCTAGATACTCAGTTCTGGCAATTCTGAATAGTTTCTAAAGGCCCATAAATCGATTTTAAAATGCGTTTAAGTTTTATTTTTTCCTGCTCCTACTCTTGGACGTACTGCATTTCGCATTACGTGTCCGCTTGTCACTGTAGAATTTGGCTTTGTAGGCTACCGTACAGTACAGCAAGCTAGTTAGCAAGCTCCTTTATCTGAATGGAGTCTGTTAGCATGGAGCAGGACAGAATGGTTCAACCTGCTCCTTCGTCATTAAAAGTCAGTGTAAAGTAATTTTGGATCCTGCAACGTTACATGGAAGACAGAGCTTGACAAGAGCACGGTTGTTTGCAACAAGAGTAAAATAAAAATGAGTACAGTATTTTGGAAATTCGACAAATGTGCAGAAGGAAGATGAAAAGCAAAAGCAGCCGACCAGTGAATTCTGGAGCAACGAACTTCCAGTTAATTCCCCAAGAGCTGTGAAGATTTCCCACTCATCTCCTGCACAAAGGAGTTACGATCAGACAGCTCAGTTGAAGGCGAGGGGTTTAGGTTTATTTTTAATATGCTGGGTGGACCCAGCGTACGTTGTAAATGAGTCTTCGAGGCTCAATGTGACTTATCTGTTTAAATAAAGGTTGAATGAATGAACGTTATTCCTTCACATAGCTTTTTTAGCGATAAAGCAGAACTACAACTCCACCATGAAACAAAGAATAAGGTGGGATAAGCTCTGATTGATGCACCAGCTGAAGCTCAAAGGTAACTGTTTTTTCATATTAAACAAAAACTTATACAGGTGACCCCCGGTTTCCGGCGTTCCCGGTAACCAGCGTTTCACGTATCCGGCCCCCCCCGCCCCTGACGTCA
>JARVGQ010001639.1:16615801-16628227 GCA_031762355.1 Hypsolebias martinsi | reverse complement strand
AAAAGCAAGTACTTATTTACTTTTACTTAAGTAAAAACATTAATATGGTACTTCTACATTTACTAGAGTACATTTTTTTCTGTTTATTTGTACTTTTACTTAAGTACAGTGTTTGAGTACTTTCTCCACCACTGTGGATTACTGAGCATACGCTTTGGTGTTTTGAACCATGTTGGCATGGCTTCCTCAGAGGAGTTGACGGGGGAGAGTGCGGGCCCCAGAAACCATCTTATCACCAACAAACTGCTTTTTCTTTTCCTTTTATGGGAGTTGGTGTTTGTGGAGTTCCAGTTTATTTGTGGCTCCTCAGACTGAGGAAGTCCTTTGGAAGAAGGATGAAACGTCTCAGCAAAAAATAAATAAATAAAATAAAATAAATAAATAAATAAATAAATAAGTGATAAAGTAAGAAAGAAACCGTCCAGATGACCTGACTGAACGTGTTTTAGTTTGAGGGTGAAGAAGAGAAAACTTCTCAAATGTCCAGATCTTCTCATCTTTCAGTCAACAGAAGCTGCCACTAGAGGTCAGCAGTTACCAGAGGTCCTAACATCTGTCATCATCATCATCATCACTGATCTGTCTCCAGCTGTCAGTGGTTCAACACAGACAGGCATGAGACAACTGTACACACACAGGTCAGTTTAGAATCACCTCACCACCGTGCAGCCCAAAGATCACATTTACTTCCTCCATCCACCTGCTGTCAGTAAAATAATCTTACCTCCAAAGCAGCAAAGTTCAGGGATTCTTCTAAACCAGGGACATACCTTGACATAAACAACAGATTGTTTTACTTTGAAGTTCACGACTATTATTTGGGGGTTTTCTTTAATATCTTTATTTAGTTTTTCACATAACATACGGGGAAATCAGGTGAAATTAAAACTCCTGTATTTTCTCTAAACAAACTTTGTGGTTAGCTTCTATTTATTTGTCATTTTCTTAAGTGACAGTTGATTTTATTTCTCTCATCGGAGGTCTTAACCCACAATTACCAGAAATAAAGTGCAAGGACTTCCTTTAAGAGTTTGCATAATGTTTTGGTAGAAAAGTACTTCACGGAATTAGTAAAAGTTACTTCTCAGACATTTCTAATGATGGTTTATGCACACAGTGACAAATAATTCAGCGTAAAAAAAATAAAAATCTTTGCAACCGATTTTCAGAGAAGGTTGATGAATTCTTAATTTGAACAGAATTATGTTGGTGAATTCTGAGACCATGCAATAATTTACCTGCATGTAACGTCGTCTCTGTATTTACGTGTTTCCTTTTTACTCTTCTGGGAGGGATTTATGTTTTCACTTCAAACTGGATTTCTCTGTTCATGTTTTCCTTGATATCAAACCTGATCAGAACATGCAGAGACATGTTAACCTCTTACTGTTGAGAGAAAAAGAAGCTTACCTTTTGTAAAAAAAATAAAATAAATAAAATCTGGGAATAACTTGTTTCATTTTGCTCAGGGCCTCTCTGTCTTGTGCAGAGAAAAAGGGAAACGACGAGACGTTTTAAAAACCTGCTGGGTGAGATGAACAAAAGATAAACGGTGGAGAATGTGTCTGCTCAGAATTACTTCCTTTTTACCCGAATTGTACATACTGTATATAAAAAAAAAATCTCACACTAGTACAGCTTAAAAACATTTTATTGTTTCCTTTTTGATGCTTGGAGTTCAGTCTGCAAATATTCAGACATGACAGGAAGCCACGGAGGGAAAACGCAAATAGTATGAAACACAGTAAAATAATCTATAAACAAATATCAACAATATGGACAACCGTGTAACTGACTAAGTAAGATTCAGTAGAATAAATGTTCCCCTGCCTCGTTTCTTTTAACTCATTTACAAAAGGGGACCAAAATTAAAAACTATTTCAAACTACTTTTTCTGAAACTACATAAACTCAAACCAGATATCCAGCATCTTTTCTTTGTCACATGTTCCTCAACAAGAGTTTGATTGGTCTCATTTAAAGTTCTCTGTTGTGCTTTCAACAACATAATCAAAGATTACTGAGAAAAATTCAAGCAATAGAAGTATTTTATGTTAAACATATCATCTTGGGGGCCAGATAAGATGTCAACAGGGGCCACATTTGAGTTTGACACATGTTTTAAATGATAAAGTTTATGTTCAGCATGTTGTTTGTATGACAGAACTGGTGCAAACAGAATTTACGGTTTAGTGGCATTTAGGCAGAAACTGAAACATAAAACTTTTTTTTTTTTTTTCTCGTATTATAATTTGAAACCTCACCTGAACTACAGTCCACCCAACAACTGTTAAAATAGTTGAAAATGTTTAGTGGAGCTAAATGAATGACAAAATTAAAAAAAAGTTATATCAAGAGACAGTAAATATCAGAAACTGTTGTTGTGGTTTTATAACTCAGGCTGTTACTGTGTCTGTTTAATGACAAACATCTCATGGATCACAACAGATTTTATTGATTATTGCAGAAATTGTTCAATAAACGAGGCTCTGCAAGTGATTAGGTTTGGGAGTCAGACGGATTCACGATGTGACCTTAGCAGAGAATCTGTTTGTAAACCGTTGTCTTCAATCAATGTCTGTTAGCAAAATATTCATGAACTACTGGGCAGTTTCTTTTGAGACATCTAGAAAACAGCATTTGGGTGTATATTTATGACTAATTAACTTTTGGGGTCAATACAATTCAAGATGGCCGCCACAGCCAAGAGATCCTAGAAAACAAATTTGGCTAGAACTCACACAATTTTACAATAGTTGGGTTTTTTTCCATCTTCTTCCTTCTGCAGGTGTCGCCACAGGGAGAAAACTCAATGTTTGACGCAGGATGCCCTTCTTGACACAACCTGGACTCAAACCGGCAGCCTCAGGAAAATGAGACTGTTTTGCTGACCACTGAGCCACAGCAGCCACCCTCACACAGTTCTACAGATAATATTTGGTGTGCCTGTGGCTGAGCATTACCCCCAGCTCTCTTAAGCCCAGCAGGCAATTCTTTTGCTTTAAACATTGAGACAGTTGGAGTCAACTCAGTCTGTCAGCAAAATAATTTATGAACCGCAATAGGAATTTTATAGAAAGTTTCATAAAGTAATCACCGGATAAACATCCGTAACTGATGAACTTTTGGAGTGCGTCCAATTCAAGATGGTCACCTCAGTTGAAAATGGCTACAACTCAGTCTGTTTCACGGATTATGAATTAAAATCCGAAGTGGTAGTAGCTGAGAGTCATACATGATCCATATGTTGGATATACGGCGGGGGATATACATTCCTTACAGGAATGTGAGACCTTTGCTTCATTCATCTGCTTCTTCATTATTAAAAAAAAAGAAAGTTTTTCTATTCATTTGGTTTTGATCTGTTCTTAAACACCGACAGCTCCACAAACCGACACGATGAAACACTGAGCTCCTCAGCAGGACTTTTAGAGGAAGCATCACTTCTCACCAAGGAGGTGCAACAACACCCGAGCGGCGACGTCGGTCCAGCCGCAGAAGAGTTTGAGGAGCTCACTCTCAGCTCCGAATACCAAACTGCTGAGTCATCGCTCCCAGGCGATGGAGGTGCAAGTGAAAAATGGCTGACGTGACAAAGACACCAGTGTAGCTGAGAGGCCTGAAGCCGCATTGGGACGATGGAGGCATAGACAGGCAGATCATGCAAACGATAAGGCAGTTCCTTTATTGTAATCTGTGTTTGTTTGATGCTGCAGCAGAAAAATAGCCTCCACGGTCACTTTGGTTCGTCCCACAGAGAGGCCTCCACAGCTGCTGCCAGATGTGACGGAGCTGCCGGTGAACCTGAGGATGATCAGTGCGCATGTTTCAGGCCACGCTTCAGTTCAAGTTTAGGGCTTTTAAGTGCAAGCGTCTCATTTTCTCGTTTCAGGTTCCTCCTCGCAGCCTGCTCATACTGGGTGAACAAACTGGTACACCAGTCGCTGAGACACGTCGGGCTTACGGATGATGCCCTTCTTATAGTACTGACGAATGGAGCGACTCAGCTTGTCGTAGTTCATGGCAGGTCGGTTCTTTCTGAGTCCCCACAGCCTCGCCACGTGGGCCGAGTCTTCGATTTTAAAAATGCCTGCAGAGAAACACAAGGGTTTTTAAAGCAAAGTGCTTCAGGTACTTCACTGGAAATTGTTTTTAGTTCCATAAAAAGCTCCGATCGAATCTGTGAAAGCGTGTGAGCTGAGAGCAGGTGAGTTTTAAAGAGTCCGTAAAAGTGTTGGAAATTAAGATTCACCCACCAATAATACATCAACTGGGAACTGTTTTCAAAACCGACATCTTACTGAGTCATCTTTTATTTTGAAAGGTTTTGTATGTGAATGTGACAGTGACGATGAATCACAAACAAAACATTAATCTTTTCATTCACAATATCTATATATAACGCTGTAAAATAGCATTTGTTAACCGTAAGAACAAATTGTTTTTAATTATTTTGTGTGTGTGTGTTTTTCAATTTGCTGCTACCTTTACCTCATTGGCTACTTTTAGTTTGTTGATAGATTTTTGTTACATTTAACTTACTGCTAAAAGTTTTTTTTTTTTTTATTATTTTTACCTAGCATTTGCTAGTTTTAGCTTTAAACTAGCATTTTGCTACTTTTGATCCAAACAAAGGGTTAAAAAACAAAAAGA
This sequence comes from Hypsolebias martinsi, assembly GCA_031762355.1. Taxonomy (NCBI): domain Eukaryota; kingdom Metazoa; phylum Chordata; class Actinopteri; order Cyprinodontiformes; family Rivulidae; genus Hypsolebias; species Hypsolebias martinsi. The sequence continues at coordinate 16,623,575 of JARVGQ010001639.1, read as the reverse complement.
CTGGACTTCTATTCTGAAACTGAAGATGGTTATCAGTTAAATGTGTGGAGTGTGTGGAGTTGGCAGCTGTAAAGAACTGAGGCCTGGTTGTGTATCTAGATTCAGCTGCAGATTAGACTGGATCTACAATGGAGGCTCGTTAGGTTCTTTGATAGTCTGGCTCATGACAGATGCTTTGGTCACCTGCATGAAGGTGTGAATTGGAGAGGAGCTGACCTGGAATCAGGCCTAATGCTGCATTGAAAGTTGAAATCTGAGAACTCTTTTTGACATACCAGTAAATGGCTCTCAAACCATCTGTGTCTTCTCTGTCTAAAACATGAACATGTTGGTCATCAGCAGTGTGCCTTATCCTAGGTGGACCTCTGAGCTTGGTCCTGAAGAGCTGCTCTCTGGAGTTGATCCCTGCGTCTGTGCAGAGCTTGTTCAGTTGGTCTGAACATTCCTCACTGACCTGCAGACACCACATCGCCCAGTTTGGGTTTGGTGGTTCTGGATGAACCAGCCTCTGTCTGAAGGTCCTGTTGGGTTTGGGATGTTGTTTTTGGGGAAAACCCTTCAGAGTTTTTTTCAGATACAACATGTGGGATGACAATGTGTTTGCACTTCTCTCTGCTCTGTTCTGCAGCGTGTTTTGTGGATTTGTTTGCTGATTTGCCAAAGGTCCAGTTAGGACAGGGGTCTGCAACCTGTGGTTCTGGAGCCACGTGCGGCTCTTTGGTTTCGCTGCAGCGACTCTTTCAAGCTTTGATCAAAACTAACATAAAACTGAATTTTATTGGTTGTTATGCACACAACTACAAAAAACACCAGTTTTAGCTGTTTTCATTTGATTTGCAAATACAGTACTCACTTTAACTTTTTTGCTTTATTTCAATACTTTTATTAAAAAAAACTACCCCCCCTCCCCCCATTTACAATAACCTGTTTTTTTTTCTTCGTTTGTCTTAAATTGTAAAACTATCAATAAATGTTAAAAATCCTTTGATATTTTTAGCTTTTTAATGTCACCCCTACTGGCCACAAAAGTCTTCTCCAACAAACCTGAAGTGGCCCATGGGCCACCAGTTGATAACCACAGTTGTAGCAGGTTGTTGTGGCTCAGACACATTTAATTTTAGTGAAAGAGGGTGTAAAAATGGCTCTTTTGAGCATAAAGGTTGCAGATCCCTGAGTTAGGATACCCACCTGTCGGGAGAGTTAATAAAACGAGGCCTCGCACACAGTTCAGTGAAGCTGGAGCTCCTCTCACTCTGGACATTTTTGAGTTGAAAAAGCCTCCCAGATGGAAAGTGAGACATGTTCAGCTTCAGAACAGAAGTCCAGTTGTTTTTGTTTTGAATCTTTTTCTTTGGATTGTTCATGACCTGGATGATAGAGAATCCTCACCAACATATTTAGTTTTTACCTAATGCTTTGCTCCTTATAGCTTTGTACTACTTTTTGCAAACCTTTAGTGCCTTTACCTAGCATTGCGCTAATTGAAACTCAGCTAGCTTTTAGCTTTTTAACATTTAACAAAACCTTTGCTAGTTTTAGCTAACCCTTTTCTGCGTTTGGCTTGTTTTAGCTTGCCTTTTGCTCCTTTTAGCTAATGTTAGTGCTAGGTGTGTTTAGACACCTAACATGGTCAGCATTAATGGACCTTTAGTTTTTAGTCAAAACAGAAGAAAAGTTCAGCAGAGGTTCTGCAGCTCTTCCTTCCACCAACTGGTGACCGTGTTTCTCCTTTTCTTTTGTACAAGCTGAACTGTTAAACAAGTTTAAAATCACCTCATTGTGTTTGACCAACAGCCTGTGGGTGAAAAGGCCTGGAGTCGCTGACTCGTACCTTTTTCTTTGTTGAGCCAGCGGATGCAGCGTCCGTAGCTGTGAGGTTTGAGCAGGAGCTCTCGAAGGAACTGCCACAGATGAATCGGTTGACCTGAACAAGACGAGTCCGCCTCGGACCACAGCTCCTCGTGGCCTTGGCAAAACAAAATGACAAAATTGTTATCTTAATTTGTCAGGTCAGTATGTTGTGACTCTCTGATAACAGATTATGAAACCTTAAATTGATGTAAATGTTTGACCAATTTGTGAATTTTATTGGAATTGGTCAAGTAAAGAAAGCAAAAAGTGTCCAGTGCATTAGATTTGTTTTGCTAAACTTCTTGTGACTTTCATTAAGGCTGGTTAATGTCTTTAAATTTGGAGGAAATCAATCCTACCTGTAGCTTTAGTCTCCACGACTGAACACCTCTCCTTCATCCAGGCAGCTGGAGATAAAAGAGAGACGGACTATCAATCAGAAGGAAAAGCTTTTTTCTTTAAGTTAAGTAATTCCAACTGAACAGTACATTAATGCAAAGTTTTAAAGTCACCCCTAAAGTTTTTTTTTTTTTAATTTCCCAGAAGACAAATGTTCCTTGTGGTCTTTATGGTGGCCAGGATCCGTAGATTTTAGGGCTTTCAGGAGGTCTTTAAATTTTTTTTAGCTTTGTCTGGTTTTTAACTCATTTTCTGTCCAGTCACTGGACCTGCTCATGACGGCAAACAAGCGAAGGACAAAGAAGAAATGTCAGTCATCCAAATGAAACCTACAGCAACTCATGTCTTAGGAAAATGAAATTAAAATAAAACAATAATCCAGCTCAGACCACCTGACACAGGAGACCTGGGTAGATCTGGGACCACCATTTACCACATGTGATGTGAATGATAATAAAGAACCTTGACCTTGACCTTGACCTTGACCTGCTGAATCATCTTTCAATAGGTCACCTACATGTCAAGTTTTCTGCTATAACTGGTTAACAATTTTTCGGGACTATAATAAACATTTTTTGTCAATCAAAAGAGTGTAATCTTTGGTATTTTTCAAAGATTGGACAAAAGAAATGGAAAAATAATTGTTTCTTTAGTTCAGGTTAGCAGTCACACTCTTGGCTTCCTGTTCACAGCTTTGTCCGTGCACTTTTTGTAGACTTTTACTATTTGTGCTATATCAAAATGTTCAGCTTGATAAACAATAGTGTACAAAGTACTTAGACTTTTGGGTTTTATAACTTTTACTTTAAACATTCCACTTTATTTTAAATAAAAGGTTGGAAAAACACTGATATCTTCAGTTACTTCTTAAACATTGTTCCCTATTCAACATGTTTTAGCATTTTTGTTTTATTTTGGTTTTCTTACGCTTGTATTAGATTTTAGCTACTGTTTGTTACTATTAAAATTCAGCTACTGTTTTGCAACTTATAGCTTTTAACTACAATTTAGCTTTTTTAGATTTAGCTACCATTTAGCTCTTTTTATACTTTAGTTACAGCTTTTCTCATTTTAACTACTGCATTGCTGATTTTAGTTTTATGAATGTTTTGGTACTTTAAGCCACTGTTTTTTTTTTTTGTGGTTTTTTTTTTTTTTGATAATTTTAGCTACAGTTTTCATCATTTTAGCTTCAGAATCTGTTTTACTACTTTTAGCTACTGTGTCTCTACCTTTAACGTTTTGCTAATTTTAGCTTTAGCACTGACATTGCTAGTTGGTTTTGCGTTGGCATTAGCTTTACCATCTTTACCAAAGTTTTAGGTTCTTCAGTCATTTTCAGCAAAATGATTTAGCAGTCCTTATTCACCTTCACAAAAACAAACAAACAAATAAACAAACAAATATTTCTCCAGGTAAAATTTGTTGTCTGTTCATTTGTCTGTTCTGTGCATTCAGCAACACCAGCACATCATTTCAATTTAACAGCTTTTTTTTATGTCCAAATATTTTATGGGACACTTAATCAGGTACATTATAGGATTGGGCAGCACGGTGGTGCAATTGGTACAGCTGCTGCCTCTCAGCGAGCAGGTCGCCACATCAAATCATGGCTGGGGGGCTTTCTGCGTGGAGTTTACATGTTCTCTCCGTGCAAAAGTGGGTTTTCTCTGGGTACTCAGATTTCTTCCCACAGATCAAAAACATGCATGTTAGGCTGATTGGTAACTCTTAATTGTCTCTAGGTGTGAGTGAGAGAATGAATGGTTGTTTGTCTCTTTTGTCTTTATGTGTCCCTGTGATGGACTGGAGACTTGTCCAGGGTGTCCTTGCCTCTTACACAGTGACTACTGGATATGGGCACCAGTAACCCCTGTGACCCGAAATGGAAGAAGTGGGTAAAGATAATGGAAGGATGGATGGATGGATGGCTGGCTGGCTGGCTGGCTGGCTGGCTGGCTGGCTGGCTGGCTGGATGGATGGATGGATGGATGGATGTTTTATAGAACACTTAAACAGATCCTGCCCTGAAAATGAAAGCATCTAGCTATGAGAAGGTTAAAAGAAATGTAAAGTGGGAAAAGTAGCTAAAGTCCAAAAACAAACAACTCTTGGAAGATCTTTTAAAAACTTTGCTACTTTAAAATGTTTTAAGAAAGTCAGGGCCGTTGAAAGTACAGAACATAAAAGACAATCTTTCCCCACATCATTCTATACAAACAGACTGGAGCTGCCTCTCAAACATTATATCAGCCAAACATTAGATAACAGAGTCATCGGGAGGTGTAGCAGGTTACCATCCTAAATAAACATTCCTCCAGTACCTGACTTCCATATGTCCAGGTGAGCGTGCAGCGTGTCTCCACACAGCGGGGAGCGCTGGCGAAACTCCTCCTCGCTCATGGCACACAGATCCTTTCCAGTCAGCTCCTGAAAGGCTTTTCCTGCGTGAGGTAACCTGTACAGATGTTCAGTCCACAGCAGCCACTTTTGGACGTTTGCTGTGTTCCACTCAATCGGGTCTGTGGGAGGAAAGGAGAAAACCACCTGAACTAGTATAACAAAGCACTTAATACTAACATGCACATCTGAGAATGTGTCACTAGTTTAATAGCTATTGTAGCTACTATAAAATATTTAGCTCATTTGGGACATACAGCTATGACTTTTGTTTTTGTAAATTAAACAATTTGTATATTTAACTTGATTTATCTTATTTCTGTTTTACTGGAGTGAGCCTTTAGCTAGTATTTTGCAGGTTTTTAGCATTTAGCCAGTGTTTCCCTGGTTTTAGCATCTATAGCTACTATTTTATCCAGCTTAAATTTTAGCCACAGTTTTTCCTATTTTAAATTTTAGCTACCGTTTTTGCAAATTTTGGCTTTGAGCCAATTTTTGCTGGTTTTAAGCACTTCTGTTTTGCCAGTTTTAGTGTTTAGCTAGCATTATGCCAGTTTTAGCATTTGGATTATGTTTTGATGGTTTTGGATTATAGCTACAATTTTGCTAAACCTGTTTTAGCTATTGCTTTTGCTAGTTTTAGCCTGTGCGAGTGCTTTGGCCATTTTAGTATTTGTTTAGCTAGTTTTAACTTTTGTTCTTCTTGTTTTAACTTTATCAACTTAGTTTAAACTCCAATAAATTTTGTCTGTTTTTTAGCTATTAAAAAGAAAAAGAACTGCAATTTCTTTAGCTAAAACCCCTTTTTCAGCTAGCTAAGAGTCATGCTAGGTCATTTTCCAGCTTTATATTGTCACAGATAATAAATCTTGTGAAACCACATGTAATTATGTTTTTATGCCTCTCCAGTTCTAATCAGGAGAACAGATGACTCGGGATCATGAAGGTTTATAACAGCTAGAGGCTGTACAATACATAAAAAAACACTTCCTTTGTTTGCTCTCCAACCAGGAGAGACCTCGCCCTTAAGACTGTGTACACGGCTGCAGGCAGTGGAGAATCATCACTGTCACAGTTCAGAAACACTTTTTAAAAGGTCAGGATTAAACAGATCCTGGAGCGGGCAAACACAACTTTGCGTCAGAAAGGAGATGATTTAGAACATCTTACGGTTTGCTTTAAGAATATGTTGATTTTGGAAGTGAAGTTCAGTAGCTCATAAATCTCTGAATCAACGTTTTAATATTTGCAAAATGTGAACAACACTTGTTTTTTTTCTTTTGTCAGTTATACGCGTTAAAACGTTGCGATGCCTCTTGAAAATGACAAACTGCAGGAGCAGGTGTGGTGGTGTGGGGGGGCAGCCTACCTGGGGTGATGTTGAGGAGCTTGCAGGCAGTTTCGATGTCCTTTAGCACCTCTCCAACAACCATGCTCTGAACCTGCTCCAGAGACCGCTCCTCCTCCTGCCCCACCAGCCCAGGAGACAGGCCTTGCTCCTGGCTGTCAATGATGGGGCACTGCTCTGGTTCCTCCAGGTTCTCCATGTGATTCATGGGTACGGCCAGCATCGGGGAGGCATCAGAAACTTTTACCAGCCAAGTGGCGTCTTCGGTGAGAAGCATGTCATAGCAGGAGAAGTGAAAGCCCGGGACGCCTCTTTCCAGGGCTTCTATGTTTGGTTTGGTCTCAACCATCTCCCAGGGATCTGCAGAGCCTCTGTTTCGCTCCAGGAGAATGAGGGAGTCCTCCGTCTTCACAATCCGGGACCCGTACCCTTCAGATAAACTACTCACTGGGTGTGACATAACTGCTTTCTGAAAAGAAACCAGACAAAATAAGCAAAGATACGTTTCTAACCCATGATCTGAAGTGGATCTAAGAACCGTGCAAACATTGAAACAAACACAAACTGGCATTTTGTTGCTTTAAATTAAAAGAGCTGAAGGTGACAAAAGTTGAGTGGTACCTTTCTCAATAGTTCCTTATTTGAAACTCTTCAGCTGCTAAACCAGTTCTGTAAGAAACTCCATCAAAGTTCAGTCTGTGTTTGTGAGCTGAGCTGGTTATTGCTTTATAGGAACCCCAAGTTCTAATGAAGATACTGGGAAGAGAACCCTAAGAAGAGTTAAAGCGCACACAGCGCTGACGGGCATTGGGCAAAATGGATTGGACTGAGTCTCTTATTTTTGGGTCAGTGGCCCAGAATGGCTGGTGTCTTGGGGGTAGGTGACTTATATTGAGACCTGAGGCAGCTCTGCCGCCTATTTGGGCTTTCAAGGTGCCGCCTCTGCAATCCTTTGTCTCCATTGCCAGCTGGAGATTTTAATCACATAAAAGTCAGATAATGCAGAGGGGAGCATGAACAAAATGTGACCCAAACAAACCACATGCCTGAAAAACAACACGTACAGTTTAAAAAATAAGAGAAACCTAAACCGAAGAGTTTGATCGCAATTCACCTTTGATTGTTATCAAAGGTGCATTTATAGACGTAAGCTGTATCACAAGCATAATCTCACATATGGCACCAATAATGTGTACCTACCACAGCTGGCATATGGGAAGACACATTACTGTCACACACCAGACTATCAGTGGTGGAGGATGAGGTGGCAGTAAAGGAAGTCCACAGAGCACATGTTCAGTGCTTGATTAGATCAATTTGTTCCAAGGCAAACAAATTAAGTCCCGTAAAGTTGGCAAAATATTTGATTGCAGCCATCAACCCAGACACAACGTAAACGATGACTATGAGGTGAAGGTACGTGAAAACAAACTTTCTTGAAGTGGTTTTGTTTTGTCTCCATTAAGAATGGAGAACATGCAGAAACAATCCTACGAGTGTCCCGTATTGAAAAAAATAAAATGTTAGATGTGAAAGAAATTTTAAAGAAAAGCTTTGCAGAGAGTGGTGAAGGCTGCACAGAAGTCTGTTGGAGTCAGTCTCCTCACTATCACAGACATTTACACCTCTAGATGCAGGAAGAGAGCCACCTGCATCACGATGGACCCCACTCACCCAGCACACACTTTTTACCCCACTGCCCTCAGGAAGGAGGTTAAGGAGCATTAAGTGTAGAACCACTAGACTGAGGAACAGCTTCTACCCTGAGGCTGTTAG
>JARVGQ010001639.1:16487060-16497257 GCA_031762355.1 Hypsolebias martinsi | reverse complement strand
TCCAGCTTGGTCCAACAAGTTTAGTTTTGTTTTTTGAATGTCCAGAGGACCAGACTTAGCTTTTTTAGAGAGTACAGCGCAGTATTTCTCTGCCGCTACGTTTACAACATAAAACCGGAAACGGCGTAACTCGGCTTTTCAAAATGAAATTTCAAAAAAAAAAATTTTTTTTAATGGAAGATGTGTTGTAACTATGAAGCATCGTAACGTGAGACCGTCGTAAACCGATGACTATCTGTATATAAACAAACTGCATTGAATTGAAAAATGTATTTTGGGGTTTAAAAGTCACTGGGATGTTGTGCTTAGAAAATAAAAGTCTCCGTTTCTCTGATACTTCCACAACATACGGAATGACCACTGGTCTGGGTCTGGGTTCCTCCTGATCACCTGATGACTGGAGTCCTGTTTGGGTTTTTTCTCTGCTTTAAGAAAGGCCCAAATGGGATAGCCACATTTCTCTAGAGCCTGTCTTGAGTGGGATTTCTCCGTCTGTCTGGCTCCTGAGTTAGTGGAGACGATGTCTGCTCTGTGGTACAGAGTCCTGATGACTCCTAACTTGTGCTCCAGAGGGTGATGGGAGTCAAACTGCAAGAAAATTCTGACTAAATTAGAGGCCATTTCCTGCATTCTGGTGTATGTTAATGGGTTGTTAAACTTCTGTTTACCTACATTTGTAAACACTTGATTCAATAACTATTTTAGAGAGCAACAATAAGTAGCCTGACCGACAGCTCTCCTTGTGTGAATAGAGCACACTCCGCTTCTCTCATGCATCCTAACACACACACACACACACACATCGACCCAAACCTGATTACAAGCCGAAGCCGTGGATAGTAGGTCTGCTTGGCCTTGAACTGGGCAGCTGTCAAGATTGTTGGGCATCCCTCGCTTGATGGTTCCAAGCCCGACTCTTCGCTGACTTCACTGTCCTCCTCAATGTTGTCCTGCTCCACATGTGAAATCCCCAGGTGCCTCCTCAGGCTGTTCATGGCAGCTGCCTGTGGGCTCCTGCCCACAGCCTGGTTAGCTTGGCACTCACCCCTACCACTCGCACCTTCTCCAGTTCTTTCTTCATGACAACTACGTTTGTGTGCTTCAATTCTTAGTTGTTTACTTGCGCAATGAGAATACTTGCTGAAAGTAAACTGGACTGTCTTTTTGATAGTTTGATCGCTCTTATTTTGACAAATTGGCGCTGTTGGTACGTAACGTGATTAACCATCAAGCATTTCTCTTGTAATTTTAATACATGATCTAAATTTTATTAATGACCCACTTGTCATTGCTTTTGTCCTCATCTGTTTTTCACCCTGCAGATCTGGGAACTATTTCTTTGCTGCTCTTCTTTCCTCCATGCTCTTTGTGGTCATGCTGTAACCTCTCAGAACTCCCTCTGGACGACCAGACGAAATACAAGCACCATTACAGTGAACTGTCTACACACACAAAAATATTGGAAAACGTGTACTTTTATCAAGTGACAAGTAATCAAACGAAATGGAATAAATCCATGATAATCGCACTGTTTCATGAGAAAAATCCTTAAAGTGAGGTTCTATCTTTTTTTTTTTTTTTTTTTTTTTACACAGAGCTGTTTTTCATTTAAAAAAAAATCTTTATGTTGGATTTTCATTGGAAGTTCAGACAAAGCATATCTGACCTCTGTAAGTATTTTGAAGTTTGTGCTTCAGTGCAGACGATCACATTAACACAAATGATTTGTTTTTGGTTTTTTTTAAAAAGCTGCATGTTTGATCTAAAAGACTGAGCGTTTGTATCAATGCACTTATCAGTTAAAGGAATTCCCTGAAGACACGCGTATTGCTCACCATGTTTATGCCAGTTTTACACTAAGACCATATTATGAAGAGAAGGGACAGATTTATGGCAATTTTGGTTAAACCTTCAAATGAGCAAGCTTGTGAAATATTGCGAGATCTGTGAGTGCTTGGAGTACATGTTAGGTATTACCTTCAGCTTCTACCACACCTAATTCTAATCAGTCATAGAGGTACATTCAGTCATTAAACTCTGAAAGTTTCATTAAAATATGTCCAGTGAGATATTTTGCTAACACAGCACACTTATACCCTTTTATGCTCAACGGCAGGTGATGATGACTCCTGTGTTGTGAGTGAAGAATAAAGCCATGGCACATTTCAGACATCCCAGTTTTCCTGACACTCCGACAGGTCCGACGCTCCAACTCGAACATCTCGCTCATCCACGTTCCCTCTGATTGGCTGAGACCTGAAGGGGGCGGAGTTTATGCAGATAGGATGCTGGTGCTCCAGACTAATCACCACTCGGCGTGTGTCATCCGCAGAAAAAGCTGCTTTAAGTTTAGGTGTGGGTTGATGCAGCTGTCAAACATATATTTGTCCTTAAAACACGGCAGCGCAGTCGTCTTATAAAGCTAAGCTGCTGGGGGAAGCAAAAAGAACATCTTTAGAGTGAAGAAATGTTTAGGAGGAAGTGCTCTGCAAAGTTTTAAATCCAGCGTATCAGAACTTCTGTGACTGAGCCTGTTGGTGTGTGTCAGATGTCGTTCGTCACAGCTGTTGCTCCACTCGGTCATTCAACTGAAGACAAGCAGACACTTCCAGAACACACACACACACACATTTCTACACACATTCATTCACACACACAGTCCTCAAATTATTGCTCTCATCATAGCCCCTCTGATCTGAGCTTAGGGTGATTTGTCAGGGAGATTCAGAGGTATGAGCGCCTCTCTGATGTCAGTTCCTCAAGGCCGAAAACCATTCCACCCACAAACGCCCGAACACCTGCCTGTCTGTTTCTAGTGAACGCTGATTCAGCATTTACACTGTGGTTTTCAGCTTTTATTTGTGTTTTCTGAGCATTTCTTGAACTCCATCCACTTTTTGCATTTTTTTTCAGAACGTTCTGCTGTTTTACTTTTTATGTAGTAGCCCTATTCTACATTAGCTACATTTTTGTTACTTTTATCTTTAAGCTAGCTTTTTCTACTTTTAGCTAACTTTTTGCACCTTGTTGCTAACTTTTTAGTTTCTATGCACCATTCTTTTAGCTTGTAGCTAGACTTTTGCTACATTTATTTTTGGCTAGCTTGTTGCTACTTTTATCTTTCTAGCATTTTCTACTTTTGAGTTTTAGCTAGCATTTAGGGGGTTTTAGATTTTTATTTTGATTTTTTCATTTACCCTTTATTTATACAGGTTAGTCTCACTGAGCCACGAGAACTCATTTTCAAGAGAGACCTGTTTAGGGAGCAGATGGTGGGGGTCAAGGGCCTTGCTCAGGGGCCCAGAATGGGGCGAATGAGGGTGGAGGCAGGTGTGGATGATTTTAACTTGTAATGGCTGCCAATGGGTGATTCCTGTTTTTAAATACAGCTCGATGTAACTCTGTATGTCAGTTTCTCATGACTTCAGTTATGACGCAACGTTGCAGCTCATCTTTTAACACAAACAAAAAAAACTGGATCGTATTTTCTTAATACTGGCTTCCCTTCATTGTCTCTCTTTTTGTTTTAGAACTGATTAAGTTTTACTGATGTCCTATAAGACTCAATGGACAGACTCCAGCATACCTGTCTGACATCCTACAGCCTCTTGCGCCCTCCAAGTCCCTCAGATCTAAGGATCATTTGCTTTTAGTTGTCCCAAGCTCCAGGCTGGTCCACAGAGGTGATCAGGCCTTTTCAGTCGTGCATTCTAATGTGTGGATTCAACTGCTCCTTTATTTCAGACATGATTCAGCTCTTTGTGGTTTAGTCTCATCTTAAAATACATTTGTGTTGACTGGCATTTAATCCAAAACGACAGTTGACATTTTTTTGCATTATTTTAATGGGTTTTTCATGTTTCATCTTTTTTTTATTATTATTTTAACCTGTTTTCATTTTTGAGGTCTCCAGTGTTTGGTATTGTCTTTTTTTTTAAACCATTTATGGTTTTGTGTGCAGCATTTTGGCCAAGAACAGTTGTTGTTAAATTTCTGTACAAATACATTTGATTGGATCTGATGCAACAAGTCATGGTCATTATTTTTATTTGGGAGGTGGTGGGGGACTGTTCTTGAGCTCTCGATGCTTCTTGCCACTGATGATGGTGTCCTTTCCTAGTTAGCCATATCAGAGGCCTTCTGTGTAATTTTAATCGGTGCAGGGAAAGTAAAAAAGGGGCAAGAAGTATAGGATAAGACATATGTGTTTGCTGGCAAATGAAGGGGAGGTAGACACAGGTGATGGACAGAGTTCAACGAGGGTGTACATGTTTTTGCATCTTCTCTGTGTGTTTGAAAAAGGCAAAGAGCGAGAAGGAGTGAAGGAGAGTGCAAGCCAGATAGTGTGTATGTGTATGGGGGAGAGACAGAGGGAGGGGAACTGATATAGTGTGAGAGAGATAGAGAGTGGGGGAGTGGTGGTTACGTGGAGCAGCACCCCGCTTCATGAGGCGGCATACGGCAGACCTGCAGTGCGATCACACAGCATGGGAATGGGGCTATGAGAACGAGAGAAAGGAAGCAGAGGGAGACGAGAGCAAGAAGGAGGGGGGGAGTTAAAAAGAAGCGCTTGAGGGATTTGCTTGGATGAAGAGAGAAGGTTGGGGGGGGGGATGATCACTGAGTGTGTAGCCCATTGTGGATGCTGGAAGGACGTGGCAGCAGCGGCTGATGTTGAGGCAGGTCTGTGGTCTTCGGTGTTGAAGTAAGCCAGCATCAGGACGTTATGCCCTGTGAGCAGTGAGGGGTATTGCGTGTGTTTGTGTGTGAGTGTGTGTGTGTGTGTGATCCTACATCTGCGCTGACTGCATGTCTCGAAGAGGCAAGGGATGCAGCAAACCTCTGCCCTGAGCACAGAGGCTGCTAGCCGAACCCAGCAAGGAGGAGAACCAGGTGGGCTTTGGACAGGAGTGCAAGGGGGCTGCTTGCCTCACGAAGAAGCCAGCGTAAGATGTTCTGTGGTCCTGCTGTGATCCTGGCTTCAGAGTGAAGAAGACTCACCTACCGTGTGTTGGATCTGAACCTGGATTTTAACGCTCTTTGGGGGATGAGAAGCACGTTCTCTGGCGGAGTCGCGCAGACAAGCAGCCTGCGGAAGAGTGTGGATGCTGGGCAGCACCGGGAACACCAAGGACACTGAGCCTTTTCCCACACATCTTACCTGGAGAAAGGAATATACACGTGGATTTGATTATGAATTGAGGAGTTTGGAATCGGCACACTGTGGAAACCTTAAGCCAACGTTTCTTTGATGTAGGATTTACAATATGTCTACCTGATCGTACTCTTGTGTGGCTCTGGAGTATTGACGGAATATGATTTAGGAGAAAATGTGTATTCCTTGATCAAAAAAATAACACGAGTACCTCAACAGTACTTTAGAATGCTGCTACCTTCATTGTATGAGCCTTGTCCTAGCTCTCAAAGAGGTTGACCAATGAAGCCATGGGACTCAGCCAGAGCTTTACAAGTATGTGGTGAAAACCCTGTCAAATTCATTTTGGGGGAACTGAATATATTTGTGTCACACCCTAAAGCAGATTTTATTACATATCTTTAATGATAGGAATATTTTCTAGTATATAATGTGTGGTATATGAAAATGTGAGATTTAGTTATAGATAATTTCTAGTCTTTTGATTTGTAGCACTGAGTACTGTCATGTTTTTGGACTAGCTAGGACTTTGTTTTCACTCTTGCTCATCTGCTCACTAAAGGAATGTTTAGTGAACATTGTTTGTTGGAAGGTGCCCTAGAGGCTCGGTCCAACAGAATTAACAAACCCAAGCTTCAGATGGGCTTCCTTCCCTGCACTACCTCCACCCTCGTCTGACATCTCCAGTCAGTCACACTAACACCAGTAACATTAGCTTAGTCAGTCCCCTAGCGGGGCACGAGAGGTGCCTGCCTGCAGCACTTCCTTCCTACCCTCCTCCTGTGTTTGAGTTTAGCCGGGCCCCCGCCTGTACCGTGGGAGCCCCTCATCCCCAGCCTGGACCCTGTCTCCCCCTCACCCCGCCTGGTGCTGCTGCACTCGGCTCTGCCTCTGCTGGCCGAGGATGATGTGGCAATGCCATGTGTCGTCCTCTGAGTGCCGCTGCTACCGGCTGAACGGCTTCTCCCTGCTGAAGCGCTTCCCTCTCTCGGCAGATGGGGCCTGTGGTAAAGCCCTGGACCAGCCGGTGGGAGAGTGGCTGGAGCACGTGGGGCTGCCGCAGTACGAGAGCAAGTTCCTGCTCAATGGCTTTGATGACCTACGATTCATGGTGAGTCACCTGCAGCATGTCAGCTCAAGGGTCGGATCTACTCTACATCACCCCGTCCCTTCCTGTGTCAGCCCGGCTCCATTTGTCTTTTTATGTCACCACCACTCCACTCACTCACCCTCTGTTTGTCTCTTAAAGGCCCAACCTCCTTATTTCTCTTCCTCGCCCTTTCTCCCGTCCCTTTTGACACTTTCCCCTCTCTCCCTAATATCTCCTCTTCAACTCTGTGCAACGCATGACCCAGCAAAGATTTATGGCTCCTCATTGAATCCTTTAAAGACTCTGGTCTGCCACCAGTAGCAAGACAAATGACAAGAAGAACCCATTAGCTTTTGTTTTTCCCAGCATTCCCCATCACCCTATCTTTTACCACACACTTCAATAGTTACCTTCGTCCCCATTAATAATTCCCTTTATTTTTTTGTCATCTTATCAGGACAGTCTTCCACTGAAAAACAGAGTGGTTTACTCTAAATACATTCTGCATGGTTGCACTTAACACTTATTAACTTTGCCTGATGTTTTAATGAGACATTATTGCAATAACTGCACCATGGATCAAAACACTGTAGCAGCATGCACTAATTATTACCCGCCACCTGGCAGGGTGACACTGTTTTTACTTGTGTGTGTGTAAGTGTGTGTGTTTGTCTATTAGTGAATATCTCATGAACCCTTACAGAATTTAATGAAACTCTTAACAAGGCATCATTTGTTATTCATCTACAACTAAATTTACTTTAGGAGTCAAGTCACTTCAAGAAGCCTCCACAGCAAGCACAAAGATTTGCTATAGAATCCGAACAATTTGAAAGATACTGACCTGAAATTTGATGTGGTAGAAGCTGAGAATCATTAACAACAGATGCTATCAGTGCTACAGATTGTGCATCTTCTATTAAAACTGTATTTAATAACCCTGATGCATGCTCAATTTTATTTAATAATTTTTAAAGTTAACAAGGTCTGTCTGTTCTCAGCATATCTCATAAACTTCTGGCTGATTTTATTTAAACTTTTAAATAAACATGTACAGAATACCTTTTGGAATGAACCAATTCAAGATGCCAAAGTTAATCAACCCCAAAATGGCTGGAACTGAATCATTTTTACTGACAATCCACTGAAATTTGGTTTGGTAGAAACTGGATTTTCTTCTCAACACATAGACTGAGCACCAACATATCTTGAAATGGATATGAGGTTCTTTTCAGTATTTGACATAAATGGCAATAATGCTGTCATTTCTCAACTTAAGGAGTTCTTAGTCTGAAATTCTAGCATAAAAGGAAGTGGAAAAGGCCTAAAAGCAATGATATGGCTTTAATTATGTATTTTTACATGATTATGTGTAGTAGAATTAAAATACATATACAGGTAGTCCTCGAGTTACGAACGAGATCCGTTCCTACGCACCGTTCGTAACCTGATTTTGCCGTAAGTCGGACACCACATGAGCCGACACTTAGACACGTACATGTACGGTACTGTATAGTTACCAGGCACTTCGCCTATCCTAACACAGTACCCTACATAATGATCAAAAAACACATACAGTACTGTACATTTTGATGAATAAAATTTATTTTACTGATAAATAAAAAATATTAACTTCTTACTTTGAGCTGGTCAAGCCTGTCATCGTCTTTTAGCATGTTAGCTCCATCCGTTAGCGTTAGCCCATCCAAAACAAAAGGCTGCTGCAGCTGTTTGTCCGCCATTTAGCATGTTAGCTTGTTGCACGTCCGAGCTCTGCAGCTTCGCGCGGTCCAAACTGTTTACAGGAAGGACTGTTAGCATGTTAACTCCATACATTTGGAGCCAGAAAAAGAATTAATAACTTAATGAAAGCCGTGTCTCCATCCATCCAAAACAAGCTGTGCCAATTAGCGTTAGGCCTGCTGTTAGCTCCGTCCGTTAGCGTTAGCCCATCCAAAACAAAAGGCTGCTACAGCTGTTTGTCCGCCATTTAGCATGCTATTCCGGTGTCCATCCGACATCTTAGGCTTCCAGGCAGACATCGACGCAAGCTCCTGGCCACAGATGGACTCTCTGTCGGGCCCAATGTGTCCGGTGGGGCTAGCATTAGCATTTTAGCCCATGTCAGCTCGGTGTCATCACTCCAAATGGCTGGAGCTCGTGGTTAATCCGGTCGCGCTAAGCTGTCTGCTGCTTCACCCGGTCCACAGCGTCGTTTTCCTTCGTCCATCCGTCCCTCCGCAAAGTCGCCGTTCAGCTCCAGCTCATGTGTCCGCACGCAGCAACATGGATGGTCCGAAGACAACTGTGGAAGCCGGTGCTAAACCGGAAACTGCCGGAAACTGCCGGAAGCTCGCTATATCGGCTTAAAAATAATAATAATAATAAAATAATAATAATAATAATAATAATAATAATAATACTTTATTTATAAAGCCATTTAAAACAACCACAGCTGCAAAAATGTGCTGTACACATGAAAAAAAGTACATAAAAAATTTAAATTTAATATTTTTATTAATTATTTATTATGATGCGTTCGTAGGTCCGAGTTGCCGTAAGTCGGGGGCGCCGTAACTCGAGGACTACCTTTATTTAAAAATAATCTATTTATTAAACATTGCTTAAAAACACAGTATATATATTTTACAGACTGACACACATTTTTCATAAATGGCTTGAAGCTTTTTTTTTAATAACCACGTCATATTTCATTGGAATATTTTCATTCAGCCGCAGCTCAAAAGGATGTTCACAATCTGACTAAAAGCGTTATCATGTTTCCAGTAAAGAACATTGCAGAGAAACATGATAGTGCAATTGTCAGGTTCTGTTGAAAACATCATTAGATTGTCAATCCCTTGGTCATGTTCCTCTGAGTACAAGGTTGTACGCTATAAAAAAGTAGGTCCAGTGGGGAAATTTGGACATTTCTCAGACCACAGAGCTGTATTTGAACCAGGGGCTATGTGTTACATCTTTTTTTGTCACAGCTGAGCTCGATTAATGGAGATCAGGGTGCTCTGAGGACAAAAGGGCTTCTTGTATTCACAAAGCGTTCAGACTGAGAAATGTTATAGTCTGACTTTGTGGGAGAGTATTATCTCATCATAGGAGTTCTCATGATCACATGATTGCTGTTCAACAACTTTTCAATACAGGTTGACTCTTTTGTAACTTGACGCAATTTAAAAATGTTTTTGGTCAAAATCTATTTTTATGAAACAAAATAACAGCATAAAACTTTCAATGTATTTTACCAACTCTTGGAAGAACTTGAACACCTGAAAATAATGCATAAATGAGTATTGTTGCTTAAAAAAAACTACAGTAAACTGTGGCGTTGGTTGTAGCAGCTGCTGCATCATCTTCTTGATGATGGCTGATTTATTTGGTGGCCATTATCAGCCGGTTAAGTATATAATGTAAAAAAGCTTTAAATGTACACTGATGTGCAGATGATGACGACAAGAAAGATCGTTGTCTCACCACTCAGTCAATTATCTGTTACCCAGCTTTAATGCCATTTTACTGGTATTGACGTGTCCAATGAGTCCAGTGTCAGACATATGTTGGAGATCATTTACACAGTGTCCACCAGAGAACAATGAGATGCCCTGGATTGAATGGTACGATTGTTCCCAAACCAAAAATCATTAAAACAGACTGCCTGTGGCTGCGTGTAAGAGAACATGTCACTCAGAACTGAGTAGAGAAATGTATTATTTGTTGTTAAATTGACCAGCAAGATACAATAAATGTGGACCTATTACATCCTAATACCTAAGGAGGGTACTGAAACACATCTGAACTAAAATATTAAATTTCCCACAGTTAAGCAACGTTGTCACAGTATTGCAGTAATTAGTTTTATAACATATGGTTTAATATGTGCATATGTCCTTATCATCAGAAATAAATTATTTATCCAAACATCCATATATATATATAT
>JARVGQ010001639.1:16117816-16128709 GCA_031762355.1 Hypsolebias martinsi | reverse complement strand
AAGAACTGGAAGTGGCAGAAATGAAGATGTCACTCTAAAGGAAAACCTCAACAAGGATGTATAAGATTAGGAATGAGATCATCAGAGGTACAGCACAGGTTGAACAACTGGGAGATAAAGTTAGCGAGGCCAAACAGAGGGTTTGGACATGTCCAGAGGAGGGACAGTGGGTATACTGGTAGAAGGATGTTAGAGATGTGACTGCCAGGAAAAAGACAAAGAGGGAGGCCAAAGAGCAGATATATGAATGCAGTTAGAGAGGACATGGAGGTAGGTGGAGTGAGGACAGAGGATGCAGAGGACAGAATGAGATGGAGGAGGATGACTCGATGTGGCCTGAAGAGGGAAAAGCCAAAAGAAGAAGAAGAATCCACAACAAGAAATGCACAAAATTCATCATGTATCAAGCTCATTGGTTATGTCATTTTTATCAACTGTGTGAATCAGAGCAGATGATAAAGGTTTAGCAGTTATATCCAAGATTAACTTAAAACTGTTGAGTTTCAGATACAACCGTTTTTTTACATTTATTAACTGTGCAATGAATGAAATTTGTCTAATTTTGGACAAAAGTGCAAGTCTGGAAGTCCAGTATACAGCTTGAGGACATGTCATACATTTCAAGACTTCTTCTTACATAAGCTAAGATCTCGATGCAGCCTTTTCACACTGGTCATATTTCATCTCTGCTCTCCCTGGTAGTTTAAACTTTCTCATTTTTTTAAACGAAGATTAGCTGACTTGACTTCTGTAGTTCCTCCCTCAGTTTTGCTTGAGTCTACAGTAGCTGCTACAAAGATAACACCCACAAATTTCACCAAGTTCAACAGCTAAGTTGATTTTTGACACAATAATAGAAAGGAAGGATGCTCAGAATAAAAGTACTGTATGTCTTTCTGTACTTTTTCACTCATAGTAAATTTTACAGTGTTATGGAATTGTAATCTAATACCTACCGTAGTTGCTGTTGTTCTACAGTACTTGAGGAATATTTGTGGGTTAGAAAATTGTGCACTCAGTTGCTTTTTTTTATACCTTTATAAAGAACTTTGTCATGAAAATAGATTAGAGAATTGCAAGTCCAATACATTTTAATCAGCTTGCAGTGCATGTTCTCCTGAGGGGGTAGTGTCAGCAGCCTCTTTTATCTAATCTGACTATTCTTGTCTTTTTGCTGAAGTAAACCTGCCTCAGCATACAGAGTACCTCAAACTCTTTAGCATTTAGTTTGTCTGAGATGGGGTGAAGGGGTCATTTGTGGGGACTCCAGTTTTGTACCTGGACCACGGTGGCCACTGCAAGGTCAGGGTCAGTGCAACCATAGCAGATGATTGGACCCTGGTGGATTTCTGTGACTGAAAAATGCAGGACTTCTGTGCCAAAGGACTGACTCACTTTAAAGTTTACTTTTTCATTTTATGCAGTTCTTTGCCTTTGAGGATGTGTTTTACAGAACATGAAGAGATGGAGATTGAGAGGGGATGATGCTTTGAATCTTTTTTTTATCCAAACTTCAAATGCATCTCTGTTTGTGAAAACTTTACTGCTCAGCTCAGTTTAATAGTCTGGTCTATTCTGGATCATGTTTATTTATAATTTTTAAATGTATTTAAAAAAACAATCTGGTCTGTGAAATGCTATGAGTTACTCAGTTAGTCAATGAATCATTTGATCATTTGACACTGTTGTTTTTTCACCCATGCACATTCTGTGTCTTCTTCTTTGGCAAGCTCACAAATACATTTGAGCTGGTAATCAACTCAAAGATAGAGCTATGTGCAGCCTTTAAACCCTCGGGGCATCCAAACAGTCATTGTGCATTCATGGCAGTGGCTCCTAATTGTCTCAATAGACGTTGAAGACAAAACAAGAGCAGCTTAAAAGAAAGGAGGTCACAAAACTCCAAATTCTAGCCAAGGCGCCTGTGACTCCTCAGCTTTTGTTTTTCTTAGCACGTCTCGTTTCATTACATTGCATCACATGCTACAGTCACCAAAATCAAGCGTGATTGTACAACAGCTTGATCATTCTTTCAGCAGCTCAAGCTTTACGACCTGTTGTTGTTGTGCTTTACAAATGAAACAATGGTAGCGCTCAGTGTGTGATCCTGAATAGCAATTAATGTCTCCCACTCATTCGTCATCATGCACCAGTTGTAAGCATGTAAAGGCAAGTATTTAGTTTTCAATTTTTGCCACCAAATGTTCCTAATTTCCAGGTGAGTAGTCAGCAAAAGCCAGATTAAATCTATTTTATTTAAGAAATATACCAGGGAGGAGAGTGTGGTTAAATGAGACATTGTGGTGCAAAATCACTGCATTAGAATGACCTCTTGTGCACCTGATGTAAATAATCACCTTGTCTTGTGCAAATTACACTTTTTTCCTCAAATGAAAACTCTTAAAGTCACAGTTTAATAAACTTGGGGTGGAGGGGGGAGCTAAACACACTAATGTAGTCAATCCTTTTTGAGCAGAATCTAACCTCTTTATCAAGTCTTATCCTTCATTTTTTTTACAAGTAGGTCAGGGTTTGTATCTGATGCAGGATGGATGTCTGATGAGAACAACCTGCAGTGCTTTCATGTATTTTGCATCTCACCTTTCCTCTTCCGTCTTGCTCTTATGCTCTCATGCCTTACTGATTCTAAACTTTGCACAAATTAGGGTCAAAACTGTCTGAGATTTGTCCAAATCCATTATCATGATGTCTGTTCTTGGAAGAAAAAAATTCTCCTGGTGAAAGTGAGAACACAAAGTTGTTCTTTAATTTACAAGAGCATGGTCACATGAAACGTTTATCATCTAAAGGTCTTCAGCATGCACCACCTTTCTAGTTAATGGCATTTTAGCTACTTCATGTTGATTGTAAACAATATCTGCATTTTTATTTCATTATCTTTTATTTTATTAACTGTACCTAAATAACATATTTGTTCTGCATAATAGTGCACATAAGACGTGCTGTAAAGGGCGTGGGATTTTTAAACTTACTTTTAGTCATCTTGGAAGAGAAACGACCACAGACTCTTGTGCTCAGAGCAGAAATTCTGTGGAAAAGTCTTGAGAAATTTGAGATGAAAAAAGGGAAGAGAATATTCTCAAAATGTGATATAACAAAAAGGAGAACTGTGTAGCCTTTTTCTGTGTGTGTGTGTTGGGGTGGGGGAGTGTGCGTGTGCGTGAGTGCACTAAAAACAGAAGATCACTGAACGTAAAGCAAAGGGAGGGGAGAAATATTGTTCCTTTTTTGTCCTACTTCCTTAAGAACAGCTGTGTTTCACCGGGAGGGTGGTGGCAGATGTAGGGGAGGTGTTTGCAAAGAGGAAGGAAGGGAAATAATATTCTCACACTACGGCACAAGCTTTCACACAGATATGTGAAATCTGATGGACAGCTACTGAGTTTTCTGTCCAAGTTTTACTGCCTGTGCGACAGCGAGTGTCAAGTGTCACTGTCAATCTCGCCACTTTTCCGTGTGACTGACAGTGACATCAACACAATCACTCGTGTCAGCTCACCTGCATCTGTACTTGTAGAACAATGACTGAGCTCAGGATAGCAAAGAATGTCTTACTGGATGGACGTTTTCACAGTCCGGGCAGTAGGCCTTTTCTTAAGAGGCGATGCTTCAGTGATGTGAGTACTGTATTTAGCATTTTCTATGTATTAGAGTTTCTTTTCTCTGCCTTTTTTTTATTGTTAGTTATCTCTGGGTAAAAAGTGCATGTTTAACATTAAGATCTGAGTTTAGACCCATGCATTTTCGCCTATAACCTGATCAGTTTATGTGAAGCACTTTATGCAAATTATTTTATGAGGTGGCACATTCAGCCACAAAGTTTGTAAGTGTCCCTGCAGAGTGCTTACACAGGACTGCTCACTTTCTTACTGTCAGGGAGAATTCAAGAGTAACATGGTCACTCAGGAGTCTGCCTGCCTGGTTCACTGAAGCTGGTCAGCATAGAGCAATGGTTGCTGAAGTTTGTTTTCAGGGGGAGCAGGATCTCCCTGAACATCATACGTCACCATTTACTTTCACACACAACAATAGACTGGGGCTGCACCAGTGGCTTTACTGTTTCAGGGTCAGATGTGTGTGTTCATTCACGTTTGTTGACAAGTGCATGCATGTTTAAGTACATGTACATGTGAAAAGTTTTGAAATGCATGTTTTCCAATGCATATGTGTGCACGTGTGATTTGGAGGGCCTGCAGCGCCCCTCAGTAAATTCAAGCTGTCATGTGGAAACATTAGCCTGGCACTGCAGTCCACTCGTGTTACATGGTGAACTGAGAATGCACCCTACAACATACACTGTGCACGTTCAACACAGGTTGGGAGGGCTTCAAATCCTGAATGTGGACACCACAGATGAAAGGTGCATGCCTCAGGGTATGTTCTTTGAATTAACCTTCACCAGAGCCTCTGCTAATTGAACTAAACACAGAGCAAAACATTTAAGCTCTGCAGCAGTGTATGGTTGAGGTGTAATTAAAGTCCTGGAGCTGGACTGAAAAGTCTCATTGTACACAACAAGACATGTGCTAATTATAAAACAGCAAGATCCTTCCAGGACTGAACTGAAACCTAGTTGTAATTTATTTAGGCGCAGTCTTTTTTCCCTCGCTTCCTGACCGTGTTGTCTCAGTCAAACAATACAGTGACTTCAAACTGCACAGCCAGAGAAAATTTCCGTTAGTTTGTCTGTTGCACTCAGTCAGAAGTGCTGTTGGCTTTAGCAACCGAGAGAAGCACTGTGAGGTTCTGAGCCTCATTTCTCCCCGAAGAGTTGCTTGTTTACAATGTGTTTGTCTTAAAGTGTAAAAGAACAGTTTCAAGCATTCTCCTAGCACTGAATGGAGCCGCATTAACTCAAGCAGGATGGGCGATGCTTTAACAAATGCGGAAGATGTCATTTTAATTTCTGACATTCAAGTACACTGTATATATGTTTTGTACATCTTAATTTAATTTTTATTAAGATTATTTAAGATTTGACATGTGAAGATGATCAAACCCATGTCCCTTTGTGGATCTGTGTCGAATGTCTCCCCCAGACCTCGGACCTGTTTGCCATGATCGAGCGGATGCAGGTACTGTGAGTGGTCTCCTGGCTCAGCCTTTTCTTTTCATACCCTAACTTGTCTGCTTTTCCTCTCGTAGGCTTTAATCAAACTGCAAAACAAGGTTTTTACTCCCTTTGGACATAACATTTCCATTTGTGTTCCATTTTAATACTCCATTATTTCCCCCC
This sequence comes from Hypsolebias martinsi, assembly GCA_031762355.1. Taxonomy (NCBI): domain Eukaryota; kingdom Metazoa; phylum Chordata; class Actinopteri; order Cyprinodontiformes; family Rivulidae; genus Hypsolebias; species Hypsolebias martinsi. The sequence continues at coordinate 16,123,452 of JARVGQ010001639.1, read as the reverse complement.
TTATCTTTCTATTTTTGAATTCAAATCTGCACGCCAGCAGATGTACTGTATGCCCATGTCCATGTATTATTTTAGATATTTGCAGCTCCAGGCTGTGTGCAGAAGCCTTGTGTTCTGAATGTGCTGAACAGAGTCTTTGTGTTTTTTTCACACAGTTGGGTAGTTTAGTCTTTGTCAGACGTGTGAAATGATTTTTGAGCCATATTCTTACATCTACGATATAACGTAGCAAGCGTAGCAATATCTTTGTCATTCTGTCAATGTTGTGGTGCGAGACACTGATGAGATCACACTGTAAACTTAATATACCATATTTTCTAGTGTATAAATCACTACGGCATATTATAAGTCACATCAGTCAAAAAAAGCACCACGAAGAGGAAAAAAGCATACAATATATAAGTCACATTAATTATGTCACTGCTGAACAGTCGTGTTTATTATGTGTTTATTTAATGGTTAAAACAGCTTCATTTTACCTGGGTGGTGCTATCCGTACATCCATCCATCCATCCATCCATCCATACATACATCCATCGTGGCCGAAGCCACTAGCACTCCAGCATTCCTCCTTCTGCATCAGCTGAATGAAATGAGTGTGCATGGGAGGACTCGCTGTTGCAGTTCTTCAAAATTTAAACCATCAGACAAAAATTGCATTATGAATATGAAAAGTAAAAAATATAAAAACTACATAAGCCACATCGGCGTATAAGTTGCAGGACTGACACATCAATGCAAAAAAACCTGCAACTTATACACCAGAAAATATGGTAAGTAAATAAACAGTTGAAAGAGAGCATGAGTTGGAATTTGATCTGAAAGTTTTTGACTTTATAGGTGTCCACACATTTTCTTGAACTATATCCTAATGTAGCTCTCAGTTTTCTTTATTATGCAAACTCTGTGAAGTCTGTAATCCATATATGTTTATAACCGTATATGTTTGACTTTTGTTAGGTGGTCAGATATTTAATTAGAAAATAATTTTTGACAACATTTTCAAAATATGTGTATAATTTTGTTGACAGATGTCAAACAAAGCACAGAACTGCCATTATTACTGGTAATATTATTTTGAAGTGCTTTTTTCAATCTTACATATTCTGTAACCAGGTTAGTTTTATCACCTCATCTCAAGAAACCAGGTATTTTTTTCTCCAGTTAACGAGATGATAGTGGTCTAAAAATGAGTGGCTCTCGTATTAAACCCAGTTTCTTGTCTAGTATATTCCTTAGTGCAACATTATCACGTTGAATCAGTTGCCAGCATAACTATGCATTCCTGATGAATAACAACACCTCTTTTGTTTTACTAGGATTTTTTTTCTTAAGCAAAGCAAGCTTTTCTAATAAAGAATTACATATTTAAGCCTATAATCTTCAGAAAACAAGAAAGGTTTTTAAATAATCTTGCAAAATAAGTATCTTAGGATGCCCTTTTCATGGCTTCCATAAAAAACAATGTTTGGGAATTCAACAATGTTAGATATAGGTAGTGCTATACCAAAAACATGTGGACATAACACAACCCAGTACCTACAGTGTATCTACCTAGTAGCAAGTTGTCTCAAACATGGCTACCTATTAAATATATTCAAGCCCTGATCATACTTGTTAAAAACCAGACATGCGAACAGGAGCAAAAGTTTAACACAACAGCAGCCTTGTGTTTTGTAGACAGTTACACACATCCTCCAATAGAAGTGAATTATTTGTGTGACAAACTAATAGAAGCACTGACAAATTTTGGAGGAATAATTTAATGAAATCCATTTCTATTTCTGTTAAATTTCTCTTCAGTGTACATAAAGTTTGATCATTTCATCACATGCTTGGGGGTTTTTCCAAAAAGTTGGCAGCTGATCAGAATTGCCTTTCTTTCTCGATGCATTGACCACTCAATACACAAGCAGAATGAAAATAAACAGTATTGTGAATTTTTTTTTTCTTTATTCTACATATCTCATATTGAATTAAGGGCAGCACAATCTGTATTAAGATATGTTCAAAACCACCCGTTCTCTTGGACCTCAACTTATTTATTTTGCCTACTGTATCTTCACCCATATTACTTTTTCACTTCCTCTTTCTGTGTCCCATCTGACGAATAAGTCTGCATATATAAACACAGACTCTCGTTGCAATAAATTCTCATGCAGTGTGTCACTGCACAGTGAATTTTAAGGCTCTTGTCAGTAAACTTTTGTTTGCCTTTTTATAGCTGACAACAGGCTGTGGAGATGTTACTTAGTGCTACAATGCCATTTTCTTTCTCCCTACAGGGGTGCAGAATGGAAGAGCAAAGATGTCCCCTCCCTCCACCCCTCAAAGTGAGTCACAGATTCACCAATCTCCTTGTAGAGCATAGGTTGGCAAAGCATCATTCATCATTCATCAGGAATGGCAGAGTTATAAACCTTTTCTTATCAGCTGTCAGGCAGGCTTTAGGATGTTTACCGTCTGAGTTACGAGTTTAGCAGGGACAGTTGCTGCAAAATCCTCTCCTCTTCCATTGCCTGCACAGACTAGTGCAGTCACGGATAAAGGTTAGGCTAACAGAAGGTCATGTCAGACAGGGTAAACCTGAAGTAACCTGGCAAGGAAGTGACTAAATGGAAAATTTTAGAATTTGAAAAGAATAATCTTTTGCTATGTGTTAGTGGTGTGATCAGGTAATATGTTCTCAGGTATTTGAGGGACAGGGACTCGTAAAGATCAGGTTTAGCAAAAATCTGTATGAAAATACACCTATAAACTAGTATCTTTTTTGTATATTATATTGTATTTTATTATAATCTAATGTGATTTAATATAATGTAAAAGTTTCACTGCGCACTGAATTTACAAACTACATATCAGTTATGTAACCCCTGAAGCTCTGTACCTGCCTTACATTGAAAATATCCTCACTCTTATTCCCGTGGATTAATTTCATTTGTAAACATCTTTGCTCCCAAGTCAAAAGCAGATTAGGAGTAAACCAAATGTATTCACAAGAAAGTGTCAAGGGAATGCATATACAGTATATGCATGCACCATGCTCAATATCTTATATTAATAATAAAAAAAAACTTTATAACCTTTTCTGTTCCTTTATTGTTATTGTGAATGATATTACTGTAAATGTTTCCATGATCTTCCTCTACATCATCAGTCTTGATGTGACGGTCAGTAAGGAGACAGCAAAGATCATATTTATTATGCTCAAGGTTCGATTGATATGGTAGACACAGTGACGTGTTCCCAGAGAGTCCTTGAGAGGTGTTTTCATCTTCCGCAACCCCCAGTCATTTCTGTGCGCAGCTGCTTTGATAACAGCTGGATAGTTTTGGGGTGGACTGACACCAGAGCAAGGAAGCCCAGAGCAGGTCAGAACTCAAGACAGGTGAAGGCATTAATAATTGTGTAATGTGAGTTGTTGACTGTTTTCCAATGCTTTGTAATAAATATGATGACACTTACACCCAATCATTTAGGAATCTCTTTTTTCCACAACAGTGAGTCTCATATATTGGTTGTATTTGTAGCAAATTAGTTGCATAATTGTTAATGGTTTCCTCCTGTGGATAACTGGAACAATACTAGCTATGACCTAAAATTTCAATTCATACTAAACATTGAAAAATCCGTATTGTTTTCTTTTTAAAAGCAATATTTTTTTGATCATAGCTTTAGATCAATGTGGTAGTAAGTTAAGAACAAAATTTGTTGTAAATAACGGTGGATTTTCTGAATTTGTTTTGTGAATCTCCAACCTTTATATTTGCTAATGTCACTGATACAGTGTAGTTTTGTGGAAGGTTTTTGTCTGTGCATTGATCAATTCCATCACTGTTTGGAAATAAATGTGTTCATTTGCACACACAGAGACTTTGAAGCATATAAATGTTTGTGGTGTTCAACAAAATTATACAGATGGAACTGTTGTTAAATGGGAACCATAAACAAGACGTACTGTAGAACCCCGACAAAACAGAGGAACCTATCGCTGAACCGCTTACTGCTAACTAGCACTCAGTCTGTATCATACGTCTTCATCTCCTTCCACTTGAAGTCGCATCGACCAATCACGTCTTATCACGTGCACAGGTAGTAAGCCAATATCGTGTCTTCAGCTAGCTACTGCTGCATCGACCAATCACGTCTTGTTATGTGTACCTATTGTAAGCCAATAGTATGCCTAACAGACTCTTCGAAACATGCCCACAGCAGACAGAGACAAGCTTGTGAATTTTGTTAGCGGATTTAAAAGTTGGTGAAACCAAATTTAGTAGACGAAAATTCTGCTAACAGTTACCAAATCTAATGAAAGCTTGAATATGCTAAACCAGAAGTTAATTTGGTTATTAGCTGTTAGTGGATTAGCATAACTGGGCCCACCACCACTGCTGATAACTTTCAGTTTATATTTTGTTCTCATAGCCACAAGAACATCAAATATTGCTGACAAGAACTTAGAAAATTGTGATTTGCTAAGAAAAATGTTTTCATCACAGCTGTGTCAGAAAGCTCATTGCCATGTTTGTGGAATTAGATTATTTTTTTCTGAAAGTGTGTATTTGTATACATTTGTCCGTTCTTGGTATTGCCTGAGGAGAAACACTTTTTTTCACAGTTTGACTCACATCTGTTTCTCTCCCTTCAGACAGAAGAGGACTACATCCCCTATCCAAGTGTTCATGAGGTACATTAATATGCTGTGTACATACATCACTTAATGCAGAAAGTTTACTAATCAGCAAACTATCTTATTTTGATTGTGATCTATCTCTGCTAGGTGTTGGGTCGCAGAAGTCCTTTCCCCCTCATCCTGCTTCCCCAGTTTGGAGGATACTGGATCGAAGGAACCAATCATGAACCTAAAGACCCTCCAGAGGACGAACAAGCTTCCTGCCTGGCTTCATACATCAAACTGGAGACAAACAGCACAGCAAAGATCTACAGGAAGCATTTTATGGGCAAGGTGAGGCAGGTGTTCTCATGATTTGTTTGTTTAATTTTGTCTTTTAATATAGTCTCACATTTTTCTACTTTTAGTGTTAATTTCTACATAATCTAGCTTTAAATTGTTAATATGCACATGAACTGTGAAATAAACACATTTTTCTTCTTTACAAGTTCAAGTATGAGTTTAGTTTTAAATGTATTTACATAACAACAGAACACGTCTTGGGGTGTGGGGGTGGGGGAGTGGTATGCCACTATTTATAGTGTTGGTGGTTTGCTGCTGACCTCAACTCGGGATGTCGTGGGTTGGTGGGCAGAATACTTTGAAGACATCCTCAATCGCACTGGCATGTCTTCCCCTGAGGAAGTGGAGCCTGGGGACTTTGGGTCGGGCTCTCCAATCTCTGGTGCTGAGGTCACCGAGGTAGTTAAAAAGCTCCTTGGTGACAGGGCCCCAAGGGGTGGATGAGATTCGCCTGGAGTTTTTCGAGGCTCCGGATGTTGTGGGGTTGTGTTGGCTTACACGACTCTGCAATATTGCGTGGAAATCGGGGGGCAGTTCCCCTGGATTGGCAGACTGGAGTGGTGGTCCCCCTATTCAAAAAGAGAGGACAGTAGAGTGTGTTCCAACTACAGGGGGATCACACTCTTAAGCCTCCCTGGTAAGTCTATTCAGGGGTTCTGGA
>JARVGQ010001639.1:16090654-16101434 GCA_031762355.1 Hypsolebias martinsi | reverse complement strand
TGAAGTCTTGTAAGCTGCTATCAGAGATCAAACAAAGTTTGCATCTGGACACTGTCTCCTTTTCACCCTCCGTACATAAAACATTCCTCCAGGTACGACCACAAGCACTCGTCCTCAGCCTTTACCTTGTCATTTTCTCTGTTGACAGTTTGTCCTCTGTCTCCATTTTGGCTTTTTCTCCAAATCTTAGGTCCATAAATGACTCTACGGAGTTGTCCTTTGCTTACATCATACGTAACTGGCGCGTTCGCGATCTGAGAGCCTTATTGGCTACAAAGATGCAGATGAACGGTTTGAATATTAATTCAAACTGCCATACTCAGTAGCGACTTCTGATTTTAAAAGTAGCAAAGGAGATTACAGTACATGGTCTAAATTGTACCTAAGTATGAGTAAAATTACACATTTGAAAGATATACTCATAAAAGTACAAGTAGCTACCCCAAAAATCTACTTAATTACAGTAATGTATTTGTAATTCACTACGTCCACCCCTGTGTGTGACTGACAATTAAAACTGTAATGTCTAATATTGTGGCCATGCGTACAATACCAACTAAAGACTGGCTTAGAAACCCATTTCCAGCATTCACTGACACATTTTTTTCAATATTTTGTAGAATTGTGAGTCAATGTTATCATCATGATGAATTTTTATATGCTATTCGTGTGTAATTGCATTGCAAAATAAATTCTCATCATTATTTCTATAACTGTGCCATTTACCTTATTTTTTTTTGTGCTGCTCTAAAATGTCTAACAGACAGAATCTGCACAGTTCTGATTAATTTTTGGGTGATTTCAGTAATTTGCTTCCCTAGTTTTACCTACAGTATAACTGATGCTTGTGGCTTTTGATAGCAGAGAAGTCTGCCAGCTTCAGAGCCAGATGGTTGATTTTACCTACAGGCTGGTTGTAACAGAAAACAAAGCAATAAAGTAATTAAACTGTTAGTGGAAAAGTAAATGCTGTTCTTATCTCTTAATCCCAGAGCAAATATTGGCTCTGTTGTGTTGTGCGTACAACTGGTCGACTCATGAGACATTTTTCAGGAGCCCCAGCCAACATGACAGCTGCAAACTCCCAACATTAGTCAAGTAGTTTTATGAAATGTCAGTGCCGTTCCTGCAGTGTCACCACGTCTGTTGTTGTTGATTGTGGAAATATTTTAACCACTCATGCTCTGTACCGTATTTGAAAATGTGATGTATCTTTCCTTAAAGTGCATGCATCAAAATGATCACATGACACAGTCTTGTTGATAAGAACTCTATTTAGGTTTACTGGAGTGGTTACACTTTGTAGTTCTGAAATCTGCCCACGTCTTGGATTACTTTCTTATCTGAGGGAAAGTACTTCCCAAACACAAAGTTTGACACAGCTACTGCAAACTGAAAGTCATGTTTTAGAAAGAAAAACAAGAAGTTAAGCAATTTTCTCGGATAGTTCTGTTCTCTCTAAATTAGAATTCCTTGCAAAAGTCAGAAGGGTGGGAACTTCTATTCATATTTCAGGACTGAAGGAAAGTGTCCTTAAAGCTTTAGCAGCAGTGCGCTTTCTGAAAGAGACCTGCTTGGATGAAATTTTAATACGTGTGCGTGGTCAATTTGTCTTTCAAATGCAAGGGTGTCCTTTAGGCAACTTTAAGGTTTTTGGCAGTGACAGAAACACCGTTTTACAACCGTGTGCAAGCAGTTTTCTGTTAGACTTTGCAGTGAATTAATTAATACTCAGAATGTTCAGTTACTATCCCCACTTCCCTTGACTGCTCTTGATTAAAAACTCAGAAACAACCATCATAGGTTTATTTCTTAAAAAAAATGCCACAAGAACTGTGATGTTTGGGGATTTCATTATCTATAATTTAACAATTTAAACTACATTACTGTTTTAAACCCAGGAGCAATTTGCTCAAGGATTAAAGAAAACCTTCTTTTCATGTCAGTATTTTAAGTCCATGGAGTTTTCTCCTTTTTTGGACAAGCTTCAGTTTCTTGCCCTGGAAGTGTTTGTTTATCGTGTTGCTAACTATTTTGGTTCAGCTGCAGAGGAAAAGGCACATAGGCAACGATATTGTGGCCATCGTGTTTCAAGAAGCAAACACCCCGTTCGTACCAGACATGATCCAGTCCAACTTCCTGCATGCATATGTGGTGGTGCAGGTGGAGGATGCATGCACGAACAACGTTCTCTACAAGGTTGGTTTCAAACACTTTTTTTCCCCTCTCTCTCTTAAAAACCTGGACCAGAACTTGTTGAAACCACTGAGTGAATTTGTCTTTTAGACATTGCCACTGTCTCCAGACCATACAACATAGCTGGTCTCACCATTCTCTTGTAAACTTTTCCTTTGACCTTTGCTGACACTCTTTGCTTCTATTCAGAGTTTAGTTTAGTTTAGCTTAGTTTAGTTTATTTATTTGTTCATAAAAAAAAAATCAATACCAAGCAATCCCATAAATAACATACAAAATATAAAAAATGAAAGGTAGCAGAAAGAAGAAAAAATAATCTTATTTTATCTGCCCCTTTTTTCAAACAGTCAGTTCAAACAATGATAATCTTACAGTAACAGAACAAAATGAATAACTCTTTCTAATTTACTAACTAGTACAATACTAAGAAGTAACTAATTTCTAATTTCTTTCTAACTAATACAATAAAAAATAAATAATAATAAATAATAATAATAATAATAATAATAATAATAATAATAATAATAATAAAGATAATAAAGAGTCAACACTGTTTGTGTTTTAGCTAAATACATGTATCTCATGGACCAAGACAGCTTTTAATGCAACTTTCAGGAAATATTCACAAGACAGACTTCTATAACGGGATAACTTTGGAAGTTATCCTATTTCAATTGCTGCGACAGCAGACTGACCTTACACAACACAAAATGTCTTTACTCCAGCCAATTTTAAAGTTAAAATTTACACAGAGCTCAAATTTGATAGGATAATGGCTGAGAGTCATTCACAACACATACATAGAGTGGGACATATTTATGTGTTACCTTCAAGGCTTAACAAAGATGGTTTACAGCTCCAACATGAAATGATCCTTGTGCAAAATCCAGGCGTGAAAGGCGGTGGGTGAAATGCATCATTTCAAGACATGAGTCCATCTACTTTACTTTTTTTTTAATCTAGGTGTCTGTGACAGCAAGAGATGATGTACCTTTCTTTGGGCCTGCTCTTCCTGACCCAGCTGTCTTCAAAAAGGTCAGCAGCCGTACAAACATAGTCCCTTTTTATAAGAAGACTCGATAAACCTTCACTCTGCTGATCTGTGCTCGTCCTCCTCAGGGCCCTGAGTTCCACGAGTTCCTCTTCACCAAGCTGATAAATGCAGAATATGCGTGCTACAAGGCTGAAAAGTTTGCCAAGCTGGAGGTGAGAAGCACACTGAGTGTAAATACGTGCCCGTTTTTACGCTCAAGTACACAACTGTTTGCACCCATCTACATCTCGCTGAGTGTACCTTTTTTATAGATTTATTGTCACCGTGTCCTCCTCAGACAACAACCACAGAAAGGACAAAAAAAAGTGAAGTGCAGCAGTTTATTATCCTGACGGCGTTTCTGCCTGCCGCCCATGATGCTTTATTTAAAAAGGAAGAATTCAATGAAATCACATTTTGCTATTTATTTTATGCTTCTTCTTCTTCTTTTTTTATTTTTTTATTTTTTATTATTTTTTTTTTTTTGTTTGTTTGTTTTTTTTTGTCAGGAGCGCACGCGTTCAGCCCTGCTGGAGACTCTGTATGAGGAGCTGCACATCAACAGTCAGTCCATGATGGGTTTGGGTGGAGACGAAGATAAGCTGGAGAATGGAGGTGGAGGAGGAGGTGGTGGCTTTTTTGAGTCCTTTAAGGTAGAGCATCGCTTTTTTTTATTTAATGAAGCTCAGTGGTGATCTGCAATTCCACGTGCATGAGCAAGAATGGAGATGAGTGGAGAAAAATAACTTTTTGGATTTGTGTGTGCGTGTGTGTGTGTGTGTCCTCCCCCTGACTCTTGGCTGGGATTCTGGGTATTCACACATGAGAAAACAAAACATAGGCGATGTGCCGTATCTCAAAGGGCCAGTCCTCGTGGCTTTTGCTGTCCTCATTTGGCTGTGACTGCTGAGCTCAGTGTGTCTTCACATAACGGCGTGACTTTGAGGCTGCAGAGTGCCCCGTTGTGTTTAAAAGGCACTCTGCTCCGACTGCACTCCGTCAGCGCCCACGCTGACTGACAGGAACTGTGACGGTCTGTGCACGAGCACCTGATTATGTTATAAAATGGGGGCGCAAAGACAGAGCATGTGTAACAGGTCAGTGTAACTGATATTGCAATGTCTTCATCTTTGAGACCTGATGAAGAAGGTGAACTTTCTTGTTGCTTGTATAGCTAAATGCTGAAATAAAACCATAGTTTTAATAAAAACTCAATTTCAGGGTGCATTTAGTTCAGATTTGCCAATCAATCAATCAATCACACGGAGTCTCACACACCTGCATAAATGAGCTCCAGCCCAGGTGAATTCAATACCAGAGCAACATCAAATTAATATCTACCACTTTTTATGAATGCATAAAGATCTTGCACTCTTAAATCATGTATCACTCAAACATTTACACTACTGTGTCTGATTTGTGGTGAAAAAAAAAAAAAAGTGTAGCACCATTTTAACAGCTAAAATACAACCTTACCACTATTTTCATCCACATAGCTGAATGCTGCCTGTCTGAAAGAGCTGTAGGGACTGATCCAAATATTGATTATTATCAATACTAATTATGGTATCAAGTTGATACCAGTATTATGGGATTTATATGTTAGATATAAGAAGGTAAACTCTAAAATATATACTCTCCACTATTATTTTTTTTGCATAGTCAGTAGTTACAGTAATGTTTCTTAATGTGCCTAAAATATTTGCTGGAATCTATTTTGGATTTTAATTTGCAAATAATTAGTTGATTACCAGAGGAAAGTAATAACCATCAAAATTACCAGACGTCTTGATCCCAAATGGCTTTTTCACAGACGTTGCTAATTATTGACATGTTTTTTACTCACTTTGGCTGTTTCTATTGATAAAGAAAACGTACATGGAAGTTAGCAGTTTACAAATTTTACTAACATTTTTATTATTATTATTATTATTATTTAAGGCCATATCAATTTGGAAAAAAGTGCACATTTTCTTTTAACATGATTTGTGTTTCTAATTGTTTGTAATAACATTACAATGAGTATCTTTGAAGGTCTCATATCTGGTCCATATGATGAAAGCCATACTTGGTATTGGATAAATGCCAGACTTTACAGTTTTTCACTCTCTTCTCTAACTACTGAGCTTCCATTGTCCTCAGAATTGACAGAAATAACTCAAAGTTCTGGTAATATTTAGAGTTTATAAAAATTACATTAGTTTGTGACAAAGAAGAAGACTTGAGTCAATAATTACTACCTGCTTTTGGAGCAAATACATGTTTGCATCCCCACGTAAGAAACGCTGGAGCACCTGCTCCACTAGGACCAGTCACCTCTGGATCCATTTCAGATGAACAATTTAATGACCCATCATTACAAAGCTCATGATGCAGTTTGCATCAAGTCCCCGTGGGCAACATTCCATCGCTGTTTCTCTCTTTTTTAGTGTCAATCTCAGCTGTCTTTGTTGAATTCCTCTGCGACTATTACCACTGCCTTTTTTTTTTTAGCTTTTTCTTTCAAATATTTCTAAAGATGCATTTTTTTTAAGTACAGTATCTGCACAACGTGCATAAAGGTGCCTTTCCCCGTCCCTTTTCTTGTCAAGAACCAACATCTTTTGTTTTCTTTCACACAAATGAAATACATGAGAACAACAAAAAAGATTAAATCAAATCATCTGGACCAGTTTCTTTAAGTGAGAAACATTTTGTCCCCCATACCGAGGACTTCCTCAGTTTGCAGCCTGCCAACCAGATCTGTCCCATAGGTAGCCTTCACTGCTGTGTTTCAAGCCGACCTCATGTTAGAATCTGAAAAGTAGGCTTTTAACACATTATAACAGAGCACACCCATCCAAAACAATCAGTCATCATGTAATCAACTTGATGTCCTGTGCACCATTTTCAGTCCAGTTGTGCAGATTTCATTGTCCCGGCGTCTCTTCTCGTTTCAGTCTCTGTCTTGAACTTCTGTTTTCACACTGTGTCCCATGGTGGTTTTGAACTTCAAACTCATTCATGGCAAATAATGACTTTTTACCAAGAATATGTGTCCTTATTGTTCACAACAGCATATATACACAACCAACTTTGTGGGAACCATCGTGGATTTCTACCTGTTGATCTGCACTGGCCCGGAGTGTTAGGAAGCAGTCCTGTAGACACACAGACATTTAAGAACAAACCACTATGCACTATGCACACCCGCTAACACATACAACAATATTATGTTAGACACTTCCTATAATCGTCAAAATCTGGCAGGCTAACTTCAGTTAAAACATAAAATATTAACTTGAATTTCAAAAAGCGATTCGCTCAAATCCATTCTAATAAGAAATATTCAATTTGGACTCAGTTTGACATGATTTCCATTTATTTGCATTTATTTAATTCTTAAGATTATTGGTCAGTGTGTTGCGTTTCCACACAGCGTCGATGTGGAGCCACTGACCTTCGATATCTCCTCGTTTCTCTCTGCAGCGGGTCATCCGCAGCAGAAGCCAGTCTATGGACGCCATGGGGCTCAGTAACAAGAAGTCACATACAGTCTCTACTAGTCACAGTGGCAGCTTTACCCATAATCCCGCAGAGAGCCCCAAAACCCCAGGGATTGTAAGTAGCCCATTTTTGGTTTGCGTGTTGCCACATAACACATTTATTCAGGGTTCACATCAGAGTGGATAAATGTACATTCAGACTGCTGTTCTTTCTAAAAGGTTGCACTGAAACAAACTAGATTTGCTTTTTCTGTGAAATGGAGTGTAAATGCTTTTTATGTGAAAAAAGCTGAAACTGACTTGGCTAAACACTAGCTAAAAGCAAAATGTACCAATCTAAAAGCTAAAAGTACCAAAAAGGTGGTTAAAAGTTGCAAATGATTCGTTAAAACGCAAAGGTACCTAAAGTCTAGATAAAAGTGAAAATTAACAAAAGGCTAACTAAAAACTAAAACTACTGTAGTAAAATGATAGATAAAGCTTAAAAGTAGCAAAAGCCAAAAGTAGCCAAATGATAGCTAAAGGCTAAAGTTGCTTAAAAAAGACAACTAACCAAGTTTGCTGCAGCAGATTTCAAAGGGAACTTTTTTTTTTTTAACTGAAGACATTTCAGTGGGTGATTTTGCAAATTAAGTTCAATATTTTTAAAAAAGTGACTAAAGCAAAAGCTTTATCTCCTGAATGAGCTCATGGTTTCATTTGAACGGCTAAAGAAGCACAAAGTTTGCAGAAGTAGTTAGAGTAAAAAATAATTTTAAAAAAAACTTACTGGAAAACAAAAATTTAAACAATAGTGCAAACACACAATCAGCATTCAGTTTATAACTGCATTTGACACCATGTAGTACGTTACTTTCTTTAGTATGGTAACACTGAAGTTTTTCTTTCATTCCTGGCTTTTCTAATATTTCCTTCCCTTGTTCAGAATCTGATTTCACAAATCACCTCACCCAGTTACTGCTGATAGACTTCATGCTAATGTCTTTTTCTGTCTGTGGGGAAAAAACATATTGAGAAACTTTCTTAGCATTTCATTCATTTTCATCCAATGAGTGAACCATTGTTCTGCACAAGAAGACAGATGTTTAGGATTTTGATTGATTAAAAAAATTGGTATCAATCAAGTGACCTAGTTGTCAGCACAAACTGATAGTTTTTTGGTCCCAGTTTAGTTTCTACCCCAATCTTGAAGCGAGCTCTGTCTAGAAGCTGTTTGATTACCCAGACTCCCTCCCTTGCTGCTTTGCTTTCTAACGATGGTTTCCCATTTCAGATGTTTGGAACGCCTGACGCTGCTTTGTGCATGTGTGGCTGGAGGTTTTGCATGGCACGAAGCATAGAGCGCACAGGCCCATTTGTGTCTCTTGGAATGACAGTTTTGTTTCTTTTTATTTCACCCTATTTATAAAAGATTTAGTACCTGTTTGGGTCGTGTCAACTCTTTTTGGCCTTTCTCCATCCTCTGAATGCATCAGTACACACACTTGTATCCCTCAGGACACAAACTGCCAGCATGCCTGCTGTGGTGACACGCCTGCTCTGCCCTACGTTTGACCTCAACCTGCCATTTTCCATTTAAAGCATTTCAATGTTTTCTCCGTATCAGGGCTATTCAACTGGCGGCCCCCTGGCCACTTCTGGCATGCAGGTGATTTAAGTCTGGCCCGCGCAGGAGTTCATTAATAAAAAGAAAAATACTATCAGAAAACATCCATGAGATAGACTTTTAAACTACCGTATTTTTTGGACTATAAGGCTCACCAAGGTGCAATATCAGTAAGGCTCACTGTCAATTTTTGAGAAAGTTAAAGGATTTTAAGTGCGCCGTATAGTCCGAAAACACAGTATTTGAAATAAATATTTCAGTCGGCGAGACAATCCTGTTGTAAGCCCATGAATTGTAAACATTTTCACAGTCCAACAGAAGAACACTTTAAAAAAAAGACCCCTCCCCACTCAAAGCATTGTTTTACACAATACAATGCCAAGCCAGGCCAAGCTTCACCCTGAAACATCATTTTTCAGCAACAATTCTTGATGTTGACCCGCTTGGTATTTTCCCCATACCTGGAACGACCTCTGACTCATGATGTCAGTTTGCAGCCAATATCAGAGACTTCAACATAAATGCCAAAGCAAATCTGAACAGGACATTAACAAGAACAACCCATTTCAACACTCAGAAGCATTGTAAACAGTCAGAAACACTGCACATGTCATTTCTGCAAGGCTACCCAGCATGCTTTGCTCACACAGTCTCTCTGGGACTCTCACAGAGAGAACGTTGCAATTTTGGGGGGAAACGAAAATAAAGTTAAACAGAGACGCACATCTTTGTTTAATCTGGGCCTACAAATATCTGTGTTTTGATGTTAACAATGTTTAATTATAAGAATTAAATTAGCAGAGACATGAGTCGAAAGGCTGGGCTCTTTCTCTCTCACTGTGCGGGGAGTTCTGATCAACTGATCAGTGTGTGATCGCCCGCGAGCCAGATTAAACAATTAAAAAAATAAAGTTAACCACAGATAGGACTGATTAAGTGAGTTAATTCATTAAAGTAAATGATCACACTCACTTTCAGCCCAGCTGAATTCTGCTCCACCTCCTCTGGTTCTCCCAAAGCTCACACCTGAGCAGGACGTTGATCGCTTCACCTGAGATTTGTGAAGCGACTGAGGAAGATCTGGTCTGTGCAGCCATTTTCTTGTAAATGAGAACTGGTTGTTAATGGACCCTCATGAAGCAGCAACACGTGGGTCATTCAGGGAACATCAAGAACAGTCAACATCTTGTCATATTTGAAAAGCATAAAGATTTGGCAAGTCAGACATGGCAAAAAACATTTGTGTAAAATAGGAGACATAGTGTGTCACGTTTGTTTTTACTATTGTTTCACATCATCAATATTTTTATTGCAAGGAAATAAATCTTAAAATGCATTTTTTTTATTATACTTTTGGGCTCTGTTTATTGCATTTATGATTGAATGCAGCAAATCAAACACATTTAAAAGATAATAGCTTATTGTAATACTTAGTTTGTTTACATAATGACACTAATTACTGGATATCCAGCCATGAGCTCTTGTTGGCTTTCAGTAACTGAGCAGTTTAGTTGAATAGCCCTGCTCCATATGTCATCTCAACTCATGCTGCAAGCTCTTTTTTAAGCCGTTTTGCTGTCTGCAGTAATTCTGTGCATGAGATCTTACGAAGTGTTCTATTCTGTTCTGTTCATTCCCCTTCTTGCCTTTTCAATCTTTTATCTCCCCTCTCTTTCTGCTTTCTGCCTTGTCTTGTGTGGCTCAGTCATTGCTTGTCCCAGGGAAAAGTCCCAGTAAATATGGACGCCGAGGCAGTGCCATAGGGATAGGAACAATAGAAGAGGTTAAAGTTCATTCTCTCTTACTGTTTACTATTATCGATTGCTTTGCATTTCTATTTTCCTCACGTAAAAATGCTATTACTATAATTGTGTATTTAGATTCAAATCTTACCTGTGGGGAATAGTCTGATAAGTAGATGTAATTAGCTGTAAAGACACATGTTTACCCAAAAATTTATAGTGGTAATATTTTTATTTATTTGATTTATTGATACAGCAAACACTGCTGCATTCTGTACTGCAGCTGGTAGGAATCGATCCATCATGCTCCAAAAAGCTTTATCCATTTATTACCTTAGTATAAATGTTTTTGTTTTTTTTTAATCCTTGCTTTTGTGTTTTCTATTCTATAAAAGCAAATCTCAGGACTTCAAGCAATTTATTCACATTGCTTTGCTTGTAACTTTGTTCTTGAAGTGAAAAGAAAATGTTTTGGAAATGAATATCATTGTATCGTGGACATTTTTTTTTTTCATTTAAAATTTACCCCACAGTCTGACTTTAGTATATTAAATGTGAAATTTTCTCCTTTTTTATATAAGATATGTATTATAAATGTTCCTCTTCAGCACATTTCTTCATGCACTCATATTTCACTTCACTCTAAAAAAGCTAAGTCTGGTCCTCTGGACATTCAAAAAACAAAACAAAACAAAGCAAAAAAAATTGTAGAAACGTT
>JARVGQ010001639.1:15791502-15804690 GCA_031762355.1 Hypsolebias martinsi | reverse complement strand
GCTCAAAATGAAAGGTCCTAGAGCTCAAGAAAAGAATCTTCTCCCTTTTACAGTCCCACAATTTATGACCTGATTTCAACCCATTTTGCTCTGACCTGTTTTTCTTTTTGTTTTTTGTTTTTTACTTTTTCATTCAACCCTAAAGATAAGATTCCAAATTGTTCATTGTTGTATTGTTAATGATGATGTTTACTGAAAGACTGAACATACCTGTCATAGTAACGAGATAATTGTCTGCCTGCAGGCTGAGGGCATTGTTGACCAATAAAACCTCAAGAGAAGTTGACAAAAATTGATCTTTAAATGGGCATTTATGTGTGTATGAACTTGTGCAGAGGGCACAAAAATAAATGGTGTCCTGCTGTGTAGCCGTGGCCTGATTCTTGTTCAGACATGCAGGTCACTTCCTTTCTAGGGGAGAAAGAGCAATGGTGGTGGGAGGGAGAAGAGGAAAACTCAGTCCCTCTTCATTCATATCAGTTATCCAGATTAATGAGGCTTGACTGGACACTGGGGATTAATCGAGGGTACAGTGTAAAAGACACAAGTGGCAAACAATGCCTCCACTGTACGAGCAGCCAACCTGCCGGAAGTCTTTTATTTTAGGGGGAACTACAGCGAGACGTGGATTTCAGCAGCAATCTGGGAACCTGATGGAATAGTTCTTTGTATATATTCATGTTAATATCTAAAAAGGTTTAATTACAAGCACAATTCTGAAAAAGTTGTCATGCTGTGCAAACTGTAATTAAGAATAAAATGCAATAAATTTAGTAAAACCTTGTTTTATTTACAAAAGAAAGAAGTCACTACCGGTAAGTCAGAAGTTGAAACTTGGAAATTGTGTCTTTTTTTTTAAAGGGTACTTTTGGATTAGGGGGCTTAAATTTTAAATTATGTAAAATAAAAAACTTGTGAGGATCTCTAACGATTAGAAACAAAAAAGTATGGCAGATAGTTTTCACGTGTGCCTTGTTTCAGTATAAATATTAAATTTTGTTTGATCAACTAGGGAATTAATCAAAAAGTATTTGGACTCATTTAACAGTTTACGTCCCCATCAATCTGGTTTCAGGAAACAACAGCACGACTGCTTCACTGATGGTTTTTAGAGACGTTGTTGAAGCACCGGATGATAAGGATTATTGTGTTGTACTTTTCTTAGACCTGTTTAACGCTTTTGACAATGTGGATCATAACATCTTGGGTCATAAACTCTCAGAATTTTTTTTTTAGGCTCACACCATTGGTTGGTTCTCTAACTATCTCTCAGACCAGAGGCAATTTTGTTCAACATAATGGTACTTCTTCCAGTTATTTAACAATCAATAATGATGTACCACAAGGCTCAGTCTTGGGATCCACCCTTTTTACAATCTACATAGGTAATGTAAGTCAGAGCATCCCTGACACATCCTTACATTTCTTTGCTGATGACACAGTTATTTATTGTCAAGCTAAAACAGTTGCTAAGGTTTTCCAGCTTTTGGAGTCCGCTTTTGACATCATCCAGTCAGATTTGTTCTGTCTCAAACTTGTCCTAAAATGCCAACAAAACCAAAGGGATGCTGTTTTCAAACAGGAAGTCAGTCCCATCAGTTCTTCCTCTGATTTTAATGGTGTCCCTATTGACTTTGTCGATTCCTACAAATATCTGGGTATCTTGGTCAACTTGCATCTCTCTTTTAAAGCTCCATGTGAAAAGTTTGGTAAGGAAACTGAAAGTTAAATTGGGTTTCTTTTTCAGAAATAGATCCTGTTTAACTCTGAATGCTAGGAAACACCTTGTAACTGCGATTTTCCTTCATTCCACTGATTACGGTGACAGTATTTACATGAACACTCCTACAAGCACTCTGCAGATGTTGGATGCCGTCTATCACGGTGCACTAAGATTCATAACTGGCTGTAACTAACATACCCATCATTGCACCCTGTATTCACTAGATAACTGGTCATCATTAACTTCACACAGACTCTCTCACTGATAATCACTTTTTGGTCTGTTGCCTTCATACATCTCCTACATGTCACTGCGTCAGTGCAGCTGCAGCGTGCGCTCTCAGAACATGATTACCTGCAGTGCTCCCTCTATGAAAACTGAACTAGGCAAAAGGGCCTTCTCCTACTCTGCTCTTGTTTCCTGGAATATCTTCCAAAAGATCTGAAGTTTTTTTTTGCTACTTTTCATTTTGATTATTCTTTTAATAGTTTTCATTTGTTAAAGAAAAATGTATGCACCCTTTATGGTAATCTATTGTTGTTGTTTTTGTCCACTGTTGTCATCACTCTTTGTTAAAATTTAGGTCTCTCTTGTAAATGAGTCCCTGAGACTCACTGGGACTAACCTGTATAAATAAAGGTTGAATGAAAAATTTCTGGACTATTGAGTGCACCTCAATGTAAGCCAGGCCATTAATTTAAAAAAGAAAAAATTGTAGGCCACACACTATAAGCTGTGGGTGTCCACGTTGTATCATGATATATTTACACAGAAAGATTTTTTTAAACTTTGAATTAATATGTACCAGTAACATACACAAATATGTACAGTAAATGTTCTTTTTGTCTGTACAGTGCCTGTAACACCCAGCTCACACTGTTATTTCACATGGGTGGTTCTACTGCGCTTCAAACTTTGTTCTTCTACCAGAGGTCTGGGAGCTTGAGGGGTTTGCGCTTAAGTTGTTTCTTGGCCTGTCCTTCTCTGAACAGAGATGTCTGAGGTTGTTCAAGGTCAAGGTTCTTTATTATTATTTGTATCACATGTGATACATGAGGTGGAACAAAATTGTGTACACAGGGTCCCAGTTACATCAAACCATATCAAAAATATAAAGTGTAAAAAGAAACAGTAAATAAGGATCTAAGCTGCTAAACGAATACCCATTGGTACATTACAAGAGCTAAGATATACGCTAGTCACTAATAGTGCAAAACAATACATCAAAGAACATACTTTGCACAGATGTCCTCCACTATTCAAGCCACTTGGTTATGGTGCTCCATGTATGATTTTTCCGTCTGGATTTTACATCCTGCTGTCATGCGTTGAACTGTCTCAGGAACATCTTTGCACAGCCTGCATCGTGGGTATTGTCTGGGATGGTAAACCCTGGGCTCTATTACTCTTGTTCTGCCATGATTAGTGCCTCTGTGGTGGTTTATCTTTCGCTGAAGGCTCCTCTTGTTTCTCCTCTTCACTATTGGGTTTCTGTTGTCTGAGGCATTCACTTAGCAGTTCATTGTTGGTGGCTTTCTTCCTGATGTACACTCCAGGATCTTGGTTGTTTCATTGTGTGGGAGAGTGTGGAGACAAGCTTTCACCCAAGCTATGGGACTGAGATCCAACCAAAAGGTGGCGGGCTTGGACTTGTTGGTGAAATCACAAGTCTTGGAGGGGAGCATGTGATTTTTTATTTAATTTCATCAACAGAAAGAGACAAAAGAGAGTTGCAGAATGCAAAAAGGAGCAAATGAGTAGGGAGAGAAGCTGGGGTTGGAATGTTTTGTTGAGAAATTAAAATAATACCTTAGAATTGCCTTTTATAAAAAATATAGATATACTAATATTGAAATCTATGAATCACACTGTCACATAAAACAGCTCTCATCATAGATCGTAAGGATATTGTTGCATAACATTTTAATAAAAGCCTTGTACCCTCAAAAGAAAGTTTAAGTGCAAAATAGTGTGGAAAAATAATGTAATAACTCAAAATGTGTGTAAAATAAAATGTTTCATTGTACATGTATGATTCATATGCTCAATAATGAATACTTAGATTATTGCCTAAAACATATACCCACTTGCTTCTTGTTGCAGTTATAACTTGGACTTGGAGGAGAAAAGAGAGGGAGCAAACTGGTCTGATCAAAAAACTCTTCCAGTTGGTGAGCTGGGAACGTTGTGCATAACTGGACCCAACCAGGTATTAATCCTCCTGTTTCTTTGTTGGTTGTTTAAACAGTCGTCTCTGATTTAAATTGTAATAATGGCAAGACAGAACGTTAAACAGTCATTTATATGACTGCCTGCAAACAAAAAGAGCAGTTTATTGTTTTCATAAAGCTCACCATGTTCTCATGAATATTGTTGTTTTAAAGCTTGTTGCTATCTTTGTAATTTCATGAAACTTTCAGGTCACGCATGCGAAATCGTTTAAGAACATTTCAAATCCAAAGAGAATTCAATGAGGCTCCGCTGAGCTTCAGGCAATTTTAGCTTCTATGAAAAAAACAGAGGGAAGCAACAAACAAGAGTGTGTTAATTTTACATTAAAATGTATTTTAAACTAAAATATTTCATCGGACAAAACGTAATGAAGCGCCACAGACTTAAAGTAATTGCCTCTGTAAATTTGCACAGTGTATTTTTTTGTTGTTGTCGTAGACTCATAAATATGGATGTCTTGGCAATGTATTGCTTTTAATCTTTTCTCTGAAGAATATGTTCATTTTAGGAGGCAAAACAGTTAAACACAATTCAATCTCAAAAAGTAAAACGGCATGCTCAGGACTCGGCAGTGGTAATATACAAAAAAGAAAATTCAAATGAAATGAAATGAAGCACCTTCCAAGCAATGACACATCAAGTGATTTGTAGCTAAACACATAAAATAAAACAATAATATGAAAACCAAAGAAAAACAATCTGCAAGCAGCAATATAATTTTAACTAGAACTATGAGCAGTTATCACCAGGATCCAAGCCATTTGATGCATGTCGACCCTGGCTAATCTCATCCCCAGCACTCTGTCAGCCTTGTGTACTACCAAATTTTAATATGATAAGAGGAATGTGTTTGGTGTATATGAGAACTTGAGATTTTTTTCTGCCTAAATCAAAATTTGCTGTCTTCTTCTTTAACTTGTTCTATTTTCAGAGGTCACCACAATGAGTCATCCTCCATCTCATTATGTCCTCTGCATCCTCTGACCTCACTCCAACTACCTCCATGTCCTCTCTAACTGCATCCATATATCTCCTCTTTGGCCTTATTCTTTGTCTTTTTCCTGGCAGCTGCATTTTCAACATCCTTCTACCAATATACCCACTGTCCCTCCTCTGGACCTGTTCAAACCATCTCATTCAGTCTAACAAGGTTGAGTCAGGTCCTCTGGACAGATGCTTCTGACTTCATCTGTCCATCTACCTGGATTATTGAGCATGCATCAAGACATCTCAGTCTGGCCTCTAACTTTATCTCCCAATTGTTTAACTTGTACTGTATCTCTGATTATCTCATTCCCAGTCTTATCCATCCTAGTCACTTTGAGGAATAAAGTCAACATCTTGTGGTCTGAAATTTCTAATTTCTACTGTCTTTTTGACAATACCACTGGTCATTCTACTTTATTGTATTTTTTACCTTCAGCGTTTACTGCCAACATTTTGTCACAAATATCTTATGTGGTAGACTGTCCAGCAACAGAGCAAACAAAAAATATGCATATATGCAATACTGTATACAACAAGTGTATTAAATTTGACATAAATCCCCTTAAAAAAATTATGTGAAATGAATATTGTACATTTCTAGCACCCCCTGGAGTTAGATAATTATAAAGAAAATATCTTGTTTTCACTGTCTTATCTTTTCTCTGACACTGTGAATCATGACATATTGTGTCATACGCTCTCAGAAATCGGTTTCTCAGATCATACCATTGGTTGGTTCTCAAATTATCTTTCAGATTGAAGGCAATGTGTTCAACATAATGGTATTTTTTTCCATTTATCTAACAGTCAGTAATGGTACCACAAGGCTCGGTCTTAGGACCTTCCCTCTTTACAATCTACAAAGGTAACGGCGATCAAAATATCCCTGATGCATCCTTACATTTCTATGCTGATGACACAGTTGTTTATTGTCGAACTAAAACAGTTGCTAAGGCTTTCCAGCTTTTGCAGTCCGAGTTTGATATCATCCAGTCAGACTTGTTCCATTTCAAACTTGTCCTAAACACTGACAAAACCAAAGGGATGTTTTTTTTTTTCAAACATGAAGTCAGTCCCATCAGTTATTCCTCTGATTTTATCCTCAAATGGTGTCCCTATTGAGTTTGTCAAGTCCTATATATATTTGGGTATCTTGGTTGACTCACATCTCTCCTTTAAGCTTCACATGGAAAACCTAGTAAGAAAAGTGAAAGTTAAATTGGGTTTTGTTTTCAGGAATAGATCCTGTCTAACTCTGAATGCTAGGAAATGCCTTGAAACTGCAACATTTCTTTCCTCCATGGACTGTGGTGACATTATCTATATGAATGTTCCTACAAGCACTCTGCAGATGCTGGATGCTGTCTTCATGGTGCATTAAGACTCATAACTAGCTATAACTACTGTACCCATCATTGCACCCTGTACTCACTGGTTAACTGGTCATCATTAACCTCATGCTGACTCACCCATTTGTACATTTTCATCTTGAAATCACTTTTCAGTCTGCTGCCTTCATACATCTCCTCCTTCATGTCTCTGTGTGAGTGCAGCTACAGCATGCGCTCTCAGAACATTATTACATGTGTGTTCCCTCATTGAGGACTGAATTAGGTAAAAGGGCCTTCTCCTGTTTCCTGGAATATCTTGCAAAAAAACCTGAAGCCCTCGACCTTGACCTCTCGAAGTTTTCTTTTGTTATCCATTGGTATCATCACTCTTTGTTAAGAAATCAGATCTTTCTTGTAGATGAGTCCCTGAGGCTCAGTGGGATTGACCTGTCTAAATAAAGGTTGAATGAATGACTTAATATATTATAAAGCCAAGGTCTGGTCAGTTTTGATTTGTTCAACCTTTGGCTTAAAATGACACGTTTTGAAATGTCTCCATTTCAACACAATCAAATGATCAAAACTTCTGAGCAAATGTTTGATCAACCAACCCAGCCTATGACATAAAAGCTTTAGTAACCGAGCAGTGTTATGTGCAGCATACAGTACTTTGAACTGTGTTTACATGCATTTGAACGTATACTCCTTTTTAAATTTTTTATTTTTTTATTTTTTTTGGTGTAGGGCTGCCTGACGGTGGAGTTAGAGAGAGGTCCCATGGGTTTTGGTTTTAGTTTGCGGGGCGGTACAGAGTACAACATGGGCCTATATATTCTGAGACTTGCTGAAAATGGAGCTGCGCAGCTTGATGGAAGAATCCATGTGAGTACCTTTTTATATTGTGAGAATCTTCACTTATATTAGATATGGCTAAGGAAAAAATGTTGTTCTTGCTGACTTTACAAATTTTACTCACATGTTTATCTGCATGGAAGGATTTTGCAGTGACTCCACATTAATCAAGCTCGGTCAGCCACAAGAGGGCATACAATATTTACACCATATTTCTAAGTTACAAAGTAGGTGGAGAAATCTATATACAAGATTTGCTTACTTGAAAAATACAATTGCTTATTGTAATAGTAGCCAATTGATCTTGAAGTCAAAAATCCTCGTGTTAGGAGTAAAACATTTAAAGAAAGTTGACACAAAATCTGAAGATGTGATTTATCTCTGCAGTCCAGCACATTTAAATCCCCCCCGTAGGGATTGTAATATTTTATTAACAATATTAGGATCAGAAAAAGACTGCGGTGAACAAATAAAATAGAAGGTTCTTTTGTGAATCAAGCCTGCCGACTGTGATCTGTGGTATGACTTTGTCTCTCCAAGGATGATGGGGAATGTCAACACTGATTAGATCTTAACAGTCTGACAAGCTTTACAGGCTTGATCCTGCATTACTGTGTGAAACAAGGGGCCCTAGTGTGTAATGAATTTGCATCTATGTGCATCATAAAATAATGAGCTTTTGTGTGTTTCTGTGCATATTCACTCCAGACTGTGTTCACTTGTGTGTTCTTCTGCATTACTGACAGGTTGGAGATGAGATAGTAGAGATTAATGGGGAGCCAGCTCGTGGGATTTCCCACACACGGGCAATTGAATTGATCCAAGCTGGAGGAAACAAAGTGGTTCTGCTGCTGAGACCTGGAGCAGGTCTGGCCCAAGATGGCAGTGAGTAATGCATACAAAACTATTTCACATGGACTAGCTTCATATTGGGCATGCCTTTCACTTTTTTTTAAGTATGAGATCATCATGGACAAAATTGTGCAGTTTGCAACTTTGGTCCTACTTGATTAAATAATATGCCAAGCTAATAGTTCGGCTGCACAAATATTTATTAAAATACGTTTTATTGTCATACAATGCTGTCAGGAAATGCACACTGGCTCTGAATCCAAGTTAACAAGTTTCATGTTGCAGTGTTGCTCTTGCTCAAACAGCCACAGGGCAGCTTGCTGTTATCTTTATTTTTGTAGCTGCGAGACAATCTCTGAGCAGTTGTGGATTTATTGACTGTGTGGTAATTTATCAAACTCAGCCCGAGCTGGTTTCATAGGGCTGAGATCAGGTCACTGACATGGTTCCAACCTGACTGTCAGAACATGATCCTGTTCTTACCATGCTGGACCATCTATGGAGAACTGGTGCAAACCCCAGTTAGAAGTTGACTTTTCAGTTCAGGAACAATTTAGCATCTGTCACTCTTCTTACGGAAGATATATGGAAAAACTAATCCTCTTAGCTGTATGGAAAAACTAATCTTCAGCTGAATAAAATTACACAGGACTCAGTCATGTTAAGCCATTGTGTGATTAGTGAAGGATGTGCATTCTTAAATGATATGTCCCTTTTTTGAAATGCTGTACTATTTTTTTTTTTTTTTAGGCTCAGAAGTAAAGAAGTATTTTTTTTTCCTATGGGAAAAAAGTTGTGTGTTTCAACATCAACCTATAAATACAAAGATGATTTTACTTTAGCAAATATTGCTAACTTTGGAACAAAAAAATCCATTGAACAACTTATTAGAAATGAGAAACTTTATAGATATCATTGCAAAGTTGTGACAAACATTTTTTTCTTCACATTAATAATTAAAGTGTCCTATTTTGAAAATTTATCAGCAAAATGTGTGACTGGATGCCAACTCTCAAATGCATTTACCTACAGAAACAGCCAAAGTGACTGATATAGGTTAAACAATAAAATTCCTGGACATAACTGTTTACCTGCTCAGGCTACAGCTTGCATAAAACAGCTCAGTTATGTGACTAGTGCTGTCATCTTGTTGTTTTTTGTGGATTCAGCCAAGTGCTTTGATTACATCAAGTGCAAATGTGCAATTTATTAAATCTGGAAAATACTGAAGTATTTCAAACCTGCACCATTTGTTGCACGATGTACTGAGATTGAGATATATATATATATATATACATATAACGTTTGATATCTTACTTTGCGATGACTATAAATAGTCTATCAAAGTTTTATCTTGTTTTATTGCTCAAGGAGAACTAAACACCTGTAATGGCTTTAAATGTTCCTGTTTAATATCCTTTTTTATCCTTTATTACCCTTTGTGTTGTGCAGATTTGTATGAAACAGCTTGTCACCTTTTTTGTTGCTGTCGTTGTTCATTTTTGGTTGCGCAGCACTTTGTTGCAGCCATTGTTTCTAGTAATTTAGAAGTATGCTTTTGGGAGATAGTATACTGTACTTCCCTGTTTGATCTATTAGACTTTAATTACGTTACAGCACCAGAACTAAAGTGGCTTTTTGGAGGAGTTTTGAGGCATCAGCAATGGTATACTGCATGTATGATTGAACAACGTGTTGTTTTGTAGTGCTGTGTTGAGATCTGGTGCTTTAGCATCTCTTGACGCTCTGTCAATAAAATTGACTCGTACAGAAACAGTTGGGTAAATCCTCAGAAGGAAACAGCAATCAGATACATGCTGAAGCCATATTTTTTATGATGTTTAGCTAATTGTTAATTGATAGCTTGTTTTATGGGTTCACCTCTATCAACTTCAATATACTTTTTTGCTGGGTTTTTATTCATTCGTCACGATCTAACCGTCTGATTCCTGTGGCTCTTTTACTGCCCCTGATGCAGGTAATACAGCTGCTTCTACTGCGTGCTATTACACTGAGCACCAACACTAACATCAGCACCGCTTTCGCTGGTCTCTTCTCTTTAACTTTGGTAATTTTTTTCCTTCTCACATTTTCCTCACTGTTATTAACCTTGGTGATAAACGACATTCTAAAGTTAGTATTTTGTGTGGTTTCTGGTATATTCTTGTAAACTTGTGTGCTTCTTTTACAGATAAACGTCATCAAAAAATCATGGCACCTACAAGAAATTCAGAAGAGGTGTTTTTCTCTGACACATCACCGCAACTCTCTCCACAGTCCACCGGAGCTTCCGTTTTTCTTTCCCCTACCTTCTCCAAGAAGCTGAAACATTCTCGCAGCTGGAGCACCAAATCCCTGCAAGTTCAAGAGCCCCACCACAGCAGGGGTTTGGGTTCAGTGGACGAAAGTGATGAGTGGGCAGAAAAGAAGGTAGACAGGCTTTCTCCCCTCTCCTATGCTCATACAAATTTCTACAAGAGAACGGCGTCCACGAAAGACTCCAGAGAGCTAAGCAGCCCAAAGAAACCCGGGGAGACATTTCCTAAATCCAAAGAGCAACATACCAGTCTCAAAATGACAGAAAGTCAGACACAGGGGGCAGCCATGAGCAGGAGCAGGATGCCTCCTATGAGTAACACAAAAATACCATCTGTAAGATCGGACAAGGCTCAAGCTGGATCGCAAGTGGTTTCAACATCGCAGCGTACGGGGCATCAACAAGGCCAAACTGGATCGCAAGTGGTTTCAACATTGCAGCGTACGGGGCATCACCGAGCCCAAGCTGGACCGCAAGTGGTTTCAACATCGCAGCATACGGGGCATCAACAAGGCCAAACTGGATTGCAAGTGGTTTCAACATCGCAGCGTACGGGGCATCAACAAGGCCATCACAGAAGATTAAAGTATTCTTCCAGTAAAGACAGCCTTGGTATTGAACATAAAAACAGTGAAAGACAAAATCGGGACGTGAGAAGATACACAATAGGAAGTGGCGAAAGGCCTAGCTTTGAGAAGGAAAGCTTTAAACGAAGGGTTAGAGGAGAGTCTCATCCTCACAGGACATTGCCCATAAAAGAGAGTGAAGCATGTGGAAACAAAGACTTGGAAGATAAAGATGTTAATGGAAAGAGCAAACCAACAGAAAACAAGAAAATAAGTAAAGAGACAAACAAAAGAGATTCATTGTCATTTTTGAAAGATATATGGAGTAGAAAAGATTCACCGACAGAGAGAAAAGAAAGAAAAGGCAAATCATCCAACTCCAAAGAAGACTTTGGTGCCTCCACAACCAGTATTCAGGGGTCCTCCCAGAGCCCAAAAGGATCTGTTAGTCCAGGCCCTTGGAGGGTGCCAAACTCGGTCAAAATCCTAACAGAAGAAGAAGTTTTTCGTGACCCTTTGTGACCAAACATTAAGGACAAGCTGTGCCATGAGATATTTCACAGTATTGGATTAGTTTTCAGAGTTCTTCCATGAAACAGAGAAGTGCAACGTGTTGTCCCTTTCATACCTTATAGGACCGTGGCCAGATTTATATTTTGGGAGTTTTGTGATATCACACGTGGCATGTAGCACTCCCCTCTGCCTTCTCCGCTGCTTCAGCCTTTTTATTACAGGACTTCAGCACATGCGGCACGCTCGGGGCCTTGTCAGACAAGACGCTTTCAAAAATGTGAAAATGTGCCAATCCTGGGAGTCTCCTGTGGAACAACAGCTGGCAACAGCGCTTCACTCATCACAATGCAACGATCCATATGCAACGCAAAAAAATAAATAAAAAAGGGCCCTGCCTCTGGTTTGTGGTACACACTCAGTGTGAACGTCATCGGATTTCTTTTAGCCTCAGCCTCATTGTAGGATATTTAGACTCTTTTCTTAAAGGTTTGCTCAACTGCATGCACTTCGTCCTTTCGGTTTTACTGCACGTGATTCTGCACATCACTAGGGATGAACCACTCTCTTGTTTATTGTCCTCATTCCAAACAGCAGGCTGATTTCAAATACAATGGAGCAGATGTTTACTGTCACAGCTACTCTAGACTGTTTTATGGGCATATTCATAACACTCCTTCACACAAACAGTTTCATTCAAAAGACCAGAAACTTGTGGTTTGATATCTTGTTTACCATGTGTATAATAACAAATCAGTGTGTAATTTATTGAGGTGATAGGTGAAAAATACTGTATGTATATGTAGCTGTACCGAACCATTCCTCATTTTGATATAGACTTTTAAAAAAACATACGCCCCGTGTTTTTAAAGCTTTCATCTTAACCCCAATGTATTTCAGTGGTAGGAATTACCATGGATTTTTCACAGTAGTTCATGAATTGTATACTGTAAATATTACATCAAATTGCTGTACCAAATGTTCGCAATCGCTCAAAGTGTGTCTCGTTGTGACATATGATATATAGAAATATATAGATATATATTTGAATGTGTCATAATTTCCAGAGGATAACTACTGAACTCCATTGCACTGCATCAGCCCTTGTAGCATAATAGAACAAGTTGTATTTAATTTGTGAAGTTTACTTAATTCATTGCTATTTACAATGTACTTACAAAAATATAATTCATATTTTCTACAAGGTTAAAAGCTAAACTGCAAAATGAAAAGAAAAGAGAAAAAAAACGAGTGTTTAAGTTCCACTGTATGTTTCTGTCCATCCTGCTGTGTGATTGTGCGCCAAAAGTTAGCATGAAGGATGATAGAAGCCAGAGTTGTGTGGAGTTCTGCTGAAATAGTCTCAGTGGGCTGGTATTATAGTAGTTATCTTTGAAGTGATGTTCTGTCCAATACTTATCTAAGTCAGTGCCCAACAAAGTTCAGTCAGGTCATCTGGATGGTTTCTTTTTTTTTGTTGAGACGTTTCATTCGTCATCCAAAGGACTTCATTAATCTGAGGAGCCACAACAAACTCAGTTCACACAAGCAGCATGCTCACACAGTGGACCAACCAGTTTGGTGGTGATAAGCTGGTTTCTGCCCACCCTCTCCCCTGTCGACTCCTCTGAGGCAGCCATAACCAAAGTGGTTCAAAACATCAAAGTTCATGCTCAATAATCCCACTATGTGAGTGTGCTGCTTGTGGGACTGAGTTTCTTGTGGCTTCCCAGACTGATGAAGTCCTTTGGATGACGAATGAAACGTCTCAACAAAACAATAAACCATCCAGATGACCTGACTGAACTTTATTGGATT
>JARVGQ010001639.1:15767456-15781772 GCA_031762355.1 Hypsolebias martinsi | reverse complement strand
ACGTAAAAGTTTATGAAAAAAAAAAAAAAAAAAAAAAAAAAAACAATGTTAAAACTACCTTACATAAAATATGTGGCAATTGATGCAACCTGAGCTCAAACCTGCAGCCCCGGTACTGCAAGACCACAGCCCCCTTCAATGTAATCTAAATGTTGCGGGCTACGAAACCTTATTCTTCATGACTTTACTCCAGGTGAACACAGAAAACCTCAGACACTACTCTTTATTTTAAATGATTTATTACGCATGAAACAATCATTTAAAAACTTGAAGTAAATGTCACACTTTTGTAGACTTTTATTAATTTATTTTATTTTACATGTGACTTGTAGGTCTGCATTTGCAAGATAAATGTCCAACTCTTACCACTGCAAATTCAAAAACAAATCTTGGACTGTAGACTTGGAAACTTGTTGAACTGACATTGTTCCTTTAGTTTAAAACAGAACGTCACGGGGACGACTTTAGAGACTACACAGTTGACATCTGCTGTAAGCTTCTAAATAAGTTTTCTGGTTTCATGACATAACGTGTTATATCTTGCTCCCTGTGTGATATAGCTAATTATTTAATAACTGCAGCTGAAGTTCATCACTTAGATGTAGTTACATTTTAAACCCCTTCTATAAACAGTTTTAAATCCTCATGACTGCAGAGGTTGAGTGACATCTTTTTTTTCTTTTTTTCTGCTGTTCCAGCTCCTCTAAGCCCCAAAGCTGAAACCAGTCCGAACTAATGCTGCTTTAAAAGTTCTTAAAGAGATGGCGTTCATTTTCCAAAACTTTTTACATCATTACATGGTTTCCGTCATAACCAGCCTTCTGAAACAGACACAGATTTAGTCGATTTTGTTGGTTTGTTGGATCTTATCCAAGTGAAACATCTAGTCATGTAATTTTTGCATTTCTCATTTTGAGTCTTGTAAATGAGTCGTCGAGGCTCAATGGGATTGACCTGCCTAAATAAAGGTTGAATGAATGAAAAGTATAAATAAATACATTTTCACTTTAAAACCTCTAGAACAGTTAATTTATATTTTATAGCAACAAAGCACAAACTCTGCTCCAAATAAAACCCAGAAACTCTCTTTACTTGTACCACGCACAAGTGTCAATTTGTGTTTTTCCCCAATGAGTTTGTCTCTTTCTGGATAAAAGAATAAATCTGTTGTCTTAAGAAATGTTTTATGAGTCGGAGCTCATATGATCTGTGCTTGCATTGTGTGTGAGGATATTTCAGATTGGCTCGTTTATGCTGTAAGATACTAAACATACAGTATGTATAATGCACACTGCAAACTTATTTGCCTAAGAATGTAATACACTTAATAGACAAATTTTCTTTTGTCTTGGTTGAGGAAAAATAAATTCATGGTGCTTTCAGGTTAACAGGATAAAATTGCTATTTTGTCCTCGTGTTTTCCTCTCAACCGCTCTTGTATTTTGTCCCTCTGACCCCATCCTGCCTGCTTTAACCTGCTGGACCACACGACATGCCACAGGGGTGTCACAGACAGATCAACCCTCTGTGGCAGCTACCTGACTGTCTGGTAGCTAAACTCCATCACTGTCACACGTTCACATTCCAGGTTTTTGAGGTCCCATCGCAAACATGATTTATAGCCTGGAAGATGCATACACTAAAGAGACGCTTCAGAACTTCTGCTTTACTTTTTCAACTACTTCTAAGGAAAAAAATAAACCAATGCAGTGTATTAATGCACCACAAAGTATAGTGGCTTTCTTCAAATTATCAAAATGTTCTTAACATGCTGGGTCGTTTTGTAATTTGCTGCTAAATCACCCTCTCTGGCTCCTCGGCTACATGATAATTACTGAGAATGGATCTTTGGCCATTCAGCCCCAGGGTTGGAA
Organism: Hypsolebias martinsi; assembly: GCA_031762355.1. Lineage (NCBI taxonomy): Eukaryota > Metazoa > Chordata > Actinopteri > Cyprinodontiformes > Rivulidae > Hypsolebias > Hypsolebias martinsi. The sequence continues at coordinate 15,779,898 of JARVGQ010001639.1, read as the reverse complement.
AGCTTCTAAAGCGTCTTGGTTTTTTTTTTTGTTGTTGTTTATGCTGTTGTTATTTTGTTTGACAATCAGGGTCATTTTGACGACTGACCTTTCTGTTGTGCATGATGTGTTCTAACAGCAAATATGTGATGAGGTCCATCACTTTAAGCCGCCCGCAAACACCGAAGCAGGGGCGCAGTGTCAGATGGCGAGACAAGACCTGACACGTCACAGTTTCAGTTGTGATGTGACGCCTAATGAGTGCTGTTTTTCTACCAGGAAAACACATACAGACACACTCCTGACACTGGGGCCTGAAGGCTCTCGGAATAAGAAAAAGGACATTTCTGTTGAGTGAGATACAAAAGGTGAAGAATGGCGCATTTAGTGAAAGGACCTAATTCCTTCAAGCCAGTGTTCTGAACTGCGTGGAGAGAAATTCTCACTTTGTCTGCATGACCTTTAAAATATTTGACAACGGACTTAATCCTGTCTGATGCCATTTTAGGTTTTTATGTATAAATGTTTATATTTACATGTCCTCACCTCGAAAAGAATGGAATTAGAAGCAGCAACAACTCGATAAGTGCAGCGTCAAAAGGCAGTGGATTGTGATTTTGTTTATCCATGCTGGGTTTTATTCGTTCACGATATTTTTGCTCGAGGCACATTGGACTCGGCATTGATGAGGTTAGCAAATGGTCACGTCTCTGCAGAGCTTCACATGATGTATCTGGTGTGAATGGGCCCGTTTGTTGGGGTTGGGAAAGGAATGGACTCTTTGTTAGATTTGGGGGATTTTTTTTTGGAAGAGGGCACAAACTTCAACGTTTCAACATACTTTTATATTTCTGAGAAGAAGAGAGAGTTGTGTAAAAAATAGCCAAACTATTGCGTTGGTATTCTCCAAAGATGCAATTACAAAGAAGGGTAACATTTACAGTCATTTGTTTTGTTTTGTTTTGTCAGAAAAGCCTAAATTCTTTCTTTGGATAGTAGTAATGATCCCTTTTGACATCACAAATCAATGTTTTCAGCTCTACTCTGTAACCCAAGACAATTGTGCACTGTTTGCTCGCCAACCCTTTGAATCCAGCAGGCAATAAGTTTGCTCGGCACAGGGGAAATTAATATGAAATGCTTTGTTTCCCACTGTGGGTCTCATTGCTTCGGCAATAAAATTTAAAAACAAAGTGCCTGGTAAGTCATTTTGTAGGTGTGATGGAAGACTGCCACCATTCAGTAAGTAGTCTGGCTTGGCGTTTAACTCATTGCCTTTGCACAAGCGTTTCCAGTCCCTGGTGTGTGTAGTTCATCATTTTGTCCCACTTTACATACATTATATTGACTACAGGGTTGCAAGTCATAATAATAATGAGCCCAATCACGGCAGACAAGTTGTATCCAGAAGCTAGAGTCAGCTGCAAGTTAGTAACCTTTTGCTACCCTCTAACCTACGTAACTCTAGCCATACCAACTCTCTTTAGCTTATCTGCCTGCAAAGAGACGTCTTCTCTGGATGGTAACTGCATCTGTTAAAGCATGTAGCTGTCAGAGCAACTTAGCCACCAGCCTCTCAGACAAAGCCCAGGGGGAACTGTCCTTTCTGGGCCAGTGAAGCCAATTTTTTTTTTGTTTTGAGGCCTTGACCATGCTAGCATGTCTCAAGCTAGATAGAACAAGGGTGGGTTTGGTGTTAAAAACAAAAGGAGTCATCACATCTTCTTTCAATACAGCTCAAAATGAATCCTATACGATGGAAGTGTGAGCTGCGTTTGAAAGTCATTGGTGCCTGCTTCTACAGATTGGCTCGGGTTTGGCCACTTTTAGTGCTGATGAGATGGGTGCCTATCCTAGTGGGTGTTTGAGTGTGTGTTTAGAGGGAGTGGGGTTTCTGTGGTTAGGAGGTGTTGATCATTCTGTGGTTTTCTAACTACATGTTTCAAAATTGCACAGAGGAGTTGGATTACCAAGAAACGTCAGATGGAAACTCAACACTCCAAACCCTTCCATTCAGTGGTAACAGTGAAAAATGTTTACAGGAGACCTTTTGCCCTTGTACAAAAAAGGACAAAGTTATTTATTCCTACATTTTTTTTTATTATAAATACTAGTGTACCAACGTAAATTTACTGGAATAATAATTTTATTCTGCTGAATGTGTGATGCTTTTTTCAACTCTTTTTTTCTTTTCTTTCTCTTTTGACGGACTGTTTTCCCCCAATTTTTTTCAGGAACAGGTGTTAGCCAGCAGATTTGCCACATGGATTAGGGCAAATTTGTGAGCAATTGTCAGCAAGGGCTTAGATTTTGAGATTACGAATATGGGCAGGGGCAGAAATAACACAGGATAGTCACACTCTAATCCGAAGATCTACCAAGAGGGGCTGATGGGGTGAAATGTATATTTTCAAGATTTTTGTCTTTGTGCCAGGAGTGCCTGTTGATAATTCTCGGTAAGCTGTCAAACTAAAGCCTAGTCATTGAAATAAGTTAAAATAGTCACATAATACAACACAAAATTTCTTAGAGGAATACACATAGTCATTATTTTATTTGCCACATGTTTAATTAAAGATGCTGTGTATGTGATGGGGTCAATTTTAGGACGTTACCACAAATATTTTAGCTCAAAATTTAAAAGTTCCACTAAAGTCAATGGGCTGGAAATATAATTTCATTTAAATCAATCAACTGGTCAATGAGATATTTTACAAACACACAAACAAACATGCAAACGGGCAATATTTCATATATAAACTGCATAATTTCTGCAACTTGAATTTAATACATGTTCGTTGCTTGTTGGGGCTGTGTCACCATCTGAGAAAACAGTGACTTGAAATCACAACACAGACCCCTCCAGAGACACTTCCTGTTCTCTAAGGTTTTCATTTTCTTAAGATTGCTATTATAAAGCAAAAATATTACTACTGAAGTGTTACATTGCATGTGAAATGCTTTAAAACCACAATTTTAAGTAAAAAAATCACATGTCCTTTAATGCCAGAGAACAGGATAAAGATATAAGCAATCCAAGCATTAGTACTGTGAGTTAGCTGTTTTTGCGTACATGTATTTCGTTATTTGCTCACACACAAACCATATGTTAATGGTAAGGATGGTTCACAAAAACACTAAAAATATTATTACATCTTCACTTTTATATCTTGATCCATCTGGTTAAAATAGCTTTTGGCATAAAGAGTCATAAACACTGAGGATATATGTATAAACTAGATAATACACAACACAATATCCTCTGTTTGTTTTGATTTACATTGTGATACGATATTATAGTAGTTGTGTTTCCCAAAACTGCAGCTGTAATAGTTAATGTAATGAAGGCAGTTTAATTTACCCATTTTGGCTTGTTTCTGTATTAACTGACGCCAGCAGCTTCACTTCCTCTGCAGTGTGTCTTAATAAGAGCCTGCAGTCGAAGAGGGTCAATATCAACATATTACTGGGCACTGACAGAACCGCAGACAGTCACAATGAGGCAGGATCAGCAAGTCAGCAGCACCTGCCGCTCTCTGCACGAGGCCACGCTCACAGCCAAGGATGCACAAGCAACACGCTGAAACAAACACTGATTAATAAATACGCAAGGACAGTTGCATGCACGCAGATGGGACAAACACACACACACAACAGAGCTCAGACTCTGCTTAATCTAATCAAGTGCGATGGCTAGCTCGATTAATAAAGCCAGCTATTGACTTCTAATTGGCGCCGCTCTGCTCTGCTAATTTCCTGGGACAAAATTACACTAATGCGGTTTGCCTGATGGAGTACTTATAGTTGGAGAGACAGGAGAGACAAGCCTACAAGGCAGATAGATAGCGAGGTTGCAAGGAGGGAGAAAGAGAGAAACAGAGGCCACAAGGATGAGGCGGGGTGAACGTTAAACTTTGATAAAGATCGGAGGCTGCCGTTTTAGCACAGACCATTTTCTAATCAGTGGCCTCCAGTCTTTGGAAATGTCAGCTAGGCTGGTGTAGCTTTCCTGCTCACACAGAGAGGGAACAAGAAAAAGGGAGAGTGGCGCACGAGACAGCTCAGGCTGCTGACTTTCACTGGTGGAGTGTAACACTAGCCACCTGTCTACTTGCTAATGAATTCTCTTCAAACCACTCACTTCCACCCCTACCACTGCACCCAGCGGCAGATCAAAATGCTCTCTGCGCTATAATCACATTACCTTTGTAAAGCAATCCTCAGATGTACAGTCATCGTCCAAAGAGTATGTTTGTGTCTGTTCCCTCAAACTTTTATCAGATGTTGTCCAATGTTTTTCTTTGACACAAGAACTGTGATTTAAAAACCTTTGTTCCCGGGGGTGTCACATGCTTGTCCTTTTCTATTTCATAATAATTAAAATTACTGACTGTGTTAATTATGTCCATTAGAATATTTCTTTGCATTTGTTTTTACCACTATATGAACTGATCAGTAATAATGTCAGCTTGTGAAAACAGTCCATGTAATATGATGAATGGCAGCATTCTGTTGCTTTGTGTTGGCTGGAGGCAGTGCTAACCCATAATGCACTGCTTTGTTGCCAAGATTTAAAACTTGTTTGACCTTTGAGTGGAAAATTTAAAAAAGATTTTACCACATTGTTTTCCTTTGAGCACTTTAGTTTCTGTTTGATTTGACTCCTAAGTTAGACCATTTCTTGCGTTTCATTTCTTTAACTCTTTAGCTAAATTTAGGCTCCAAAACTACCATATTTCCTGCCGTACCTGTTACACCACCCTTTAAGTCGCAAAAGTCCAAATACGTCTAAAAAAAAGTGGAAAAATCCATAAATATGTCACTTGGCCGTGTACGTCGCATCCATTATACGTCACCGCTGACGCATCGCTTTTGTTACGTTTCACCAAACAAGATTAACACTTAAAAATTATTTGTTTGCTCAGAATTATAGCATGTCTCAGTCTACCTTTTGCTTAATAAATGTACTTTGACTGTCAAATTATCTGTATTTCAAAACCCAATTAGCGGGCAAACACAGAGGGACGAGTCTCCGCATTTCTTCGAAATTTAACAAGATAAACACCTAAAAACAATTATTTGTTTGCTCAAAATCATAGCAGACATGTATGTGTCTCAGTTGAACTTTTACATAATAAATGCACTTTAATGGTCAAATTAGCTGCATTTCGCCAGGGCGGTGCAGCTGGTTTGACTTGATCCAAGCTGCGAGCAGAAGGAAGGTTGGGACTATGGCAACCCGATTGTGTCATTAATAGCTGATCAAGAATCTCAGTTATCCAGGAGATGGTAAATTAAAAAAAAAAGTTCAAGACAAAAATAATAAAGTATAAAGTATAATGAAGTACAGTTGTTTTTGTCTTGAACTTTTTGGAATTTGTCATTATAGCCATGTGTACCTATTACATGATACAACGGCTTGCCATACTACTACTCTGCTGCCATCTAGTGGCTGAAAATGATACTGTTCAAATTTATTTCAGTCAGAATGAATGAAAATGGTCATATCTCATCCAAAAATTGGTTTGTAAATATGGGGGAAAATCCATAAATACGTAGCTTCGGCCTGTAAGTCATAGGTCATGCAAATTATGTAAAACCCCTCAATTTATAGGCCAAAAAATACGGTAGTTCTTTGTACCATATTTTTTGGACTATAAGGCACACAAATCCTTTAATTTTCTCAAAAACCAACAGTGAGTCTTATAATCAGATGCGACTTATGTATTAATTCTGGTTGTGCTTACTGACCTCAGACTGATTTTATGTGGTTATTGTAAATGAGTTGAATAAAGTTTGACTTATCTGACTGTTTTGTTTTGCTTCATGTGCCTTATAATCTGGTGCGACTAATGTATAAAAACAGACCCGTTCACTGATAATGTGCCTTATGGTGCGCCTTTTAGTCAAAAAATTACGGTCATTAAAAAAACTTTGACAACCATACCTCCCAAATAGAGTCACTATACAACAATGTGGGAGTCGGACATGACTCCTAACTCTCAAATGTTGAGAAGATTTGCATCTACAGATTACTGAAACAAAATAAATTGGGCATTTCAGTATTGCAACTGAGATGTTTAGTGTTGTATGTGGACTGACAAATAGCAGATATGAAAGTTGCTGAATATGAATGTGAAAAATTAAAATATATAAAGAGAACTCCAACAGAGATAAAATACTAAACACGACCATATAAGAGCTTTTTTCTACTATAAATGACAAAAATGTTCAAGTATTTTAATGTTTTTCCACATGTTTAGTTGACAGTGTCTGCTGTAAAGATCTAATAAAAGGCAAGGAATTACAGGTTGTCCTCGACTTACAACGTAGATCTGTTCCTACACAGCGTCGTAAACCGATTTTTAACGTAAGTCAGAACGTACGTAATCACATGTGGCGTACCTGTTTTACCAAGCGCATAAACCGATCTTCGACGTAAGTCCATGGTGATGGCCTTCCTTTTCCTTGATGCACTGCCATCAGAAGAGTCCTCCTTGCATTTGGGAGTCATAATGAAGGGCTAATGGCCTACTGGGATGCTAGTGACACCGTCCGCCTCTGTACAGTACTGTATTCCTCTGCCGCTGCACCGCATACTGTATTCTTCTGTCGCTGTGCTGCCGCGTTACGACATTTAACGTCATAAAACTGTTGTAAAACCGACGTAAAAACCAACGTAAAACTGACGTAAAAACGACGTAACCACGTAAGGTGAATAAATGAGATGCGTCGCAACGTCGTAAGATGAGATCATTGTAACCCGAGGACTACCTGTATAGGATTTACCAAATAGAAATGTCTTCAGCCTCGTGTGAAAAGCAACAAGTGGATCCGCCTTGCAAACAGAAGTTAAATGTTTGTTCCACAGGAGAGAAACCTGACAACTGAAATCGCCACCTCCCATTCTACTTTTAGAAACTCTAGAAACCACAAGTTAACATGCAGTCTCCGAGCAAAGTGCTCTGTTTTAATGTATTTTTGTACTTTTTTTTTTTTTTACTGTACAAATTGTGAGACCAATAACTAGCCCAAGTGCTGCAGAAATTAACCAGCAGTTTACAATCTGCTCGCAATGGGCACTTGAGATGAGTTGGTGCTTTTATTTTGAAATAGGCATCTTTCTGAGCGTGCGTGTGCAGTTCAACTTGACTGCAGTCAGTACAAATGAGTCGTGGACCGGTCTGGTGTCGGTGTTTCCCTTCAGACGTCTCAGTGTCGGACACGGTGTGCAGGAGCTGCGTCCTGTCCCTTCAGCCATGGACGTTTTATCATCGGACACGCGTGGGCAGAGACGACTCAAGTCCCTGCTCTTAATGTGCGTGTTTGTCGGGAACGTAGCAGGTCAGTGACACAGCAGCAGCAGCCACGGAGCAGATTAAAGATGTGCACGTGAGATCTACAGCTCACATGTTGCCTTTACTGAAAATAAATTAAAAAATAAAAACAGCGGACTCTGATGCCATCTGTCAGACCTGAGTCTGATTTATTCACCTTTTAAATCTGTGCACATTTTACCAGAGTGGTTTGATTAATAAGTTGAATGCCTTTGTTGTAACCTGCTTTTGTTAAAGAAAGAAGAATCCATTCAGATAAATAAAACTGATAAAAGCCGCTAATGACTAAATAAATAAATAAATATAAGCTAAAGAAAATCAGTCAGTGCATTTGAATTTCAGTTCAAAAGAATTATTATTATTATTATTATTATTATTATTATTATTATTATTATTATTGTGGGAGTGGTGGTGCAGAGGTTGGAGATGGTGAGCCTGTGATCGGAAGATCGTCGGTTCAACTCCCCGGACCAACAACAGCAAAATGTGGGTGGGAAAGTTGAAACACCCACACCTGCCTCCAACCTCATTTGCCCCACTCTGGGCCCTTGAACAAGGCCCTTAACCCCCACCATCTGCTCCCCCGGGCACCCTACACAGCAGCTCTCTGCTCCACACAGAGGGCTGTGGTAGCTCGGTGGTTTGTGGTTGTGAGGAAGGGCATCTGGTGTAAAACAGTTGCCAAGTCTTCATGTGACTCACTTCGCTGTGGTGACCCCTGAAGAAGGGAGCAGCAGAAAGAAGAAAATTATTACTATTATTATTATTATTATTATTATTATTATTATTAACATGGCCTTGAAAAAAAAAGCATGGCACCTCTAGAAAAGACATTTGACCACAGGAATATGTTGGGCTAAGGTGTTTCCTATAATCCGCACCACAGGTGTCTTTAATCTTGTAAATGTAATGTGGCCTAGAAAGCTAAAGAGACTTGTACTTTGTTGGAGCGTTCAGTGCCACAGTCTCGTAATCCTGAGGCTAGTTTTACCATTTTTCAGATGAAAATATTATTACCAACGTCTTTTTGTCATATTTTTCCCCTCCAGCCGATTGTCCTAAACCTGAGGGGGAAGAGAACATGATCCCAACCATTGACACGCTTCTAAAGAATGATTTCCCTGACGGTTCCGATGCCACTTTGGAGTGCGGCAACGGATATGTGAAAGAAAGCGGCTCTGGGATTTTGACGTGCCTCAATGAGAAATGGACCGAACCAGATCTCATCTGCAAGAGTGAGCTTTATCTCGTTTGTCACAAACAGTCACTCCTCAGGCAGAAACAACTGTCGATGTCAAAGATGGTCGACTGGGTCATTGCATCGGTGAAGTTCTACTGACATCTGTTTTTATGTTGCAGAGAAAGACTGTGGTGTCCCTAGATCACAGCCAAATATGCAGTTTCATATCCCTAATGGTACCTTGTTTGGTGATGTGATTCAAGTATTTTGTGATGAAGGGTGAGTATGAATAAACACATTAAAATCCCTTTGCTCGTTACTCGATTACTGTCTGAAAAAAGTTTAGAATTGAGTCAGCACACCTGAGCATGGATCAGCTGCTATAGGAAGCTGGTACGGTTCATGTTTGTTTGTAATCCCAGCATTAGCCCAACACAGAGCTTACAAGAAACATGACTTGACACTAAATCTTTGTACCACACTGAGATATCTCTAACTATGTTGCCAGATGTTGACTCATGTTTGAACAGTCTTGAAATGCCAACACGGAAGGAATTTTGAACGTTTTTCTGGCTTTAACTGCAAGAATTTAGCTTCCAACTTTAAAGCTAATGCTCCTTTCCCAAAGTGAAGGCAGGCAATTATGTTTACCCCTGATGGTGTTTGTGTTTCTGCCAGTTACAAATACCTTTTCATGAACATCACATTTTAACAACACCTACAGAAAGTATTGTAATAAGTGGATGTGCATCTGCTATTGAACAACATCCATCCATCCATTTTGTTAGGTTAGATTTAGCTGTCGTGCAAAATCAACACAAAGTCAACAATGTAATGAAACACTTAGGACGAGAAGAACCGTCTTGACTCGCCAAAAAAATAAAGTAAATACTGTAAATATAAAATCATGATGCAAAAAATACTAAAACATACTAAAAAATAAATACTAAGAAAAAACACATTAAAAATACTACTAACATACTAAAAAAGCATATTAAAAATACTACTAAAACACAAAATGTGCATGTTTACCCGCTTCTTCCTTTTCGGGTTATGGGGTCACAGGTGCCCATGTTCAGCAGTCACTGTGCGAGAGGTGGGGGACACCCTGGACAGGTCTCACGTCCATCAGGGACGCATAGAAACAAACAACCATTCACTCTCTCTCTCTCTCACTTAGAGACAATTTAGAGTCACCCATCAGTCTAACATGCATGTTTTTGGTCTGTGGGAGGAAACTGGAGTACCTGGAGAAAACTCACACAGAGAGAACATGCAAACTCCACCCAGAAAGGCCCCCGGACCAGGATTTGAATCAGGGACCTGCTCGCTGAGAGGCAGCAGCTCCACCATCTGCACCACTGTGCCGCCCTATTGAATAACATTTTCAATCAAGCTGATTTAAAGATGGCTGTCACAGCCAACTGACCTTAAACGATATGCAAATGTCTATAACTTGTTTGTTTGGTGTGGTAGTTGCTATTGCCATAGCCAATGATTTTATAGTTATATTAGCAAATACTCTGTTTATATAAAAAAGGGAAAAAATTGTTGCTTTACTTTATCTTTGTTTTGTTACAGTTACCAGATTTCGGGAGCCAGCTACAAGCATTGCTTTGCTTCAGGGTGGTTTGGATCAGCTCAGTGTTACAGTAAGTGTCAGTCATTTTTATGTCTCATTTTAGTCAAAGTCAAGCAAAAATGCTGTTTGAATGCTTTTACAAACAACTTGTGTTCTGAGCTCTTTTGTATTTTTAACCAAGCCATAGATAAATCTGTAGCAACAGTACAGGGTATATGATTTATTCAAAAATTAAAGGTGTGAGTAATTTTTTTTTCTTTTCTTCCAATTTTCTTAGTTGTTCGGTGTAGCAAACCTGCTCAAGTGCCCAATGGCAGAAGCTCTTGGACTAGTGAGGAAAGCCCGACGTACAAACAAGTCATAAATTACAGCTGTGATGAAGGATACACCCTCAGCGGCAACGATAGCGTCATGTGCAGTAAAACTGGGGAATACGATTCTCAACCTCCTGAATGTAAAGGTACATCTCTTTATTCTATGTTTTCCTCGAGACCAATTCGAAAAAAAGCTAACTGAGTTTGCCAAAGTTTTATCCAACGTCACTTTATTATCCATGTGCTAACAAATCATTTATTAATATTTCCAGTAACTATCATGGAACATTTTAAAACCATGTAATAAGAGTACACACACAGTATTCTAATCTGTCATTTCATCGCTTTATGCTCCACACTGAGAGAAAAACTAACTTCATCTGAGCTATTGGACAATTTTTATAAAATAGTTTGGTTTAAAACATTTATTATCTAAAACTTTGGCATCAGTTGAAAACTTGTTTTTACTGGAGTTAACAAAAGGTTTAGGTATGAGTAGTAGAAATGAATTGAGATATCAGATATACAGTACTAATCCTGGGTGTTACTAAAAACACATTATGCAATCACAACATTCTCCCTGCACACAAACAATCTCAAGAACACAAACCTGAGTGTGGTGTCAGCTTCACATGTCAAGTTGAGCAGCTGCTTTTCAAAGTGCATGTATAAACCTGTGTGTTTTGTTCATCCATGTTAGACTGATTGGTAACTCTAAATTGTCTCTAGGTGTGAGTGAGAGAGTGAATGGTTGTTTGTCTCTATGTATCCCTGTGATGGACTGGAGACCTATCCAGGGTGTCCCCCACCTCTCGCACAGTGATTGCTGGACACCAGTGAACCCCGCAACCCGAAAAAGGAAAAAGCGGGTAACAATATTGGATGGATGGATGGATGGATGGATGGATGGATGGATGGATGGATGGATGGAGTTATGAACTAAAACATCATCAATAATCTCTAGTCTACACTTCCCTCAGCTTTTTAGTTGTTGGTTCAGTCCATTGTAGCTACACCAGTAGCTTTTAGCTGTTCATTCGTTAGACAGCAGGCAGTTGTGGAGACTAGAAGGAAAGTCCAAATATTTTCTTAAAGTGCTAAAATGCTGCTGTATTTTTTTCTGATTATGAATTAGAAGAGGGTACAAACTTTTAGGAGTGCGGCGGGTGTGGTAGCTCGGTGATCAGTGCCACAGACTCTTGATCCTGAGGCTGTGTGTTCGAGCTCAGTTTGTATTAGTAAGGCCATTTGGTGTAAAACAGTTCCCAGATCTTTTGAACAAGTTAGTTTGCTGTGGTAACCCCCGGTAGAACAACATTCAAAGCAAAACATCTGTTAAAGTTGGGCACATTTTAAAAACTTTAATGGATGTAAAAAGAATCTTTGGTGGGACGTTGCTGTGTATTTTTAAACATGTACAATGTTAGTGTGAGGCAGTGCACATATTGTACAGCAGGAATTGGTTTTACCAGAGAAACCTGCCACAAATTTCAGCTTCTATGTTTTACCTATTAAGTTTTACATCATGTTTCAATTCACTAATTGCATGTATGCCAGCCCTGTGTGGGTTGTTGCACACTCTTTATTCACACATGACCTCCTGAAAGTGCACCGGCTTGACTTCCCATAAAAAGTTGATCAAATAGTCGGAACAAGAGAAATTACCTTTCCTGTGAAAATACAGTGTATTCAGCTTATTGCTGAATAGCTTGCTGAAAAACAGCTGAAATATGCTGAAAACAGCTGATGGGTACCGGCAGTCCAAGCGACATGCAGCTCGGATGGTCGCTGAGGCAAAAACTCGGGTGTGGGAGGAGTTCAGCGAGGCCATGAGAATGACTTCCGTACGGCTTTAAGGTGATTCTAGTCCACCATCCGGCTTCTCGAGGGGGAAGTGGTACACCACCAACACTATTTATAGTGGAGGTGTACTGCTGACCTCAACTCGGGATGTTGTGGGTCGGTGGGCAGAATACTTCGGAAACCTCCTCAATCCCACTGGCATGTCTTCCACTGAGGAAGCGGAGCCTGGGGACTTGGGTCGTGCTCT
>JARVGQ010001639.1:15741939-15752598 GCA_031762355.1 Hypsolebias martinsi | reverse complement strand
GAGAACCATTAGATGACAAAAGGAGACTTGAAGGATCCAAAATAAAGCAACTTAAGCAATTTTTTGTTACATTTTAGAAAATTATAAGTCACAAGTGATAACACAATATTAAAAAAAAGAAATACTCTTTAAAAAGCTGCGTAATAATGCAAATGACAGTACCAGCTCAAGTTCAAGATAAGAGTTTATGGTTATGGACGTATTGTTTCAGGATAAAACGACTCCTTATTCAGCTCCTTATCTGTGTAATAAATGATGACAGCAGCTGGCAGTAAGCCTTAAAATATGACTCGCTAGAAATGAACCAAATCCTCAGAGTCAAAAGGCTCACTTCCGCTCCAAGGCAGGAAAAATGATAAGCAGCTATTAAAAGCCCATTTCTTTCTCTCTCACTTTCGAAGAACCAAAGAAACACAATCATGATGATTAATTATGGGAACAGGACAATTTCCATAATAATGCAAACACAAAACAACTTTATTCTAAATTAGATTCATTGGAATCAGCTAACAAAGATGGTTCAAAACATCAAGTTTTAACAGTTAATTTATTCTCTGAGAGCAAAACAAACATTTTTGAATATGCATTTAATTTCAGAACATAATCTATTCCATGTGTCAACCTCAAGGCCCAGGGGCCAAATGTGGCCCTTGTTGACAGCTTATCTGGCCCCCAAGATGATATGTGAAACATAAAATACTTTTGTCATTTTTTTTTTTTATATAATCTTTCATGAGACAATCAAACTCTTTTTGAGGAACCTGTGACCAAGATGCTGGGTATCTGCTTTGAGTTAATGTGGTTTCTAAAATCGGCCCCTAGTTTGAAAGAGGTTTTTGTTTTAGCCCCGTTTTGTAAGTAGGTTTGACACCCCTGATCTATTCTCTCTCAAAACTTTGAACATAACGTATTTTAAATTTTATTCTAGAAGCTGCAGCTCTCATTGAGCGACTGCAACAAAGTGAGAAAGCAAACTAGACTTTAGTGAAGTCTGTGCAGATGTCACCTGCATGGCCCTTCAGGATGCCCTTCATTAAAGTGCGATGCTGCCATCTTCTGGCGCTTTTAGGAATTGCATGGTGTCGCTGACAGTCCCTCCACGTTCTAACCGATTTCAAATGGTGCTAGACATGATGGCAACTCTGAACACCAGAAGAAAACGGTCAGCCTTGGTAGGAGGGGTGTTCAAGTGGTCCGAGGACCGGACTCCAACGCTGTTAATGTCTTATCTGGAGAAGCAAACATTATCAAGATGCATCAACAGGCACACCGTTAATCAGTTTTCCAAAGTAAAATTGCATGTGTATGAATAACTATAAATGCAAACGATGCTTCCATGCTGCAAATCTGGGCTCCAATCCTGAAGTTTGTTCCCGCTCAAGAACACCGATTTCAAATGGTGCTAGATGGATTTCAGACTCTAAGACACCATCTGAAACCGGTTCCCTGGGGAGGATGACTTTTCCACAGCTGTCCAGAAATGGGAAGAAAGTGCCACTGTTGGTTTTGAACATGTTTTATGACTAATCTGTGTGATCACAATGAAGCAGACCTAATGATTCATGTTCAGATGTACCAGCTGCCACAGTTCCTTTTGTTGAGTTTCAAATGACATTCGTTAACTGTTCCAAATAAGAAACGCTTTTTTCCATTAACTTGCAAAAAGATTATTGCAATCACTCTTCTGCACACTTCAATAACAATCTAAATAAAATGTTTTAGTGAATAGGACTATTTTAAAAGTGCTAAATCTCACACTGTTCAGTTCATACGAGAGAAAACACATTTCACACATGAAACACCAAACTGCAGGTTGTTTAGTCTTTGATGTCAATTTTGGTGCTGCTTTGTTCAACACAGATAAAGCTTATTCACAAATAGTGTTCTACAAACACATGTATTTGTCTAAGCTTTATTGAGTTTTGGGGGGTTTGATGCTACAGACTTGTAACTTTCAGCTCAGCAGCTCGTGTCATGAGGGCGTCAGAACGCCGACATGTCAGGAATAAACGGCGTAGTGACAAAAGAGGCACAAATATGGAGCTTAAACACTGCCTGAGAATCACACTGTGGGAAAGAAAATGGGTCTGAGCTTCTCTCTGCAGACTTCTTTGGCGGACACGGTAGGACACAGTGTCCTCCTCGGGCGTCCAGTCCTGTTTCCCGGTCCAAGTGTGGGTGTGGTGCAAGATCCTGAAAAAGGTTAAAAAAAAAAAAAAAAAAAAAAAGTTGAAAAGTGCTGAAGAAATCTGCAGCCTATAAGAAATGTATCACTTGTCTTTGGTGCTTCTTGTACTTTTGATATGAAAAACAACATCAAAACGATCTATACAAGAAATAAATGCATGTCTGGCATCAAATCTTCCCTGTTAGTGTCTGTGATATCTTGATGATGGCAAAATGGGTTTTTCTGGGGCAATTTTCCTGAATGTCAACTGTAAAATAAACTCATTGTTTTAAGGGTGTTCATTTAAAAATGGGATTTAAATATTGTTGGTTTTCACAGTGTTTGACACTAGTTCCATGAAAGCTGAGTCAGATTTTAAAACGTTTTGTTCAGGATGCAGCTGATCTGATGTTATCTCAGTATATTCCTATGACTTAGAAAAAAAAAAAAGATATTTGTGATCCTCTACCTATCCCATACCCTCCTGTTCTTTTCACTCCCAGTCTGTTGTTCTTGCAGAGGCTTGCAGTGCATTTTTTCTGCTGAGTCACCTGACCGTCCACTGCTTGTTAAAGGCGCATCGGCCCCTTTTAAAACCAAAACAAGAGAGTGTTGCGCAACCACGGCTTTAATTTGGAGTCAAACTGCATGGGATGTCTGCTTTACACAGAAACTCTGGCAGAGAGAAAGTTAGGACGTAAACAATGTCATCAGGAATAAATAAATAAAAACCTGAATTTGGTCTCTTTAGAGAAGTTAAAGGAACGCCTGCATGTGTGAGGTGGAGCTTTGTGCGTAGGCGCACGTGTAAACAAGGTAGGTGGTAAATCCTCTTACAGATTATAGGTCCTAATTTATCAGGAGAGAAGTGACCTCATCAAGGTGATGCATTTTTAAACCACTCCTTGACATTTGTGCAGTGGAGGAAAAGTCGCATGTCGACTCAAAAAAAACTGGGCTCGCGTCGCCTCCCAACGTCCACGCTGATCTGATGCTCTCGACGTTCTGCTGCTTTTCATGCGACGCCATGAACTCCACAAAGCCAAGTGCTCGGGTCATAAATATGCTTCGACACTGCGTCATCCTCTGTTCGGGGCGCGCAGATCGCTAAATATTTGCAGAAGCGAGCGCCTTAAAACCTTCTGATGAGTCTGACGCTTTGTTTGTTTGAGCCTCCGCACGACGAGAGGAAGCCAACGCCGCACACGGAGATGATTTACGCTTCGTCACGCCGCCTCGGCTCCTAAACTCTCTGCCTGCTGGGAAATATCAGATGTCTTGAGTGGCGCAACGAGTTGAAACGGGCTGCTGCGGGGCGTCTTCAAAGCAAATTAGGTTTCCAGTCTCCAAGACGAGGAACACCTGGGTGGACAGAACCTGAAAAACACCCAAGCAACAAAAGATTCAAATGACGCAAAATCAATTGGCTGCATGCTGCGCATCCACGGGATCTGATCCGTGCACACGCGCGAGCTTCGTTTTGGGTCAGCTCGAGGCCACTTCCTTCAGTTTTAGAGAACAAGCGCTGCCTCACACTCGTCTATTAATACACCATCATGAAGCAAGGCCAGCCGTGCGCCGGGTTTAATTTTAGCACTGTCATCTCTCGGCTCGACGCCGCTTCCCATTCTATCATCTGAGCGTAGGAGGGATCTGCGGCCGCTTGACATTTCCCCTGATGGTTTCCATCGGCTACAGGTGACGCTGGCCTCTTGCTGTAAACACATTCTTGCGCATGAAGCCTCTTGTCTTTTCAAAGTGCTCTTTGTTTTGTCTGAATCCATTAACATCCGTGATGTTTCACTGCTGGGAAAGCAGGAGTAGTTTTGTGACTCAGAACATTTTAGCCCCAAAATGATGTGAACGAAGCAAGAGGTCTGTTTTTGTTCCGACTTGAGAGGCGGCGCATGACCCCAAAAGAACAAAAACACTATTGAGGTCATGTTTCCTTGTTTGTGAAAGTGGGTCACTTGTTCGGCTGTGGAGCCTCAGAACTGGTAAACACTACGGCTTCAGGAAGCAGAATCCTGGCTCTGGATCGAGACAAGCTTTGGCAGATCAAGACATCTGGTAGAAAGTCGAAGACCTAATGTGCACTTTTGGCAAAATGCAAATAAACACTAGTGATACTGATGCCAGCTGACGTGTTTCGTCACCTTCCCAAGACCTTGCCTCAACGCTGCCATAACAACATTCCCCTCGGAGTCAAGTTTCTATTCAGTACACATAATTAAACTTCTAAAGCTCCCCTCCTCGCCTCTCCCTCACACTCTCCTCACATTTGCGCAGCGGTTTAGCAACTCCTCAGCTCCGCTGGTGATTCACCTAATGGCTGAACGAATCCACTCGACAGGATGGAGTCAGCTCCTCCTGCGTCTCGTTTTCACCTCGGGGGTGATGAAGCGCGTCGCCTCCTGTCGCGTTTGGCAGGAAGAGACGCACCTTCTTGCGCCGTGGTCACAGGAGGGCAGACAAAAAGGCCTGGAGATCACAATGATGTCATCGCATGAGTCGTTCCGGTGTCCTGTTGCGCTCCGAGCTGAGGCGACAAATCTGCTAAAAGGCACAAACGGCGCAAAATTACAGCTCAGCCGAGAGAGAGAGAGAGAGAGAAAAAGCTGAAACTTTTTTGTGTTTATTCATTAGGATGTTTTTGGAAAAGTCATCACTACAACAAGTGTTGAAAGGTGAAGCAATTAAAGGCCTAGCATTCCGCCCACCGCCTTTCATGTAGTTTTAATTCAAGATGGCCTCCTCCGCCTTCTGCCACATGTCGTCTTAATGCTTAAAATTTGTGTTGAGGACTCCACTCTGCTACATGCTCATGAAATTACTTTCTGAAGGTTTCATTAAAATATGTCCTGTGGTTGTTGAGATATTTCGCTAACAGACAAACCAAGTTGACACCAATAGTTAAAACGTTAGTTTTTAAGAAAAATACCATGCACAATGTGTGGCACACAACGTTTAAGTTAGGAAAGACTCTCATCTACTAACATATCAAATTTTAGCTTCATATCTGTATAATTTGCTGAGTTATAGTCATTTTTGGATTTCATAATGTTAGTTAGCTGCAGAGTCCAATTTAAACTGGGGTGAGCCCAAAATGTAAACACTTGTAGAGGACTATCCAGTCACAGATTTCTGAAAGTTTGGTTAAAATCCAACTTTTGATTAATGAGATATTTTGCCAACAGACATCTGTCTTTTTTGGCAAACTTAAATAAAAAAAAAAAAAAAACATACCTGATCTGATAGCACTTGGATTATATTTTGAGGATGAGCTTCAGCTTCTACCTCATCAACTTTCAGCTCAGTTTTCGTAAAAAGGGCTGATTTATAGTCCGTTTTTGTGTTTGCTAAATTCCATTAGCTGTGGCGGCCATCTTGAGAAGGTCCAACTCCAAAACATCATCAGTTACAGATGTTCAACCAAAGATTGCTTATTGTGAGTTTCATTCAAATCCGTCCAGCGGTTCACGAACAATTTTACTAACAGCCACGGGTGAAGACGGCGGGCGATCATGCGCGACGCCCCATGTGTCAACATTCCGTCGCAGCTGCTGGAGGAGCGCGCGACTCAACAGCGCCCCCTCTGTCCGGGAAGCGCAGCAGCTTGTTTTCAACATATCAAGTGCGCACCAGGACGCCAGGTCACCGCTTCGGACCCGTGGGATGAGTGTGACGCAGCAAAAAAAAAAATCACGCTCGCCACCTGAAACACAAATAAAGCTGCGTCACTGTCGGAGCCGGAGCTTTGACTTCCTCTGAAATCAACACAACCCTCCCGCGTCGATCTCTGACCAAATATTTGGTTAGTGCGTCACGTAAAGGCGTGTTTTGAAAAATAAAAGTGGCGAATTGGGAAATAAACGAGGCCCTAAAGGCCACGGGCGGTAAACGCTCGCTCCGAATATCCACTGCGTAACATCCCCACAGCAGGATTACGCACTATCCATCTCTTGCGCAGCATCCTATTCCGAGCTCTTAGTTGACACGCCATCCCCATCGAGCCCCCCCGTTTTGTTTACATCCTCGTTTTAGCCCCCAAAACGGACGCGAGCGGGGGTTTTCGGGGCCACCGCCGCGCTCGCGCTCGTCCACCGCAGCGGAAATTCCCACCTGGCTTCGTGTGGCTCGTCGGACTCGGCGCTGACGCAGTTTCATTTTACCTGTTGTCGCGTCGACGACGAAACGTTCCGGACGTCAAAAAAGTCTTTACAGCCGTCCACATGCGCGAGCTCCCTGTCTCGGAGCGATTGCTAATGCTCTTATTTAATTTTAATTAATCTTTAACCTAGTTTGACGAGCGCCTCCAAGATTTGGCTCTTACCTTTTCATCCCAGCGCTCCGATGGTTATGAATTACATAGTGGTATTCTGGACGCAACATACGCAATCGCTGTGCGCAGTGTAATGACATCAATAACTTACGTGTTGAGCTTCAAGCCTTGTCGTCCAATAGTTCCCTGGCTCCTCTCAGACCCGGCTCTTTGCTGCGCGGCTCGGGTCCACCCGGTTCCCGTTTCTGCCCTTGCAGTAGCTATTATCAGTGTCCGAGCGCGTGTTTGTCTCCGTGTATCCCCTAACGATTTTCCATAGCGCAACACGGAAGCCCCGCCCTCGACACTCCCCCAGTCGCTGATTGGCCGAGCCGCTGGAGAGAGCGTTTCCTCCATCGCACACAATCACATGTGGCTGACGCATGTTTACAAACATCACTGGGGTCACGTGGTACTGGGTGGCCTTTTACCGTAAACCACCTCACTCTGACGCAATAGCCAGATGTCGTGCCGAGATTGTTGTTTTAGGTGTAGGCTATTAAAAAAACTAGACAAAACGAACTCGTGATCATGACAGAGCTGCTTCCCTTAAATTCTTTTTTTTTTTTGGCCTGCGTAAATCTGAGTGTGTATCTGATAGTAAAATATTTTATAAGCCAATAGACTTTTTAAAAGAAAACATGGCTTTTTGAACTAGAAAGCCTCCACAGCCACCTGACCTTAAAAAAAAAAAATAATAATAATAAAATAAATAAAAACACAAATGTCCCTATAACTCATATTTTAAAAGTATTGAGCTATAATGTGGTGTTGTAGGAGATGAAAGTGATCTACAACATTTGAAAGCTAACAGATATTGCAAAATTTTGATTAAAAAAAATTGCCATGGACTATTTGGAATTAGTTCAGCCTAAATGTCTAATAAAGTACAGGACCAATTTTAGTAACATTTTCAGGAAACAATTATTAGATGAGCATCCACAACTAATGAGCTTATAGAGGCCAACACTGTTTAAGATGGCTGCCACAGTCAACTTGACAGGCAACACAAACATGCCTACAACTCAAGTTTGTTTGCAGATGGAAATAACAACAATTAATCTTAGTGCTACTCGTTGCGCAATAGCTTTTGCTTAAAATCTTAGCATTAACTTTTGGAGTCAAGTTTGTTTGTCAGTAAAATAGCTCATGAAATACTGTATGGGTTGTAATAAAACATTTACACACTAACCACTGGATGTGCACAAACAACTGATTACCTTTTGGAGTTAATTTCATTCAAGATGGCTGCCACTGGTATGTAGCAGTAGCTTAGATAAACCTGACAATATCTCAGTCAGTTTAATCAATATTGAGCACAAATGTGATGCCGGTAAGCTGGTGGATGCAGCTGAGAGGTATTCAAATCAAAACTTCTGAACAAGATGTCTTAAAACAGGGCATGAGACTTTTCCTGGTGTCCTTTTCAAGGTTTCACCAAAACGGCTTCAGCGCTATTAATCACCAACATAAAATGATCTTTGTCTACAACTCTGACAATAAATACTGCACACATTTCATCAAGAATGCCAGACTAAGTATCAAAACTTAAACTGAACTTTCTGTTCAGTGACCTAGTCTCATACTGGACTCTAGCTTTAAGGGTTTATGACAAGTATCTACAAAAAAATTGTATTATTTTCAAATATTCCTTGAAAGAGTTCCATTTAAAACAATGCAAACATTTAAAAACGTTCATGCACTCATATGACATAATTCTCTTTACGTCGATGGCAGTTTTATTCCAGCAGGTGGCAGTAAAACAACACTCAATGATGACGCATCACTACAAAATTTAAAAAACAACCCCCCACCCCTCAAATGGCTCCTTGTGAGATTGAAGAAAACAGATTTGAGGTTACAATAGATCTACTGGGTATAAACCAGTCATTCTGGTGTATTTGTGTTGCACAAAACCATAAGCTTTTTTTTTTTTCTTGTTTACGGTAATGCCTGCTGTTCTTTACAGCCCTTTACGGTAATTAGGGTTGCTTATGTAAGGTTTTTTATTATTGTTTGTTTGGTTGTTTTTTTTTTTAAGAAATATCAGTTCCCAAAACTGCAATAAATTAGAAGAATTCCCAAATTTCACGGCAAACATTTTTACTCGAAGTGAAAGTGTAGCAAGACCGAACGGATTGTACTGAGCATGCGCAGAAAGTAGATCTCTATGTATTGGGGATGCGACCCCCATCAAAACACCTGTGCTTCAGGCGAAAGTGTCTGTGAATGGATCTTAATGTCATACAAACTCTCCGAGGGTTTAGGTAAGTACATGTATAGGGAGTCAGACTTACAGCAGATATTTCCTTTTGAATGAGTCATAGAATTACATTTTGTTGCACACATAAAAGCCGTCATCATTTTTTATGTCGACATTACGCAATGACTTGAAAATACTGTAGACATTTGGAGGTGAGTAAACATGTCCACCTGCAAACTGCTTGCTTAATGAGCCCCAGTAGATGGAGACAAAGCACAAGTATTACATTTCAGGAAACGAATATGCAGTGGTGGGATGTAACTAAGTAGGCTACAAATACTTTGTTACTGTACTTAAGTACACTTTCATGTATCTGTACTTTACTTAAGTAGAATTGAATGTGGGTACTTTTACTTTTACGCAACTACATTTTACATGAAGTATCTGTACATTCTAGTACACTACATTTTTTTGATTTGTCATTAGTTTGAAAGTAACTGATGTCGAGAGAGTTGGTCCATTGAATCACTGCAAAGTGGACAGGTAACATTAGACCCACCTTCAAGAAGAGCTGGACCAGTGAAGTATAGTCTAGTATACAGGTAGTCCTCAGGTTACAATGGTCTCGTCTTATGATGTTTCGACGCATCTCCCTTATTCACGTTACGCGGTTACATCGGTTTATGTCATTTTTACGTTGGTTTTTAATGTCGGTTTTACGACGGTTTTACGACGTTAAACTTCGTAACACGGCGGCGCAGCGGCGGAAGAATACAGTACGCGGTGCAGCGGCGGAGGAATACAGTACTGTGTGGAGGAGGACGGCGTCGCTAGCATCCCAGTAGGCCATTAGCCCTTCATTAGACCTTCATTATGGCTCCCAAAACGCAAGGAGGACTCTTCTGATTACAGTGCATCGAGGAAAAGGAAGGCCATCACCATGGACTTACGTCGAAAATCGGTTCACGCGCTTGGTAAAACAGGTACGTCAAATTTATTTAAGTACGTTCCGACTTACGTCAAATTTGGTTTACGCCGCCACGTGAGAACGGATCTACGTCGTAAGTCGAGGACTACCTGTACAGTATATGTTATTGAGCTGGGAGCACTCACAGCACCACTAACACACCCAAAATGGATTCCACCATGGAGAGTCAGCCAGAAGATATACAACACCCATGACCTTATTGAAAGACTATTGAAAGATTATTGAAAGACTATGTAAATATTATTGAAAGATAATTGAAAAATTATTAAAAGACTATTGAAATATTATTGAAAGTCCAATGAAAGGTTATTGAAAGACTATTGAAATATTATTGAGACTATTGAAATATTATTGAAAGACTATTGAAAGACTATTGAAAGATTATTGAAAGATTATTGAAAGACCATTGAAAGACTATTGAAAGATTTTTGAAAGACTATTGAAATATTATTAAAAGACTATTGAAATATTATTGAAAGACTATTGAAAGACTATTGAAAGATTATTGAAAGACTATTGAAAGACTATTGAAAGACCATTGAAATATTATTGAAAGACTATTGAAATACTATTGGAAGACTATTGAAATATTATTGAAAGACTATTGGAAGATTATTGAAAGACTTTTGAAATACTATTGAAAGACTATGGACATTTTATTGAAAGACTATTGAAAGACTATTGAAATAGTATTGAAAGACTATTGAAATACTATTTAAAGACTATTGAAATATTATTGAAAGACTATTGAAATACTATACTATAATACTTGGGGGAGGATGCCGGTCAGACCTGGCAGGCCCAAACGTGTTGTGAGGGTCTGCTGGGAATGTCTGGCAGAGTCTCCCATAAGACAGAGCTTTAACTCCCACCTCCGGGAGAGCTTTGAACACGTTCCGAGGAAGGCGGGGGACATTGAGTCCGAGTGGGCCATGTTCCGCGCCTCTATTGTTGAGGCGGCTTATCGGAGCTGTGGCCGC
>JARVGQ010001639.1:15708352-15720094 GCA_031762355.1 Hypsolebias martinsi | reverse complement strand
AAAACATGAAAATTAACACAGACATAGTGCTGTACAACCTTTTACACACATTCTAGGGAGTTTATCAGCTAAAAAAAAATTTGTGTTTAGTTCCTCTTTAAGGTTAGAATTTTATTGATCCTGCAGAAAATTGTTGTGCCAGAGTTTCAATACAAAGTTCTAAGTCTAATTTTCATTGTCCCTTGTGTAGAAATGGGTAGGAGTTGAAAAATTTGATAGCCACAGAGAGGAAAGACTTCCTGTGGCGTTCCATGGAGCACCTCTGTGAAAGGTGCTGAGCAAACAAGTTACACTTAGAGCTATTGGGCCTTTAGGCTCAATACTGTGGTTGTGTTTTACATCAAACTAAACAGTTGAGGAAAAGTTTTTATTTTATTTTATTTATTTATTTATTTTTATTAAAGGTCAAGCATTCCTTGTGGGAATGCATATTACACCAAGCCTTTCATGACAAAGTTTTTCCACTATAATTTCACCATAATTATTTTATGCTGAGAAATTACTAAATTGTAGCCTAAGACCACATCATATTTTAGCTCATTATTTGCATCACAGCGTTATAACCATTTATGTTTTTTTGGTCATTTCAATTAGCTGTAGCAGCCATTTCAACCTGGGTTGACCCAGAAGTTAATTTGTTGTGAATGTGCATTTAATGATTCCTTTTTGCAAGTTTAATTAAAGTCTGACTGTTAGTTTATGACTCCATCAGTTAGTGGTAACATTTTAGATAAAGATTTTCCACAATGAGTACCACATAAGGAATGTTTCAGCTACAA
Organism: Hypsolebias martinsi; assembly: GCA_031762355.1. NCBI lineage: Eukaryota > Metazoa > Chordata > Actinopteri > Cyprinodontiformes > Rivulidae > Hypsolebias > Hypsolebias martinsi. Next base: position 15,719,315 of record JARVGQ010001639.1, on the reverse strand, counting down.
CAACGCCAAATCTCAACACAGTGCCTGTCAAATTGACTAAAATAAAGCAATTTTGTTTTGTAATGTCAGCTGGCTGTGGTAGCCATGTTAAAATGATTTGGCTCCAAATGTGGGCCATTTGTAGCAGTACATACAGTACATTTATTATGTCTTGAATGTTTCAATTAAAACCTGTGGTTCAGGAGATATTTTACTAATAGACACAGATGACTCCAAACAGTTAATAGCACCATTGTAAATTGATATTTTGTGCAATCTTAGCCCAAAGTATTTAGAATTGGTTTTAGCTACTATCCAACAGAATTAAAACTCAATACAGGTAGTCCCCGACTTACGGTGATTCGAATTTACGAACAAGCTCCCGTTGAAAAGCATTGCTTTGAAGTTACGGCGTTTATGCAACTTTACACCAGAATATATGGTAATGAAAGGGAGGGAGGGAGGGAGGGGGGAGCTTGACGCGCGCTCAGTGGAAACTTACAGACCCAGGCAGACGGAGCAGGAGGGGCTAATATGCTAAATATGCTAACCCTGGACCGCTGGACCGCACGTGGAAATACAGCAGACCTTATTGTTTTGAGCTGAGGTTTACAAGGCAGACAGGCTACAGCTGAGCAACGAGCTAACATGCTAACAGGCGTTGCTATAAATGCTGTGGACCGCGTGAAGCAGCAGGAAGCTGCAGCGCTCAGAGGAGCAAGAGCTAACATGTTAACAGACGGAGGAAGAAACCAGCTCCCAGTAAGAAATTAACTCTTTTTTTTCCTTTGTTATGGCTCCTAAATGTATGTGGTTTTTGAGGATAGGCTAAGTGCTTGGTAAAAATACAGTACTGTATGTATGAGGTGCTTGGATGTATGAGGTGCATGTATGAGGTGCCGTTTGGACGTATTTTCCGACATACGTCGATTTTCGAATTACGAACGGGCGTAGGAACGGATCTCGTTCGTAAGTCGGGGACTACCTGTATTATATACACTGTATACTGTATATGTATATGTAGACGTACATCCAGTGTTTATTTGTCATGTCATCTGTCCAGTGGTTCTTTAGATATTTTGCTAACAGAAAAAAATAAAAACAACAAGGCTTATGCCAACAGCTAATGCTAAACGTTTAAGCTCAGATATTGTGCAAAGTGTAGCACTCAGTTTGTGTTGTGGATGATGTTCAGCAACAACTAGACCATATTTTAGCTCAGAATCTGTAAAACGAACTGAGTTGAATCCATTTTATTGTTTCCATGAGTCATATGCTGGTGTCTGTTTTGGACTGAGATGTTTTCAAAACGTAATCAGGAGTAGATGCATACCAAAGGACAAATTTCTGAAAGTTTCATCAAAATTCATCCAGTTGTTCATGAGATTATTCGGTAAAGTCAATCAAAGACACACAAACAGTGAATGCAGGTTATAAAATGTGTTGTTTAGTAGCATTTCAAATAACCTTTGAGCTAAAACATAACTGCTCAGTAGAAAATCCTGATGAATGCAGTGACTGTGCGTTTGTCTTCCTGCCTCCTGAGGAAGATAAGTTGGAAGTGGTTGTTCCAACAAAGCTTTGGTTTGGTCTGAAAAACAATGTCCTTTTTTCTGAAGAAATATTTCCAAGAGTCTAACACACGTGCATTTAAATCCATACAAATGCACAAACATTCTCTGCAAAATGGGAAGAATTCATAAATCCCTGTTTTTGTTTTCACCTGTTTTTCCTTACAACAAATATATATTTAATTTAACACACACTGAGGGTTTTGTTCGGTTTCTCAAAACAAAATTTTGATCTTGAAAATAAAAATTAAAAATCTAAATGTGTTCCACATGACATTGCTTAGTAAGTTTGTAAGTGCAGCATTCTTTTTTTTTATAACATGATGTACTTCAGTATTCAGTTTAATGATCTTTTTATTTTTTCTCTTTTCTACTTTACCTTTTTTCTAACATGTAACTACTTCTGCACATTTTCACCTATTTCAACCAGCTAAGTGTTAAAATGTTTAGCCCATTCAAGACATGTCTTTCCTTTTAAGACTTTATTTTGTGCAACATTAATTTTTTTTAATAATTAAGTTTATTTACAAATGATTTTCCCATTAAAGTACATTGTAATAAATAAAATACACACAGTTAAACTCCTTCAAAAACATTTTTTAAACCTGCTTCAGCAGACATGCTGTATTTTTCTTTCGTATTCTACTTTTAAATAACATTTTGCTACTTTAGTTGTGCTTTTAGCTTTAACTTTTAGCTAGCTTTTTGTTACTTTAACTTCAAGCTAGTGTTTGTTTTACCAAGTACTTTGTCACTTTTAGTTTTTGACTGCTGCTTTTTTTAATTGTACATTTTGTTCGAGATTTGCCAAATTCAGTTGGTATTTTTAACCTTTTAGCTTGTGTTTGGCTTCTTTTAGTTTTAACACCTCAACTTTTGCTGCTTCAGCTAATTTATTCCATCACTCAGACCTTAGCATTCCCACGTTTCTCTTTTTTTAATCATTAAAAGATTTACCATTAATTGGAGACTTTATTGATTTACTAATATAATTTGGGTGCCGTGTGTTTGTGTTGGGTGTGTCAAGTAATTGTTAAGCTTGAGCTATGGCTAAATAATAGTTTTACTTCTGGAGTTTTGCAGCATCTCTGACATCTTGGATGCAAAGCCCCTTTTCGTGGAAACCTAATAAGAGTGTGAGTATTAAATTAACATGCTAATGGTCCACTAACACAGTAACAATGGATTATCTAGTGGTGTGTCGGGTCTACGGGCTTGAAAATGAGCTCACTTGAAACTGCAGAAGTGGCAGAATTTTGTCTACAAATTTTAAAACTCATTGTGCATGATGTCATATATAATTCTTCTAATACAGCTCTTTAAGTGTAGAATTTAGGTTAAAAAACCCAGTCAACACAAGGAGGCTAAGTCTAGATTTATGTAGTGTCAGTTTAATTCTTGCCAAGTAATGTAGCAAATAAACTTAAAAGAATCAAAGAAAAAAATCATTTTCATCAGCTGCGTCTTTTAATGTATAACAACAGTAAAAAGTGGATCTTTTACTTGCAAAATAGGAGTGTTTTTTATGTACAGCATTTATACAGTAATATATAGTTTAAAAAACATTACAGTTTGAACATTTGACAGTTTATTGCACAACACTTTTATAAATTATAGAACCACATATAAAACAGATGTGTTCTGTATATTTTTTTAAACATTTAACATGAAATGCATGTTTTTTATTTTTTTTATTTTATCTTTTCTGTCAATATCCACATGAATCAAGGTCCTGTAGGAGTATAATAACCCCAGTAATACTGAAATGGTCAAATCTGCAGCGCTACAAAAAAGTCGACAGAGTGCATTTTATGGAGGGATGAAATGGAATGAAAGGTCTTCATCTGTCATTACTGAAACAGGTAAAATGATCACAATTAAATTTATGTGATGTCCAGACATTTTCTTTTTCTTGTTTTATGATGAGAATAATTGGATGGATGTTCAGAAATGGCACTCTGACTACAGCAGCATAGAGACAAAAAGCAACCAGGTCAAAGTAGACTGCTGCCAAAATAAAACTTGCACAACAAAGACAAAAAACAGCCGAGATGTAAAGCAACAGTAATGCTGTGAAGCAACAAACTGAATTTACAAGGACCAAACCATGATCCAAACATTTACAGCGCTGTGAGAAAGTTTTCACCCTCTTCCAGGTTTTTTTTGTTTTGGTTTTACAAGTTTTAGTCCTCAAACAATGTTAATGTAATGTTGTTAATAAAATGTGAGGACAAAGATAACCTGAGTAAATAAGCTGTTTTCAAATGAGGATTTCATTCATTTCATTATTGTCCTGCCTGAGCTTAAGGCATTTCAATTCATGAGGTCCACCATGAAAAAGGTTCTCTTGAGCTACCCGTGTATTAAACAGTCAAGTCTAAAAATGCTTACTCAAAATACTGATAGGCAATTCTGAGGTGCATGTCCACACTCATCTTATTTACCTGCACACTTTCTCAACAAATCTAATAAATATGTGCCAGTACATTAAAACTGTCAGACTGCGCCATCCCAAATGACTCTTCCATGGGCGACGCCATTGTTCACCATTTACCGTAATTTCCAGACTATAAGTCGCCACTCAGCCACAGCCGGGGCAGCTGTGACTGAGTGGTTAGAGCAGTCGTCCTTCAATGGGAGAGTTGGAGGTTTGATTCCACCAGCAATCACATGCCTAAGTGTCCCCGGGTAAGACAATGAACCCCTCATTGCCTCTGATGTGTGTCCCATCGTTGTATGAATGTGATCAAACACTGATTAATCTGTGTGTAGACATAGTAGAGTGCTGTATGAATGGGTAAATGAGGGCACAGATTGTAGTGTAAAGAGCTTTGAGTATCTTGATAAGATAGTAAAAGCACTACAGTATATAAGTACAGTCCATTTACCATTATGTTTTTCCACTCGCTTTGAACACTGTTATACAATGATGCAGCTAATTTATGCATTTTTATGGGCTAATGAGCTTTATGCTGCCAAAACATTTAGCCTCATCACAACCGGGCGATTACATAGCTGCCCAAAACATGTCTCGTGATCACGTGATCCTTGTGGGCACAACCAAGTATTTGCAGCCACTTGACATTAAGTGTGAACCGTGCTGTAATGTGGCACTTTGAGCTCACTGGGAGGTTCAGATGACTGGCAGTGAGAAATTGTTTACCTAAACTGGCTGCATGCGAAGAGCAACTTATGCTCAGTTCTGCTAGTGGATCCTATCAGAGTGGAGCAATGTCAAAACATCCACGATCACCACCATGTTTCAAAAGGCTGGACATCTACATGATGAAGAGGACAGGACAAGTCAAGTGCAAATTTGTCTCAAGATGAAAGTGATGTTGAAAGAGACTGAGGACGTTTGTGACGAAGTAATTCTGAGGCTGTTCTGACACCGAAGAAGACGAGTTTTGTGGTTTTAGTGTACAAGAGGAAGATGACAATTGCGATCACTGACTATAGGCTACTGTACCGGTAATTTTTTATTTATTTAATTTTTTTTTAACCAGCCATGTTAAAGGCACTGTTCAGGGGGGGAAAAATTTGATACAAAAAATTGATACGTATTTGTGGATGTTGCCACAAACACACACAAAAAAAACAAAATAAATAAAATAAAATAAAAATTATTTATTTCTTTTTAAAATTAATGGGTGCTGCTTCTATTTAGGTGCACTCAATAGTCCGGAAATTATGGTAGTCACTTTGTCTGTTTTTGTTGGTAAACAAATCCATAGGGGAGTTGGCAACAAATATTGATTACACTTTTTTTTAACAAAAGACTCAACAATTACCATTATAACAATAATCTATACTTTTTAGAAATATGATAAAACACCACATTAGATGCACTCCATACAAGAGTATCTTTAGAAGGCTGGACATTCTTCTGGATTTTCTGGCAGAGAACAGAATTCATGGTTCCATCTATGAGTCCTGAAGCAGCCCCAGATCATCACCCTACCACCACCTTGTCTGACTGTTGGCATGATGTTCTTATTCTAAAATAATGTTCATTTTCCGCACTAGATGTAACGGGACACACACTTTCTAAACTGTTCCACTTTCGTCTCGTCAGTTCACAGATAATTTCCTCTAAAGTCTGGAGGCTCGTCAGAATGTGTTTTTGGGGGGTAATTGTGGGATGATGTTTTGTCTGCTTTTTGCTCAGCAGTGGTTTTGACCTTTGATGCTTCTTTGGAGACCATTTTCTCTTTCATTTGTCTCTTGTTGAATCATGAACAACTGAGTAAGTGAGGCCTCTGGGGGGTTTAGACGTTGTTCTGAGTCTTTTGGGGCCTCCTGCATGAGTTGTTGATTTGCTTTTGGAGTAAGTAACTTGAGTTGTTGGACCACTCCTGGGAAGTTTGCACTGTTCCATTTTTACAGTTTGGGATAATGTACCAGTATGTCTTTAATTGATTTCTTGATTTTACAGGTGTGGCTGTAATCAGGTCTGGGTGGAGCTAGTGAAATTTAACTCAACTTTTCACAGAAATCACAGTTAAAGAGATTATTATTTCACATTGTTTGAATAACCCCTTTCCCTTCAATGAATAAAACTGTTTTAAAACTGCATTATTAATTTACTCTGATTATCTTTGTCGGATGTTTAAATTTGTTTGCTGATCTGAACCATTTAAGTAAAAAAAAAAAATAATAATAATATTTCTGGGGTGACCACTTTCACAGCGCTGTAGTTCATAAGTCAAATATTCATTCAGTTTACAAAATATAAGCAGCACCTGCTTTACATTAAACTAAAGCTCCTCTCAGATCTCTGGTCTCCAAGGAAGCAACGATCCTCCTTCAGGTTTTTACCCGCACTTGAACTTCCAGGTCGTGCTCAAGTCAGATATACTGGGAAAATCAATAAGACATCAAGTCGTTTATCTAATTTAATCTGTCCAGATAACTTCACAGGAGCTGCAGGTGTCCTTAATATCCTGTGCACTGAGTGCATTTCAAGTATTATGCTCAATGTAAACAATAACTGATGAGATGGGAGAGGTTGAGGGGGGGTGCGCCGGCACTGTGGGCTAGACTAATCTGAATCTCAATCACGCTTCTAGCATCATTAATCATGCTTTCTGCTACAGTTCAATTTGGGCTCCACTTATCTTTGAATGGCTGAATTAATGGTCTATAAAACACTAAAATATTTAAAATAAGATAAGATCAAATAAGATCTCTTCTGTCGAACGCATGTTTTATTAAAAGCCTCAACATGAGCATTTAACTTGAATAAAACACATAATGCATTATGTTTGGCACGAAAAGCTGGTAAGTGGGCCCAAATGATCTTTATGTATTTCAAGTTGGAAGTCCACGAGCTGGATTGTTCGACACCAGACCTCGTCTGTGATGGTTTACCTTCAGAACCTAAAAGTTCAATCATCACCGAACAAAAATAACAGCAAGCCTTTAAAAGTCCACGACAAAGGCTTGACATGAAGGTCCACATCTCTGCTCCAAATGGCGATGTCACTCCAGCTCCGTGATATGTAGTACAAATACAAGTTCTACAACTGTGACATATTAAAATGTACTTTGAGTCTCGTTTCACCAGATGTGCCATCCCATTAAATTGGCTCCTGTCTTCGTTGGGTCCCTCCAGTCACTTTTCACATTGAGTCATTCTTTATTACGTGCTTCTCTCTGAGCTCCGGCCATGCCTCACACACACTTAGAGTAAATGACAAACCATTACCCAGCGGACAGGAATTGGCAGTAAATTCTGCAACCGTGATGGCCTAAATCCTTTTTTTTTTTTTTTTTTTTATTATTCCTCTCTCTCTTTGTTTGGAGGGTTTTTAGAAGTTGAATCTTTGCCTGTTGGATTTTAAATAAAATGTTTCATTGAATTCAAAGTCTTGCTTTGGGATGCTCTGTTTGATGTGTTCAGTACATTTGTAGTTATGTATTTATGTGTGTGTGTACTGTAAGTTAGTTTACACAGTAGGTCCATTACATCTGCAGTGTCTGTGTAAACCGTATCAGTACTTGTGATTATGTCCGATTGTGTATGTCATGTACATGCTCATACACGTGAGGGATAATGTCCACATCTGCGTACCACATGTTGAACGTTGAGGACTTCTCTGTCGCAGATTGGTTTGGGGTGTGCGTGTGTACAGTGTGTGCAGACCAGATGTGTTTATTAGTGTAGATTTGGTTTATTGTGTGTGTGTTTATCTCAGCTCTCTGCAGACATAGCTAAGGTGATCTGCTCCACTTTATACGCCAACTTCTGCCTCTGGGCTTGTTCATCTTGCTCCAATGCCTCAATGATCTGAAACACAAAACCACACGTCTCATACGTTATATAATGTTAAACCAGGAATAGGAGGGCTGTTGTTGGTCACCTGTGAAAATTCCACTATTTTACACAGTTTTTATATTATCAGTAACATCCATTATAAATCAACTGGAGTGGTAAGTTATCAATAAATCCTAATTTGCTACTTTAAGCTTTTGTTAGCATGTTTTTATCTTTCTGTACATCTTTTCAATCAAACATCTTCTTACTTTGTGCTGTTTTAACCGTCCATGACTTTTGTTTTATTATTTTATTATTTTTATTTTTCAAATTGTATAATCATTTTACAAATATCCCCCCTGTAGAAAAACTATAGATTTTTTTTTTTAAATAATAATAATAACAATAATAATAATAATAATAATTATTATTTTAACATTGGTCTCTTTTAAATCTGATTCAGCAAATCCTTTTGTTTGTCTTATGCTAGTTTTTGGGAACAGATTAGCTATTTTAGGCTTTCATGTACTTTTTAGTTAATTTATAACTACTGTTCTGCTAGTTTCAGCTAGCCTTTTGCTACATTTGAGTAGCATTATGCTGCTTCAAGCGTTTGGTTAGCGTGTTATTTATTTATTTATTTATTTACATTAAGCTAGCCTTTGATGCTTTTAGATAACTTGATATTTTTAGCCATCCTTTTGTTACATTTAGCTTCCAACTCGTTTTCAGCTCCTTTTCGTATTTTTATATGGCTTTTAAAAAACGTTCAACCTTAAGCTATTATTTTCTTACTTTGTTAGCATTTTGTTTTAGCTTTTAGCTAGTGTTTTGTGTTTTTTTTCCAGCTGTAACAGCTCAATTTCAGCTTCTTTAATACATTTAAAGTAATTCAGAATTTGTATTTTTGCAGAAACTGCTTTGTTCTAGTTATTTACTTCATTATTTTATAAATATTTGTTGCTCATTTGAGTTGTTTGGATCACATGCAAATGTTTCCACTAAAGTTTTACGTTTGACTTTTTTTAATTTTTGATTGACGTAAGCGGAAGTTTAACAATGTAATTTTGATCTCAGAGTTTTTTTTTTATGTTTGATCATTGGACAATTTATGGGCTAATTACAGATTAAGTAAATAATAGGCTGATCTATCATCATTTAAATGGCTGTGGAGGGAAAAATGGTTATTAAACTTAACACCTACCATGTTTTGCTCCTAAATACATGCATTGACTGAGAAATGCTCACATTTGACAGAATAAAGAAGCATTAATGTGACTGGCTGAGGATAGTTTGTACTGTACAACATGTTGAATGGTGAAAAGGACTAGAACAGTCTGTTATGAATGCAGATCTATGAAAAACAGCTGCAGCTTGTGGGCATGTCCTTCAGACAGAGAATCATTAGAATCTTTTCTTTTCTGACACAGTGCATCTGTTTTATATGTCAGGAGGGCAAAGATGGTTTTATAAAAGCTGAAATGTAGCTGCGTTCTGCTGCAGAGGCAGATAAACTGAGGTTTAGTGACAGTTTATTTTATTTTCCATGAAAAAGACACATCCTAAAAGTATATGTTTAAGTGAATATAATTTAAAACACTTTTTGTCTCTAAAAAAAAAAAGCCTTTGGTCTTAATTTGTTTTTGTTGAGCAATGAACACGATCAATTTTCACTTTATGAGGTGAGTGAAATATCTGGTTCTTCAGACACTAAATGATTCAGCTTCATCTGTTGAAGCTTTTAAATAAATCTCGTGTCTTCTATGGCTGGAAATTAAATCTTAAATCACTTTATATCAGCAAAAATGAAACTTTAAATGTGGTAAACTGAAATTAAAGAGACATTTTTTAACTCAAGCTGTTGGGAACCACAGCAAGGTGATAAGCATAACCACATGAAAACAGCGATTCATTACTTAAAAAAAATGTCATATTTAATTACTGCAGTACCCTTATATTGTGAACAAATGTCTAAAACCCTGTTGAGTGTTTTGTCATGTTGACTGAGCCGCCCCACCTCTTGGCTGTACTTGCTGACGTAAGCGTAGATCTCATGGAGGGCACTGAGCACATTGAACTCGCTGGAGTGGAGGCGAGCCTGTTCAGCCAGATAGGCATTCATATCCTGATCACTGATGGCAGGTAGGCGGTTGATGTCAGCATAGTACCTGAGATCAGACACACACACACACACTCTGTCAGTGTCAAGGTCATGCGTCAAAGCTTTTCTCCTCAGTTGAGTCGCTTCATTGTTGTGAAAAGTCACAGAACGTTCAATGATTAGAGCATCTGTGCATCAGCAGTGTTTGTGTGGAAAAATAAAACTGCATTCATTTTTGCACCATATACACAGGCAAAGAAAACACTTTATTTACTAAAACCAGCAATAATTCAGTCTTAAGTTTATGATTTGAATTTAATATTATGGATTTAGCTTATGTGCACGCACACTCAAACCACAAATACGCACCGTTCTACCCAGCTTTTGTAATGTGGTATGTCCTTGGCATAGAGAAGTTTGGTGGACGGGGAGTCTTTGCCCAAACGATGCTCAGATGTTGAGCAGGAGTCCATAAATGTCTGTGCCACCACGGACAGACAGGCATCCGTGATGCTGCTCTTATGGATGTCGAACACAAACTGAGGATTCTTGATTACGTTTACCCAGAAGCGCAGTGGGAGACTGAGAAAAAAAAAAAAAAAAACACAAAATGAAACTAAGAAACGTCCCGTTCTGCAAACAAAATCATTTACTTCTCGAGTACCAAATGTTCCTCTTGGGTTTGCTTTTCATTAATTCCTTCTTGACTTTTTGCTTGACTTTGGTTATGAGAACAAGGTGCAGATGAGAAACGGGTTAATTTTGTACAGTTGTCAGACATCAGCATCAGAAAAATGCTGAAACTGTGCAACACAGAAGAGCATGGAGTAGGGTGGGAAAAATGTGCATGTTTTATAGTGGGGGGAAAAAAATTGGAGGAAAAAAGTAGATCAAGTAAGTGAAGAATGAGTATCAGCAAGGGAAAAGTTTACAAGACAGTGGTGAGACCAACTGTGTTGTATGGTCTGGAGACAGTGGTTTGACAAAAAGACAGGAGAAAGAACTGGAAGTGGCAGAAATGAAGATGTTGAGGTTCTCCTTAGGAGTGACAAGGGT
>JARVGQ010001639.1:15684634-15702900 GCA_031762355.1 Hypsolebias martinsi | reverse complement strand
AAAAAACATAATGGTGTGAAGAGGATGGCTGTAAGGTGAGAAGGGAGGCCATCGAAAATGGGGAAAAAAAAAAAAAAAAAAAAAAGAAAAACTAATTGCCCCTTGGGGATAATAAAGATTCTTGAACTTGAACTACTTTGACAACACTAACCATATCGGCTGATGCTGCGTGGGAAGCTGGCGGATGAAGGAATGATGAAGGAGGACATTTGTTTGGGTACCAGGGCCACCACGCAGCGGTCAGACACCTGAAAGATAAAAGGACAGCCTTGTGAATTTTTTCTGATTAAAAGCAATTACAGCAGGGTTTTTAAATTGTCAAAGTGGAACAAAGCCAAGAACCAGATATTCACACACATGATTATAAACTGGTAACATCTCTGTGTGGGTTAATGAAGAACTGGCCTTTAATTTAAGTTCAGTTTTGTGTCAAGCCCACCACTTTAATCTTGATAGAAATACAAATAACACATTTGAATGTCAGCAATCAGAGCCCAGAACCTAATTATTACACACTTTTTAAAAGTTAAATTAAACATTTAATCTGAATAAAGAAGAGGGATGTTTTCCAGTTTGTAAATATGTTTATAGCATCTCTAAATGCAGAAAAATAACACAAAGTATGACTTGGTCTGACAAAAAACATCAGCATAGTTTAAGATGTTAACCAGATTTGCTAAATTTGAGAAACACGTGGTGGAAAAGCTGCAAAAACACAACTACACTCCCTGATTGAAGTGTGTGCATGTGTGTGTACACCCTGAGAGGCAACAACTAGTCATCCAAAATATAAAACGAAATTCATGTTATTGCTCACCTATCACAATATCATCTAATACCAAATCAATATTAGAGCAAAGACATCAACAACTTGACTATGGATTAAAATACATAAAAAAAACTTCATTATCTCATTTATAAATAAGGGGAAGTGCATACTTGTATTAAAACAGTTTAGCTGCAGAAAATGTTGAAGAGTTTTTCTTTGTCAGAATTTCAATGAAACATTTGCAGAAATGTCAGCTCTCTGTAGAGACATGACGTTGACACAGTCGAGTGACAAAAAAGTAGGTGGTTGCATTTGAAGTCAGTAACTTGTGCATCTGAGAGAAAAGACAAGACACAGCTAACAGTGCATGTTGTTTGACATCAGCTCTGTGCTCTTTGCCAAGTCAGATTTAAAATTAATTTAGGACGGTCAGTTTTTATTGTTCAAGTGCAGTAAGCAATGTAGTCTTTATTTATTTACTTTAATATTTGCTGCAAATATGCAATTTAATTTTAGTTTGGTATATTTGATTGACATATTTCACTGTTCCAACAACATTTTATGAACTGAATGATTCATGAGAAGAATAAATTTACTAAAAATGACCAAAAAATGCTGAGTGTAATTGACTCAGAAGAAAATCGCTTAATGTAAAACACTAGCTTAAAGTTAAAAGTAGCAGATAGCTAGCTCAAACCTAAAACTAGTAAAACTGTAACTCAAAGCGAAACTACAAAAACTAGCTCAAAGTTAAAAGTGACAGAACTCCAGCTTAAAGGTTAAAATGGCTAAATGCTACCCTGAAGCCATACATAGCACAATGATAATTGCACATAAAAAGATACAAGTTAAAAATGACAAAATGCTAATAAAACAAAAAAGTAGGCTAACTAAAAGTAGTGAAAGAGAACAAAAATAGAGCAAGAAGGCTGGAGCAGATGTCAAAGAGAACAATGATTTTGGAAGAAATACAGATTAATATGTATTTATGTGTGGGAAAAAAAGTGTTTTTAAAAAGTATAAGTTACAAAAATCAAAGCCACTATGTTCTAAATGGGTTCAACATTTAGACGAAATGGAGAATTACTCATATGATTAAGAAGGTACAAAAGAAAAGAAAGAATAAAGAGAAACCAGTGTGATGCTGAATGAGCATTCACACAGTGCTTGTGTTCTGACTTGATTCAGTCACCTGGTAGTGCATGAGTGTGTTGAGTCTCTTCCAGTCGCCTTCTATTTTTGTTGTGATGTCCTCATCCTGCAGGACCACTCGAGCTGTTCTGCCTTGCCGCCACTCTGTGGGAAACAAGGTCACTTGTGAATTGGTGATACTTAGGTGTGTAATGTTTACATCCCACGTGCCTGACACATATTTTCTCATATCTGAAATGGATTGTTTGCACTACACTAGAGGTGACGTTACCCCTGTGTATTATGTTTACTCTTTAAAAAAGCCGCAAGTTGTCAAGCGTAGCAGCCAAAATGTCACCAACACTGCTTCTTGTCCTTGAAAATTACAGATTGCTATTCTGTGACGCAAATAAAAAAAGACAGTTATATTGCCTAAAGCTATACAAAGCAACCAACACATCCTCACCAAATGCCAAACCTGTAAAAAGCCCTTTAAGGTGTAAAAGTACGAGCCCAAAGCACTATCTTCACAGTGTCTCATTTCCTGCCTCTGAAGGTGCACGCCACCTGCATTTGTGCCGTGTCGTTCAGTATTCCCTGACATGTGGTGGGTGTAAGCCTGAGAGGAGGTGTTCTGTCAAAAACGTTCAACGTCACTTAACCCTGGACTGTTACTGTGTCTCCAGCTGCAAACAGGTAGAGAGGATGGAAACAGACCCTTTGATGATGTCACACATCCTGAGATATTTGTATATCACGGCCACTGCCACTTCTGTCTACTTTACAGACACTGAACTAGAGCCTGGTAGTTATAGTAATAGTACTGAGTTATAGTTATAGTCGACCATCATACACAATGCAGGGGCCAAGATGGGGTAGAGGCAGGGCAGCCAACTCGGGACCCAAAAGTCCCAGGTTCAATCCCCAGTCATTTCACATCTCGTGGTGTCTCTGAGCAGGACACACTATCCCCAGTTGCTCCCCAGGCACCCTCAATAGCTGCCCACTGCTCCACCTGAGGGTGGATGGGTTAAATGCAGAGAGCCAATTTCGCCATTGTATGTGAACATACGATGATGACAATACATAGCACATGATTATTATTATCATTATTATTATTATACTTCAAGTGCTCATTGTTGCACAAGATCTTTGCTTAAAACTTTGGCGTTACCTCATGGAGTCAACGCTGCCTGTCTGTTAAATATCTAATGAATCACTGGACATGTTTCAATGAGACTTCCATAAAGTAATTGTTAGATGTGTGTCTCCAACTTATTAACTTTATTAACGTTTGTAGTCATTCTAATTATTGATGGCTGCCACAGCTAATCAGCATCATCCAACCCAAAACTGGTTATAACTCAGTCCATTTTACAGATATTGAGCAGATATTTGTGGTTGTACCATTCAGAACACGTCCTCTGAGCATGGCATCTCACCATATTGCATAATATCTTACATAACCTTATTTTCGAGCTACAACCAAAAACACCTCAGCTGTATTTCTCAACAAAAAATGATCTCAGATTAAATTTTTGACAGGAACAGTGGCAGGTGGTATGCATTCCTTTAAGAAATGCAACACCTTTGATTAAAAAAAAGTTTCCTTTTGCTCACCCAGGTCCATGTCTGTGGCTCGTGGTCGCTGTGAGTACGGCATGTTCTTGTACACGGCATCCAGGATCTTCTCCTTCACCTGGGTAATGGTGTCGCAGTTGAGCACCTTGACAGGGATTTCTGGGCTGTTCTCATTGTCGGGGTTCACGCAGCTCAGCGTCTGGAGATCCACAACAGAGAGAAGATGGCAGTGGAAGAAAGAGAATGAGGTGGAGAGAGGTGTTTCTTTTGGGAGGGGGCAGCTTTCATTACCTGCTCCTCACCAAACTGTCCTGGTGCAGAGCATCTTGGCTTGAAATGTAATTTCACACCTCCAGGCTGTGGCTGTGCAGCTCTGGCAGGAGCATTAAACAAGTAATGAGACAGTGCCTCTCACACTCTCCGACATGGCGATCAGAGAGGTGTCATCTTGTCGCTGACCGGCTCTGCTCGGCAGCTAAAGCCAGAGGGGAAACTTATTCTGACGGCTGCTGGAGGAACCCAGCCAGCAGAGTTTAATGGAAATATAAAAGACAAAGACATGCCTTTGGCCCTGTCACTTAACTGTGCTGATTAGTATGCGAACATTACCAATTTGGCACACCAGCATCCTTAATTAAATTTATCAGTTTGCATACATAAAGCTGTCTTAATTTTTTTTGCCGCTTTTTTTTATGAGTAGTCAGACTTGATAAATGATCACTTGCAGATGAGTAAGTGATCACTGTAAGAGTAAGTAAAGAAAATGTCCAGTACAAGGTAAAATGTGGTTCTGGTTTGTTTGTAAGGACAGTGTAACATTTAATTCTATGAAAACCTTTTGGGTTTTATAAAAGTTGGGCTCAAAAGTATAAAAATGACTTGAGTCCTAATGTATTGTAATGTATCACATATTTCACATGTGTCTTTTCTAGCCATTTATCAAATCTTACCATTCTGTCATGTCTTTAAGCATGTCATGTACTTTATCATATCACAACAAGCATCTCTTAATTTGAAAGAACACAAATGGATAACTACAAAAAAAGACAACTCATGTCATCTGGACCATTTTCTTTAAGTGAGAAACGTTTCAACTATATAAATGTTTTAGACCAGAGGTGTCCAATCCTTGTCCACTATTCTGTATGTTTTACTTATGCTGCAACACACCTGGTTCAATGGATGAATTACCTCTTCATGTTTTACAGAAGCCTGTTAATCATCCATTGATTCAAACCAGACATGTTGGAAGTGAGAACTGGTGGTGTGGTCTAAGCGAATCGTGGGTAAATAGAGTATACCCATTAGAAAAGCATGGGAATTTCAGTATACCCACTTAAAAGTGCCCAATAACACAAGCCCATGTCATGTATGATGATACATGATATGGGCTCATGTCATTGTCAACACATTTGGAACATTTTATAGACACTTTGAGTTGGTTCAACCTGTTTTTTTGTATAATACTTCTGTACTTACCACATAATACTTGAACATATTGCTTTGGTATGTTTTATAAATTCTACGTTTTAATACAAAGCCAGCTGTTTTACAAATTCAAATAAAAACAGAGCAATTTTGAAATGTTCAATATGCTTAAAACTCAAAATAAATTAATGATTACATTGTACTAACCAGTGTACTTTGGTTTCTAAGGCCAGTAAACCTACTACAAAAATGTAGACGACAACACAACTCTCTAAAACGTGCAGGATGGTGGCCCTCCAGGACTAGGTGTGGACACCCCTGGTTTAGACAAAAGTTTTAGATAGTCCTCTTCACACCAAATGAGGGAATATGTTTTAAGAAGATTGGAGTTTCATACCACCTGGAGCTTTAAATGTGTTGAGGCTTTTCTGGCAGCATACTGAGGTCCAACTTGTTATGTATTCATGTATATTATATTGAAAACAGCATCCGAGTTGCAAAAATGTTAGTCTTATCAGTGTAAAGTGGGGTTTTCAAGAGGAGCACATTTTAGGTTGTATCATATAATCCTAGTTTAAGTAGGAAAAACATTTGGTGGTTTACTCATTCTGCAAACCAACAGCGGGAATTAAACCATAAAATGAGGGCTTTAGTGTTCCTAATTGATACTGCAAGCATATTATTATGAAAATCAAACAATCAAGCAAGTGACCAAAATAAAGGTAGCAACATTAGACAATCTTTTTGCCCATTTGTTTTTAGGAAATTTTGTTTGGACCTTTTTAGAAGATGAACAATTAATTGAAAGTAATCTTAAAATGTGATAACTCTCAATCAGGTCATCTGGACAGATGACCTGATTGAGAGTTATCAGATTTGACACCTGGATTACTGAGTATGAACTTTCTTAATCTTAAAATGTTTTTGAGAGGTGCTGTCATCTTTAAAATGACTTTTTTTTTATGATACGATGTTTCAGTTTCATAAATTGAAATGTTTACTATGTTTCAACGTGAAGCGAATATGGTTTATGCAATTTGTACATTTTTGCAACCTGTTTTTAATTTGCATTTCATACATTAGCTCAACATTTTTGGAAATGTGGATGTATAACCTCAACCTGACCATCAATGAATGTGTGAGGGTTTTTCACGAAGTGTAAAAACAAACTTCTTTTTCCCCCCTTCTGAATGCTTTTGTGACTCACCAGCGTCTTGTACTCAATCTGCTGCCGGATGAGTTTGTCTTCACTGAGGGAATAGCGTGCCTCTCCTGTGATGGAGTCTATGGGTCCCTTTTCCATTTGCTGTTTGATGGCACAGAACAGCATGAAGAGAGGCTCGCCAGCACACTCCTTTTGGATGGAAACCCGGAGATTAGACGGATAGGTGGAAGAAAAAAAGAGCAGGACACAGGAAAGAAATGATGGGAAGGGAAAAGATCGTAATAGCTGGAGCCCGCTTTGTCTAATAAAACCTATTTTATCACAGAACTGGAGAAATGTTCCACATCATAGGAAATGCACTATACAGTAACCCTTGTGTGGTGTGCATAAAACCCATCAATATTAGGTCTTTTAAATCACTGCTACAACACAAGCATACCCAGCAGTCTTTTTAAAAATCGATGCAAATCGTTTTAAGAGGCAGAGCTTTTGTGCATCGCTCTGACACCTGTAGCAGAAAAGCAGGAGAAAGGCTTCATTTTACCTTGAGAAACTTGTGGAGCAAAAAGGCAAACCAATTTGTCAGCATCTTCTCTGCCACCGACTCTGTTCTGCAAGACAAGAAAGGGGCAAGCTCATTTGTTACCAAGGGACATCCCACAGAGAGCCCGAGTGCTCTGATTACTTTTTTATAATTGTAGACATACAAGAGCTTAACGGTGTTGAAACCAAAAGACACAGCCCGAAGAGCTCCCAAGATTCTCACTCAGCCACTTGGCCTCAAAGGACACACACTTTACTTTAACATGAGTGCTGCTAGAGCACAACATATTTGGGTCATGGCATAATTGTGCAGATTGTAAGGCCTCTTCAGATCTCTTACTCCATTTCTTTGTATTGCATGTGCTCAGCTGTTTTAGATGCATCCATAATAGAAAGATTTTATGATTTCTGGTGTGTATTGCATCTGAATTGTCTGTGGAAATAAGATATAAACCATTATTTTTCTAAAGCTGATCTGAAGTTTGCCTAACCTGGTGCCTCTATTGCATATTTTTTTAACCATTTACCTGCATTTCTACCTTGTACTGATGTGACTGTTGATGGGATCCTATTAAACTTTACAGTGTTTGTGCAGGAGAAGCAGGTTTGAGCTAACAACTTCTTGCACTGGCTCCCACGTGAACTCATCTTTATATATAATGAGTGTGCTTCAAATTGAGAGGAGAGCACTTTCCCAGCACAAAAAAAAAAAAAAATTCTTATGAAACATTCAGCAAGCTGGTCTCAGCCCTGGAAAAACAATCGCCAGATAACTAGAGGTGGAAAGAATGGGGGAAGAGGCGAGAGAACGGCGAGGAGGAGAGGTGACGGGAACAGTAACGTGAGCTACAGCTGAATGTTTCATGAGGAGCTCACAGGAGATAAGTCAGGCTGACAACAACTCTGCTGCCACTGCACTCACTCTTCCCCATTAGGTTCCCTTCCTCTGCCAGTCCCTCCCACTCTCTATCACTTTTAACACTCCTGTCTTTCACCTGTCTGCTCAGCCACCCTGTTCCTCAGACTCGTAACCAGTGTTTCACACGGCTGCACAAAACAAAGCTGAAGAGAGGTGGGTTTTCCTCCACTGCCCCAGTTACTCAGCCTTTAGAAGTGTGGTAAGTGGGCTGGAAAGAACAATGCACTGAGGAATTATCTATGCTAAAAGATAAGCAGCGCTGATCAGGACTGGTTGGGTTTCTGGCAGAGAACTCAAGCGTGAGTTTGCTCATTCCAGTGGAAAATTCATGTGTATGAGAATGCAATGTTTGAAACTTATATTGAAATATTTGCTAATTCAGCTGATAAATGACCATTCCCTGACTGATTAATGTTGATTTCTTTGCAAAAGTGTTCATTGATATTCTGAGAATTAAGAGTTATACCTCCGTAGGAGTAGTTTGGGGTGGTTCTTGCTCTCCAGGTTGCGTTCTATGAGGTCTGAGAGCAGGTGTTTGAGGATGTCCGTGGCGTACTCCAGCCGTCCTTGCAGAGCCGTCATGATAAGCGAAGCGACGTAGCCGCGGTCACGCATGGAGAAAGAGCGCTGCATCTCCAGCGTACGGATGAATGTCAACAGGAAAATCTTGTTATTCACCAGCTGAGCAAACTGCTTCAAGGCTTTCTCCACTTTCGCCTGTCCACTCCCCGGCACCTACACGCATCATGGGTTTTTGCACACACACAAAAATGCACACACTCATTAGGTAGTGCTTGCTGAAGGATGAGTCATAACAGATGAAAATCGAGTGGAATATACACAAAAACTCTCATGTGCCACTGCAGAACATAGCCAACCAGAACAATTCAAGTGGCCACAGGCTTTGTGGTGTGAGCTCAGACTGGACAGGTCCTGACACAACTAATCCTGTCTTTTAAAAGTGCATCTTTTTTTTTCATAGAAATCGTATAACACCTACTTTTATTTCTCCTCCAAGGGTCCTTGACTTTCATGAAAACAAGGTCCATTGTGTGCCTTTCTTTAATACAGTATATGTCATTTAAGCAAAATAATGACTGATTAAATCAACTATTTTGGAACACTAACCAATTTTTCTCTCATATACGTTCTGTTTTTTCACAAAAAATAAACTGAAAAGCAAGGTTCATAAAAAATTTAATAAAGAGGGCTTCAAAATAAACCCGTATTATAACAATAATAAAAATGGCCTGTTAAAATGCACTGGAAGTTTAGTGACCTCTTTCAACACATATGCATGATTACGAAAGTTAAAGGTGGCAACAAGCTTCGAACATATCTCTTGATAAAATTCCCTAGCTGGTGTAGAAACTGTGTAACAAATTAACCTGAAAGTACATACTGTAATTAGCTCTCATTTCTCAGTTCTGCCAAAAAGCCCATGTCGGCTTAGTTTAGCATGTGTTGGAGACTGGGTCAAGCCCTGAAACTGCATTTTAGAGATGTAGCAGTGCTTCAAAGACTCCTCACCTCCAGCTCTCTCAGCACAGGGTGATCATCGATGCCAGGAAAGAGAACCCTCATGGAGTAAGTGCGATAGTCCAAGAAGGGAATGCCAGCTCTGTCCAGATCACTGGTTAACTCATTGATGTCCGTCTGTAGTTCTGCAAAAGCTTCACATGGCAAAAGTGTTAAATATTCTGCCAGTTAGGATGTCAAGCTTTCATGTTTTTATGGAGAAACAGAAATACATTAAGGATTGTATTGGAACAATATGATAAATAAGCAGAATTATTGGTGAGCATGTTATTTTAAAACTACAGTGTAGTGACATCTAGTGGTGCAAATTTTAAACTGCAACCAAATGTGCAAATCATCCTCTAAGCACATTAGGGGGAAAGAAAGGTCCTTTGATAATTTACTACAAATATGTTTGTCTTTTAATCAGCCTAATAAAAAGTAAATTGTGAACAAAATGTAAAAAGGAGTAAACACAATTGTCACACGAGCTCTTACTAGATGGCAATTGAAAATTAAAATAAATTTGGGATAAAACAAACATGTTTAAAAGTTTCCATGTTTCTGATCCTACTTACTAGTAATGCGTAATATATACGGTACACGGTAGAAACGATAGACATTTAGCCTATGATAGAAATCTGTCTTCTACTGGCTAACCTCAGTAATGCTATGTCTGATGTAAAATCAGAGTTGTCAGATTTAACCGTTATTTTTTTTGTTTGTTTTTAGTTGAGAACTGTGTAAATGGCATTAAAGTTTGTTTTCTTCAAGAGCTAAACTGTGGCGCTACATGCTAACTACAGCCGGTCTGCCATACTGGCCATATTTGGGCGCATGCGCAAAACGCTGTTTTCCGTCAAAAGTTAAAGTAAGCGTAGGTCGCTTTAGAGTGCATTTGTGCTAAATAAAAAGAGTTAAACCTGCTCTCCGATCTGTGAAAAGAATGCTGTGTTGTATGATTTTACTGCGAGACCCTCTGGTCAAAGCCACCGAGGAAAATGGTCGCCATTTTGTGTCAGCTCTCCTTAAAGGGGAAGGAGACCCCCACTGGAGGAACCCCTCCTTTGCTTTTGAAGCCAAGCCTTCGTCTGTCAGAAACTGACCCATTGGACAGGTGGAGACTGCACCAGGATAATTTTCCAAGAATGGCAAGGCTGGCCAAGAAATACCTTTGAATTCCAACCATGAGTTCACCTTCAGAAAGGGCATTTAGCATTGGTGGCAACATTGTTTCATGCCATCAGTCTCTGTTAAAGCCAGAGACTATGGACAAACTGGTGTTCTTGGCCAACAATCTTTAGACTCTAACAAATGGCAGCGAGATTTGGAATTTTAATTTTGTTAAGTGTTTTCAGTGTGTACTTTTTTATATGTAAAATGCTGCTCTGTTGCTGTTCATTTCATAAGTGAGAAGACCGGAAACAAGAGCTAACATCACATTCTTTTGTTTAAAATATATGGCTAAAACTACATTTGATATATTTTGCACTGATTTGCATTACAAGAAAGCAGCCTAATACTTGATTTGTTTATTTAAAACCTCTCTGGACCTAGTAGTGGAATTTTCTTGAGATTATTTTGTGGTATAGCAGTTTTCGAAATAAATGCTGGCAAATTGACACCCTATGTTTTTTTCATTCCTATTGCAAGTTTCATACCAAAAACACATAATGATATATAACGTTACCGCCACCCATCACAATAGATATTGTGATATGAATTTGATGCCATATATCGCACATCCCTACTCCTTACCCTCTTTACACTCGAGAGCCACTCTGGACTCCAGATTGTCCATCTGCATCTGCAGGCGCTTCAGAGTGAGGTCGTTCTCATGTGACTTGCGTCTGTAGGCCAGCAGGACGATGATGACAATGATGAGCAGCAGACCTCCTCCAGCAGTGATACTGACTATAGCAGGGAGGGTGAGCAAACTGTCTGAACGGATGTGAACTTCTCCTGGAGAGATGTGAAGTCCCCCTACTTGGACCTGGATGAGAGCAATGAAGGCACATGCAAATAAATAAATATATCAAAACAAAATGAAAGAAACTGATTTTTTGTCAAATATGTTGAATGACTGCTGAAATTTATCTGAGGAAGCTAAAACTAAGTTGTGACAACTAAAAGACGTAAAAATCTAAAAGGATCAAAACACTTTCTGATAGCTAAATGAAGTAAATTGCTATCTAAAATCTTAAGTAGCAAAAGGCTAGCAAAGATAGCAAAACTCTCTGGCTAAATGACAGAATTAAGAAAAAGTTAGCCAAAAGGAGCAGAACAAAAGCTGCAAACCAAAATTAACAACAGTAGCTAAAAGAAGCAAAATGCTTGATAAAATCAGAAAAATGTTAGTGATGTAAAAGTGGCAAAGAACTAGTTTAAAGCTAAAAGCAGCAGAATATAAGCTGTAAATTAAAAACAGCAGAAAAAAGCTACAAACAAAAAGTAGAGTAGTGAGACAAAAAAGAGGTATCCTGAAGCAAATTTCAAAATGAACAATGTTTTTTGTAAAACTAAAAGTTCAACAAATTTCTCTTTTGAAAAAATCGGAATAAAATGACAATTTGACAACTATATGTAACTAAAATAAAGTTTTTAACAACCATCTTTTAAATGAGCTCAATGTTTTGACATATACCATACCTTTTGCTGTATAAGTCACAGGTTTTTTTGCATAAATTTGCATGCCTGCAACTTATACACCGAAGCGACTAATATACATGTTTTTTCCCATATTTATAACTCAATTTTTGTCTGAGATCTGACGATTTCATTCATACTGACATGGAAAATATTGAACACTACCATTTTCAGCCACTAGCGGGCCCTCGAGCAACAGGGCAAACCAAGTGTCTCATTAATGGGTAAAAGTGTCTATTAATGAGACACTTGTCTTGCCATACAAAGCCACCTTCGTTTCGCTCTAGAACACCTGCAGCAAATGTCAAATCAGCTGCATTTTGCTGCGCCGTCCAGGTGAAATGCAGCTGATTTGACCATTAAAGTGCATTTATTTAGGAAAAGTTAAACTGAGACACACCTTTGATATAATTTCAAGCAAACAAATATGGTAATTGTTTTTAAGTGCTAATCTTGTTAAATTCTTGTTAAAGTCCTCCTGTGCACGCTCCCACGGCCACCATTTGGCAGCCAATTGATTTTCGACACATTACCTGCCCACATTTCTGGGTTGTCAGCAGCGACACGTAACAAATGCAACGCGTCAGCGGTGACACATAATAGATGCGACATTCGGCAAAGGGACATATTTGGTTTTTCCACTTCATCAGACATATTTGGACTGATGCAACATGTATGGCGGCAAGTACGGTAAACTGACAAAATTAGCACAAATTACACAGAAGTTAGCCAGCAGAAAACATCTGCTTTAAAAAACAGGAAAACAACTGTGTGAATGGTGGATCAGTACTGACACAAAAATTTAAACAAAACTAATTAAATGGACGGTCATTTATTAAAAACATGGCTGCTGATAAATGTTTTGAAGTAGAAATTTCTCAGGCTGCCTTTCTTCAAGCCTTTATGTCATTGTTTGCTTGACTGCCTGTCACTACTGTGGCGGTTGGTTGCTGTAACGGGGGACCTACTAGACCATGAGTGACAGACAATGACAGAAAGCCAACCCCCAGAAAGCCTGTCAGTGACCCAAAAAACCAAGTGACGTAAAGACAAACGCTGACCTACAGATGGTGACCCACATTGATCCAGACAAAAAGACTCACAAAAAGCCCAACAAACGGACAGTTAAGCATGACGTTAGGACTAACCAGGACTTTGTGTTGCCCAGTGAGGTTCGGGGGCTCGCAGAGTAACTGAGTATCAGACACGGTTAGAGAACAGGGCGTATCTCCGATCAGCACCGTGTAATTGAGCCTCGCTCCACCAGATGCAGACGGCACCAAGTTACGACCCTGCAATACAGTTCAGGAAACAAAAATCAGCACAGAGTTTAAAAACATATAACATATTTTAAATTTTAAGATTGTCTCGACTGAAGAAAAATAACTGTTGAACAGAACAGTTTGGAAATGTTGAAGATATTTTCTGTTGTTTCTATCAGGTCGAATGGTTTACTTTATTTTACTTCATTATCACATTTAAATTGTGATGCATTATGGAAATATTTGTAATGGAGAAATGTAGCAGCCTGATCTGATGCTACATTATTTATGGCTCAAATGCTACAATGTTCTGGAAAGCCTGTAAATAATTTTCATTTCCTTTAAGGTTCAAACCAGAACTTCCTGCTGTTTCACCGTGACGAAACAGGGCTGAAGAATGAAGCTCCTCGCTGTGACACATGATGAATACATCTAGTGGAAAATTCATTCACCAAGTCAAGAAATTTATTTTTTTCCTATAGGAAGCATTTAATCACATTAGATATGTGTTTCAACTGTGTTCAGACATTTTTTTTTAATCTTAATTATTTGCATCATCTATGATCTGAATGTCTGAGGTCGACTCTCCTCTGACTTACTTTAAGAATGATGGGAGCTCCAGGTTTCTGCTCCAGGACCCCTGAGAGGCTGAGGGGCTCCAGGTAAGGGTTGGGGTAGTAGACAAATCCTGTGTTGTTGTACGTAAGCAGAGTCTGAACGTTGTTGAAGACAAAGCCAAACTCGTCTACATGCTTTATCGTCTCCTGGTCTGTGGTATACTCTGCCTTCAGGGAGGGGGCGAAGCAACTAATGGTGGTTGTGTTCAAAACTTTGCACACCTGAAGAGTAATCAAACCAGAAGGCACAGTCATGTATCATGCTGCAAACAGTACCGAAAACTCAACCAAGTGGGAAAAATATGTTAACTTTTTATATTTCTATACATTTTGTTTGTAATGTATTTGTGCTTTTGGAATTAAAAACCTGTTGTGGATTTAAATGTACTTGCTATAAATGTTTTAACGTTTTCTAAAACTGAATGAGTCTAAACAAGATGTCATTACCAGTAAACCTAATTAAAATTCCTGACAGTAAGGCCTAATTAATTACATATCTTGGCATAATTGCACATTACTGATATTGTCCACAGCATTCATTTGCACATTTCCTATGGGGTGGCTGTGGCTGAGTGGTTAGAGCAGTCTTCCAATTCAAGAGTTGGGGTTCGATTCCGCCAGCAGTCACATGCTGAAGTGTCCCTGGGCAAGATATCGAACCCCTCATTGCCTCTGATGTGTGTCCCATCAGTGTATGAATGTGATAAAGCTCTGATCCTTCTCTGTATAGATCTAGTAGAGTGTCGTATGACTGGGTAAATGAGGACACAGATTGTGGTGTAAAGCACTTTGAGTTAGTGTTGTACTCAAGACCACTTTTTGATGGTCTCGTCTCAGACTCGACCACATTTGGTCTTGTCTCAATCTCGGAAGGACTCTGTATTTTATTTCAAGACCACAACTGTGGAAATATCACTAAATTGCAGGAATATTGTCCAGATTGTTTGTTAACACCTTTGCTTTTATTGGATGCAAAACATACGGATTCAAATCCAAGCGATAATGTGGCTCATTGCCAAGCTGATACATTAATTCAAAGGCAAACATAAAGTTGCAATATGTAACTTTTATTTAAAAAAAAAAGTATAAAAGTTACACTTTTTTTAATTTATTTATTTATTTTTTTTAAACATATTTCTTAAAACTCACTATTTTGTGACAGTATAGTATAAGATGGATAATCTGTGAAAAGATTGAGCTCCAAGTCTTGAGGTCTTGGTCTTGTCTCAGTACACTCTGGTCTTGGTCTTGACTTGGTCTCGGGTTAGGTGGTTTTGACTACAACACTACTTTGAGTATCTCGATAAGATAGAAAGGCACTATATAAGTACGCACAGTCCATGTGCAGACATTTTGCAAAACGTAGTTATTTATATAATAATATTATTGATTTACAGTAGCTGTGGTTATTACTACTGCTAATATATTGGTAAACAGTGGTAATGGCAGTTGTAGTACTTATAGTATTTGTATTGTTAACTATATGTATTTTTATTTCTCCATAATTTAACAATATAGCCTATATTTTTTTTCTATTATATGTTTCTGACTTTAAATATTTCTACACAGTCCTCATTGTTTTCAGGAAATATTCAATAAAGCGTCCCCTCATTAAAGTCCCCAGTAGCTGTTTGTTTGTTTGTTTGTTTGTCCCTCATTTAGTTAAAAGTTCAGATTCAATAGTTTTATATCTCAGTGCTGCCAGTGACACTGGAGGTCGTGCAGTTTTAATTGACTGGCTCAGATTTTGAGCTGGCGTCAATAACACAACATTTAATTAGCCCATGGCAAATCTCGAACACACACCATTGTCCACGCAAGTAAAAAAAAAAAAAAAAAAAGAGAGAACAATTAAAAAAACATTGGATCAGTTTACACAGAAAGGTCCAGAGGTTTCTCCTTCCCAATGACAGCAACAGTTTCATTCTGTTATTATTTTTCTTGTGGCAAACTCATCTGTAAAACCCAGACTGGTCCAAAACGTGGGGCAGAGGGTGCCTGAAGTTTAGCCATCAGGGCTGCTACACTAAAGTACAATCAATCACGTTGAGCAGCTCAGACAGGCAATCTCAACACCATAAATCATCAACCCAAACTTTGTTTTTTTAGTAGCAGTTTTTTTAAATGTCATTTTGACATGAGCTGCCCCATGCTCATCCAATTTTTAATCCAAACAACAGATAAAAACGCATTTATTGAGCATTTTGACAATCATCAAAAAAGCCAGGTTGCAGGATTTTAGGATTTGTTTCACTCACGTTGACGGATTCGTGGCCAGCGTATTTGACTCGGACTCGAGGTTCCTGAACCACATCCAGGTTTGTCCCAGTCACTGTCAGCATGGTGTGCCCGCTGTTCAGAGCAGAGGAATACATTTAAAAACTGGTGCACAAGTCCTGAGCTGACACTGATTCCTTTACGAGCAGCTTCAAAGAAACACAATTTTATTGTATCTTTTAAGTTCTTGTGCAATAGTTGCACAGGCTTTCTGGCTGTGTTTTCCAGTTTTCCTTTGAACGTTCACAGGTTTTTCGCTCACTTTAAGTCCAGTCTTTGTACCTTTACATTTTTGTTAAGCCAAACAACACAGACCTTTGAATTTTTAAGGCAAAAAAGCCACCAAACCTAAGGCATGAAGAAGTGCAAACATAACAGAAAACCTAACTGCAGGTTCTGAAACATTACTTTAGGCGTTTTGTGATGATCAGCCAGTTTCAAAGGCACAAAATGTTTTCATTTCTTTATATTCATGTGCACGGGTACAAATCCATGCAGTCTGACAGAAACATTATATTTTTTTGCGACAGCAAGGTTACTGTCAAAGAGCTATGAACTGAAAACTCGACACATGGTGAATGGATCAGCTAAAGAACGATCCATCTCTTGGCCTTTGCTGGATTTTCTTGTCTATTTCACAGACATCTAATTGAGATGCTGTTCAGCTGTAGATAAATTTTCCTTTATGCCCTTCTACAGTTCTTTATTTTTGATCGTCCTTTGTTTTGGGGAGACGATCTGCACCTTGCTGAGATATTCTAATAGCCCCTAGAAATCACCTATAGAGCAGAAATACAAGTTTGTGAGATCTCTGAGGTAGTTCCTGCGATCTGCGACGCGGTATAGTCTATGTGATATGCGGGTATACTGAGTATACCCACTAGAAAAGCTTGGGAATTTCAGTATACCCACTTAAAAGCACCCAATGATATGTGACATATCATTGGGCTTGTGTCATTGTCAACACATTTGGAACATTTTTTAGACACAATGAGTTAGTTAAACCTGTTTTTTATATAATTAATACTTCTGTACTTACTGTACTACTTAATACTTGAACATGTTTTGCTTTGATACTGTTTTATAAATTCTATAACATGTTTTAATACAAAGCCAACTGTTGTACAAAGTACAAAGTTTGTTGTACATTTATTCAAAAATAAGCATCAGATAAATTTTGAAATGTTCAATAAATGCTTAAAAATCTAAATAAATTGACGATAACACCGTACTAACTGGTGTTCTTCGGTTTCTAAGCACAGTATATCCAGTGCAAAAATATAGACTACACCACTGGCTTGGGGATCTCAGCACTTAATTCTCTGATGAACACTGGCTGGAGCCAGTGGCGTCAGACGTCTGAGGCTAAACTTTACACAACTTCTCTATTTCCTCATTTAGCCCTTTGTATTTTTCAAGTTTCTCATGCTTTCTTTCTTTCTGACGTTGCAGTTGCTTGAGTGGTGTCACCACTGCCTTCTATGGTTTGTCCACTACCACAATGTCCGGTTTGTGAACCATCACTTGTTTTCCAGTCTGGACCTGGAAGTCCCACAGTCTGGTCTTTCTCCACCACTTTTGGTAGTCTCCCACTTTGACCGTAGGACTTTGAGCTCAGGACTTGGGAATGGTACTTCATGTATGATTTGCCTGCCTGCATCTTACATCCTGTTATGATGCTGGTGTGGGTTCTCAGTCATCCAGGACATGGTGAATCCCTTATGGACAGGGTGTCCATCACAGAGACGATCACGACAAACAACCATTCACTCTTTCACTCACACCTAGAGACAATTTAGAGTTACCAATCAGACTAACATGCATGTTTTTGGTCTGTGGGAGGAAACCGGAGTACCCAGAGGAAACCCATGCATGCACAGAGAGAACATGCAAACTCCACCCAGAAAGGCCCCCGGACCGGGATTTTAACTAGCAACCTTCTCGCTGAGTGGCAGCAGCTCTACCAGTTGCGCCACCGTGCTGCCCATAATACAGTATATTATTATTAATATTATTATTATTTAAGACAGCAACACTCCACTAGCCATCAGCTCGTCAATCTGGTCAGAGTTGAACTCTGTTTCTCCAATTGATGTCAACGAGGTATCCACAACTGGTACTAGGTGTTCCTTACCTTTCTGCAGAACCTTACCTTGAAATAACTACTGTAATTTTCACTGTATAAGTCGCAGTTTTGTGCATAAATTAGCATGCCTGCGATTATATAGCGAAGTGACATATTTATGTTTTTCTCTTTCCATATTTATAACCCAGTTTTTGGCTGAGATCTGACGATTTCATTCATTCTGATGTGGAATATACAGGTGGTCCCCGGTTTCCGGCTTAGTTCCGTTCCACCGGCCCGGCCGGATACCGAAAAAGCCGGTTACCGGAACCGGCTCCCGGTGCG
>JARVGQ010001639.1:15660036-15676400 GCA_031762355.1 Hypsolebias martinsi | reverse complement strand
TTTTTGAATGTCCAGAGGACCAGACTTAGCTTTTTTAGATTTTTCTACCTGGATTATTGAGCATGCATCAGGATAGTAACAAACACTGTTGAGTGTGTGCTTCAAACAACGTGAATTGGCTCCAGTTCCAGAAAGAAGAAGAAGACAAAAAAAATACCAATGCAGAAAAAACAATTTTTGGGCTCACTGCTGAGTTACTAAAAGAGTTTTAAACACAACTGCTGGGAAGAGTACAGTATTATTTTTGTACAAAGCCTAATTTGTTGTGTAATATTTATTAACTCTAACCAGGTTTTTCTTTGGCTACTTTAAAGTAAGACCTGTTTATTAGCAGCCAGTTTTATAAGGTGAATACTAAGTCATATGGCCATTCCTTTTTGTATTATATTTCACAAAATCATAATGTGTTCAATCAAACATGTTGAATTTCATTGTATAGTGACTAAAGGTTAAAACTCATTTACAAGTGAGATCTGCTTAGACAGACAAAAAGTAATGAAACTGGACACATTAGGAAATGTGGAACAAGCAAAGAGAAGGCAGATGGATTGCATCAATTACAAGCTGAGTTTACTTACATTATATAGTTTTTATTTATTTTGCTGCCCACCTATCTTTAATGAATTAGATTGTTGGCATTGTACTGTATTTAAATGTTATCAATCAGAGACCAGAGATGCAAAACCCATGTTCATTATAGACTCACTAGTGTTCATCTTCTGGATCACATGTCTTGAGCAGAGGTTCAAACAAACATGGAAGTAAAAATTAATCTAATAACATGGATGACTTAAGAGCTAATAGTTTACAAAAAAAAGAAAACATTTATATTTTTATGTTTATACCAACCATAAAATGCCAATACTCTGCACCACAAGCAATGTTTTAAAGTGTACAATCTAATATGTAGATCAAACTGTTTT
Organism: Hypsolebias martinsi; assembly: GCA_031762355.1. Taxonomy (NCBI): domain Eukaryota; kingdom Metazoa; phylum Chordata; class Actinopteri; order Cyprinodontiformes; family Rivulidae; genus Hypsolebias; species Hypsolebias martinsi. The sequence goes on along the minus strand of JARVGQ010001639.1, from coordinate 15,675,477 downwards.
GTTTCACCTGCAATCAAGCCTTGATACTTCACAATAAACAATGTTTGTTTTAGAAGTGCTTTTATTTGAGCAGATTTACCACAAAGGAGTAGAGCTGCGAGGACTGAGCGCTTAGTTCTGGTCTGCATTCACCAACACACAGTTTAACTGGACCTGGCGTGCTGCCTTCAGGAGCTGCAGCCATCTCACACACAATCCTGTCCAAAACAAAACATTATTAATAATGCAATGAAAGTGATGAATGCCATTCAAAAGCGTCACACATACATGAATAATAATATGATGCCGTCATGCGCACGCAGAAAGGCATCACTTCACAGTTTCCCATTTGTCATGAGCAGCGCTGGTGGAAGATGGTTCCTTTTAGTCAGAGCGACTGGCGCGGACTTTCACAAAAGTTGCGGGTCAATACAGAGGACCATTTTTCTTCCTAATGGAAAACCTATAACAGCAATATAACTCAAATGATAAACTACATCTCTCCCCATCTCAAACAGGACTGCCACCCACCATTACCCTCCGTTGTCATGACAACACAGCAGTTTCTTCAATAAATCAGCAATGTCTGTCAGGTCAATAAGATAAAGCGTGTCATGTGCAAGTCATTACAACAACTGACCTCATACTGAGATTAATGTTTGTAACAGCTGTAATGTCATATTTTAAAGCAGCCTGTTAGCTGAATGAAAGGCGCTGCAGAATGCACGGCTCAGCACAATAAAACCACAGCTCCAACATACAATGAGAGCATGCAATGAATCGCTCCAGCCCAGCCCCGCTCTTCAGAGATCACATGGGTTTTCCTATTTACTGCTGGCATGTTCTTTCCTTTTCTTTTTTTTTTCTTTCTCCTCTCTTTTTATTTACAAGGATATAAATAAAGTCCCTGCAGCCTGAGCCCAATCACATTACATGGCTGTGAGAGAAACACATGGCTAACAGATTGTCCCTTCAGTCAGCGACACGCAGCGCATTTCAATTACAGCTGTGCCGACAGCCTCATAACGACAACAACACAGAGGCTGTCTGTCTCTTCCTTTGTATATGACTGCACCAGCACAACGTGGAACCCCCACCCCACACAATCCTGCAACCTGGTGAGGCATCACGAACTATCTGCTTCCACGCGAACCGTGATGCCGTCTCGGCGTCTTTAGCAGGCTGTTCAGGTTTGTCGTTGTGAATTTTGTTTTGCGTGAACTGACTGCATGCGGTCAGCTCTGTCACTGCTGTTAAGACTTGATGGTAAATTGTGTACGGCAAAATGTTTAGCAATTGGATGTCACCCGCTTGTATGTAGATACACACAGAGCCACATCACAGAGGGGGATGCCAGTGAGCAACAAACAAGATACTGTATCAGAAAGTCGGCAGGTCTTTTTATGGAAATTACAATAGGTTCAGACATGTGAGTTATATTTTTACAATAAAATGAACATGGTTCAGAGCCATTTGAATAAACCTATCTCTTGATAAGCTTCATTCTCTAACAGACTTGTTCAAAGAAGAATAAAGCCACACAAACAACGATTTCACAGAGCTCAATGTCAGAAAAAAAAACTAAGCATCTGTGAATATCCAGCGCGCCGACAACCGTTTCATTCAACTTCACTGTGAATTTAGCATCTGCTGTTTATTTAGGTGATTATAATGTGACGTAAAGCTGCTCACACGGTTGTCTTATGATTGACAGAACACATATTTGCACTTAAAGCATATAATGAACCCAGTTGGTCCAAAAACAATACAACAAGCAATAAACTGAATAGAAACTCACCCATACAACATTGCATCTACTACAATGTATAAAATCCCAACAAAAGAGACATTTAGATATTGAAAATAATTGTGATGAGCAGACTTTGCTTAGTTTTTACCCAGAAATATCTGCTCTGTTGCCTGGAGTCAGTCATGTTCAGTGTGAGGTTCTACAGCGAGGCTCGACACCAGAAACGTGAATAAAACGGGCACAGACCACCTGCGGAGGTGGTCTGAAAGCAATGGTTTTAATGTACATTGAGGGAGTTCAGACTTTATTTGATCAGAACTGAATATGCTGCTGTTTTAAACAACAGGTCTGAACACCCTTTAGGGGAAAGAACTATCAAACTGATTTTCTTGTGTTTTTGTTTATGTGTGGATCTGCTGTGTACTGCAAGTAAGAATGTGAGTCCACGTGTGTCTCTTACTGCTCTGCAGTGATGTATCCATCTTCCTGTGGGGTGCACGGCACTCCTGCCACCTCCACATTGCCCTTCAGCTCAGAGAAAGACAGGCCAAGGTTCAGGCCCTGGATAGTGATAAGTGTGCCCCCCTCCAGAGGTCCTGCTACTGGACTCACCTAAACAAGAAGGAAATGACAGTGGGATCAAGTCGGGTTGTGCAAAATTTTTTTTTTTGATTTGTTGCGGATTTTCATCCTAAAATTTAAAAAAGTATTTCATTTTATTCATGCCGTAGTACAACAGGGGTTTTGTGGCTTGCTCAATCTGAAAACCATAACAGGTTTTCTGAGTGAGTTTATTCATAAATCCTTGACACTGTCTATAATTTCAAATAAACTTTAACAAACAAATGCAATGACTAACAAACCTATTCACAGTTAAGAAGTGAGCCAGTCCAGCAGGGTACGCTCGGACCTACAGAGCAGAGGAGCAATACTGGAGCAACTCTGGCTCCTCTGCCGAGCAGCACTCAGCGGTTGATTCATTCGGCTGCAGCTCCTTCAGAAACACTAATAATGTGTCAGGGACATCAAAGGCCTCCAGCTCTTTGAAGTGGAAGAGCCTTGCATCTCCGCATGACCCACTGTGCCTTATTCAAGAGAATGAACAGGGGTTTGGGACATAAAAGATCCATCACTTCTTTCTAAACAGACTGAATTCGTTTAGCTGTCAAGAACTTAAGGTATTCAGCTGGCAGGGAGGAAAATGTGAGGCAGTCTCAGGTAAACAGACACTTGTCTGGGAAAATGGAAGGTGGCCAAAGGGAAGAAAGATGCATGTTGGACTTTATGAATAGCTGAAAAGATGTGCTGGTAGGTTTTTTTTAATATTTTATACAAACATGCTTTTTATTTTTTCATTTACAAAATGTATAGGACTTATGCTTCCATGAAAATCTACCAGCAAAGACCTGGAGCAGTGCAAGTGTTATTACAAACCACATTTTGTTTCTTCTTTCCATGATTTCACTCATCATACATTTTGTTTAGGTTCATAGCAATACATTTATTTGCTTTTAGAACTTGTTTTCTGCCTCTATGACGTGCCCCATCACTTCTAGTAGATGAAAGATGATGTTTGTTTGTCACAGGAGGAACCCTCTTCACCTCTGACTCTCATACCATTACTTTTTATTATTCACTGTCAACAAGACAAGAGCTTCAACCTTTTTGAAGACTATGCTGCAGTCATTATTTATTTTGGAGGATTTTTGTCTAAACTGGGATTTATAAGATGCAGTTGGGAAAATGAAATGAAATTTATAGCTTAGTATTCCTTGAAAGAATGCATACCACCTGCATCCTCTAGCAAGAGTCATTTATTTTTGAAGAAATGATGGAATTATAACAGTTTTGGTCAAAAGTTAAAAGTAACATTATGCACAATCTTTATTCAATAATACAATATTGCATATGCTCTGTATGCCTCCCACCATCACAGACATCTACGCCTCCAGATGCAGGAAGAGAGCCACCTGCATCATGAAGGACCCCACTCACCCAGCACACACACTTTTCACCCCGCTCCCCTCAAGCAGGAGGTTGCAGAGCATTAAGTTTAGAACCACTAGACTGAGGAACAGCTTCTACCCTGAGGCTTTTGGACTCATAAATTCCTAACCAGGATAATCACCTTGAAAAAAAAAAATCTTGGTAATGCCACTTTAATTGGTGATATGTGACTTATCTGTCTTGCTGACATCCATGCTGCTGATCTCATACTGCTGATTATCTCATGCTAATGATTATCTTATGCTGATGATTATCCATGCTGCTGATCTCATGCTGATGATTATTTCATGCTGATGATTATCTTATGCTGCTGATCTCATGCTGATGATTATCTTATGCTGCTGTATTCATTCATACCCATCTGCTCACCACCGGCTCATGTTCGGGCTGCTGTTGTCATGCTGCATTGTTTTACATTAGTTGTGTTTAGCGTATATCTTAGATATTTTAGTGTACCTTTTGGTGTTTGTTTTAGTGGTTATCTTTGTTTATATCTTAGATCCTTATTTACTGTTTCTTTTTATACGTTATATTTTGATATTTTGGGGTGTAACGGGCCCTGTGTACATAATTTTGTTCCATCTCATATACTACATGAGATGATAATAACAATAAACTGTACTTGAACTTAGTGCTCTGAGTACTGTATATTTATTGTAAATGACTGTCAGCTACTACCACACAACTTTTGGCTGCTCCGGTCTGCAGCGGTTATCATAGCAAGTAAATTTGCACAAAAGATTTGGAAATTGTTTTACACCGAATGCCCTTCCAGATGCAACCTGGGCTTCAACCTACAGCCTCGGGATCACAAGACACTTAACCACTGAGTCGTCACAGCCCCTTTTATTATATACACCTAGTGCAGGACACTAAAATCAGCATTTGTAGAATTTATTGGAACTTAATCAAACAAATGCAATTGATATAATGATTAACCGTTAGGAAATGTGAACAAATAAAGATTTAATTGGTTATAATTATATTAAAAAGGGTTATCTGGTGGCTCAACTGAAAAAAAAAAAAAGACAGACAATAATTAAATCAAACAACAGACCTCAGTAATGCGTGGGTTGGTACACTTGACATTCTTGGCGGAAAGATCTAGCCACCGGCTCGTGTACGGGGAGATGGGAGGGCAATGCTGCTTCATGGTGCACCGGCCCTCACCGCTGCACCAGCCACACTGAAACTTGCGCTCTGCCCGCAGACACATGCCACAGCTGTCCCGCTGGGCACTGCACTTGTAGAGGTGCACTGCAGCATAATACACGACACAACAGGGATGCTTTTTAGGTTATATTAGACAAGAAGGATCACTGTCTTGACACCATATAAAATGCATTGAGAGAGATGAGAACAATTTAAACCACCAGGGAGTATTGTTTCATTTCAGCTCAAACATCAGTCTATTATGAAATAAACTACTTGAAGACACTAACTAATAATAGTGATAATAATGATAATAATAATAAAAAACAGATAATCATCTTATGAATTCAGCAATATACAAACAATTGCATATTTCTGCAGAAATAAAGTCCCCAAAGTCACCCAATAAGTCATTATTGTTCTTCATTTTTCTTTCTCTTTTTTTATATCTTCTAATGCTGAAACTCATATTACATCTTTGTAGCCCATTCACATTAATTTGTCTGAGTAATAACATGCAATAAAATGATTCATGGCTTCACAAAGACCATTGTTGACGCAGAATATGTTGTTAAAGGTTACTATAACACTGGACTCCTGCCTCGTGGCTCAAGAAAAGATATGAGAACCAGACAAAAAGCCACGGTGGTCAAATATGAAAATTCAGCCTTCGCATCTCTAGGTGTGCGATTTGGTGCTCTTTGATAAGGCTCCCTGCTGTAGTGAACTTTCTCTTAAGGCCTTTTGTGAACCTTGAAGTGCTCTCCATAAACCATCTATTGCCCGTGGATTGAGTGCTTTACACTCTTCTGGCTTGGCAGTGATGGATGGCAAAGGCACCTTTAATCTTCTCGGGATTGTCGATGATGAAGTTGCCGTTCCATACGATGGAGAGGTCCACTGCCAGGTCACTGATCTTCACACCCTCGTACATGTACTGAAAAGCAGAAACAGAGATTGAGGAGAGTGTCCAGAATGTAGGAGCAGGGAGAAAGAGGCTTAGAGACAGGGATACAGAGAGAAACAGAGTAGGGAAAATGAAAGGATGAAAGGGCTGCGGAGAGATGATGCTTTTAACCATCTGTCATTTTCTGTTATGGTTGTCTGCTCTTCTCCTCTTTGACATGTAGGGACACAAACTCTAGCTGGGGTGAACAATCATGCACATAAGAGGGAAAAGGCCTTTCTATATATGATCATAGTGTAGCAATATATACTATTCTTTAAATTATACCTATACTCACCAGCCACTTTATCAATTACACCTGTTCAATTACTAGCTAACACAACTAGCTAAGCGGTAGCATCTCAATGCATTAAAGCTAATGGATGTGGTAACGACACACGCTGATGCTCAAACTGAGAATCAGGATGGAGCAGAAAGAGGATTTAAGTGACTTTGAGTGGTTGTTTGTACCAGTCTGCTCTAAGTCTTTCAGAAACTGTTAATCTGCTGGAATTTTACAGCACGTTAATCTTTAGTGTTTACAGAAAAACGGTCCAATGAAAGAAAAACTATCGGAGTGGCAGAGATTATGAATGAAAACATCTTGTTTGTGTCAGAGGAGAAAGAGCACACAGGTTCAAGACAGAAAGGCAAAAGAAACTCAAATAACCACATGTTCCAACCCAGGTATGCAGATTTTTTTTTAATAATTTCTAAACAACTTAAAATTAATTTCACATAGTTGTGGTTATGCAAAACAAATCCCATTCTCCCATCCATCACTTGGAAACGTCTTCATACAACATACTAACGGTTTGTACTTTTCCTCATCACTTCCACTTTCCTTTTCCTCGACTTTCTCATCAGAACCATGTTAACCCGAGGCAGAATTCACAGATGCTGATTCACCCTCGACAGCTGTGAGGCCCACTGAGAGCGTGAGGTCATACCGAGCTGTTCTGGCACTGCACACTGGTGCTGTTGAAGCGCAGCGCCGTGACACGGTGGCTGACGCCGTGCACGTTAACCACACACTCGTAGCCTCGCTGGCCCGACTGCGGCTGGGGAAGGTTTCGGGCCCTCAGGGTGATCGGTCGAACCTCACCGGCCGGAAGGAGAATTTCACCAGAGTTCAGAAGCTGAGGACAATCCTGCAAAAAAAAAACATGATTATTGTAGTTTTTAAAAAAGTTTGCATACATGTAGTATAACTACTTAAACCACGTAAGTTTAACATCACGCAAGAAAAAATGCATCAGTAAACTGCACTAAAGCATTAATTTTATTGATCCATGCTGTATGGTACTTGGATCACTTAGTGCCACCACCAAAGGTGAAAGTGTATCTGTTCACTGTGGAGTTAGCAGATTATCTCTGTAACCATTAGACAAGTTCTTCCAAAATGTACGGAAAACAATCACTTAACGTACATCTACAACTCAATCAGTTTTAGAGATGTAGCATTAAAATTTGGTGGTAAAGTCTAAAACTAATTCATAAAACTTAGGTATTACAAATTGTACAAGTTCTTTGTTTATTTTGCCACTAACTTTTTGAAGTAAATTGTGTCTGCTAGCAAAATATCTCATGAACCACTGAACTGAAGGAACTTCTGCAGATGATTAACATCAATTCAAAATGGCTGCCACAGCCAGCTGACTTTATGAAATGAACAAAATGAGCTACAATTCAGTAAAAATGTATGAACAAAGAACTACAATTTGATGTTTTAAGCTTAAAATTTTTCACAAAACATACTTTGATTGCTACTCATTACACAAGATGTTTTTTAACAACTGTTGGAGTCAACCTTGTTTGTTAACAATATAGAAAATGAATAACCTTCATTGTTCCTCAGTGGGGAAATTCAGGTGTAGTGACAGGTAAACCAAACAACACAGATTCGCAAAAAGATTATAAAGCTTGTAAAACACTTTGTAAAAATATTTTCAACAAATGTTTTGCTGCACAAAGTTTAGCGGCAGAAGACAATGCACTTACAGCTGACCTGTAGTCATTCATAAGGACTGGACCCTTGTTTATAAATTATTTTATTTGCTTTAAATTGCTTTTTGTTAAATTATTGTTGTCTGTACTTTATATGTTATCCGTCTAAAACAGGCCTCTCTTGAAAATGAGTCCTCATGACTCAATGAGACTAACCTGTATAAATAAAGGTTGAATGAATAGAAAATATTAAAAAAAATAAGAAAAAAATGAGACTTTATAGTAAGTGTATTTACAATATAAGAAAAAAAAAGAAAAGTACTCTTCAGTTATTAAAAATAGCATGCCTAGGTTCAAGAGATGTGAACTGAGAAGGATAATTTAAAGAATGCACATGCGCATGTGTCTTTGCACGCAAAAGAAAACAACACACTAATGTCCAAGAAATGGAAAAACAGCAGGGACGTAAACACATTAAGTTTGTTGTGGTTGTGGTTGTTATTAAGGCATTATAAATATCTCATAAAACACAAATATGAGGTGATCTTGGTCAAAAACCGTGGTATGAAAAGTGATATTTTTAGATGTGTTTCTTCCAGGAACGCTTGGCTTTTAATATTTGTATTTTGCCTGTGCATCTGCCTGCCTGTTACGTAAGAAAAAAGTAGAACAGGGATTATTAGGGCAAATGGGGGAAAATATGTCAACAGTCTAAATATAATCTGGAGCCACACCGTGTGTTAGCCACTGTAGAAATCATTTGATATGTTTTTTTTTTTCTCCAGGGAAATAAACTATATGTTCAAAATCATCCAATATAAATCAGTGGATTTAATACCTCTTGGCTGGACCATCGGGACTCTTTATCATGTGAATGTCCCCAAAACGTGTCTAAAACCATTTAATTTCATTCAAAGGGCTGTTGAGATTGGAGCTTGCAGCAAGGATAATATTTCTCCAATTCACTCTGTCTACTATATAAAATATTGCTGTTGTTTTTATTGCTTTTTGGTTTCCCATGTCAGGAATTTCTGGCATACATATTGAGTGTTTGTTTTCTCTGTCCTCTAACTCCCAGCTGGTGGAGGCAGATTGCTGCCCTCCCTAAGTCTAGGTTCTGCTGAAGGTCTCTTCATGTTCAAACAGTTTTCCTCTCTACTGCTCCCTGCTGCTCTGTGCATGCTCTGGACAGGAGATTGCATCAAACTGATCATTTGATGCAGAATGTTGTTGTTTTGGGGAAGGCAACTTTTTACAAGATGGCATTTTGTTGATTTTTATATACTGAGCTGGGCTGTGTTGAATTATATTGATTTAGACATGTGTCATGACTTTCACTTAAACTTTCAACTAAATCAAAAGTTAGCCTTTTTTTTTCCACATCACACAGTTGCATACTGAATAGATGGTTATCTTTAATATTGTTCAAAATCGACACCAAAAGTTAATTAGTTGTAGATATACATGTTTTTTTTAAAGAATTTCAATGATATTTTTTGTTGGTTTATAATATATTGATAGCAAACAAACTGAGTTGACTCCAGTGGTTAAGGCCAAGGTTTTAGATGATGTGAAACATGTTAGAGGCAAAGTTCAGCAACTATCACCAAATTGTAGCTCAATTTCTATAAAATTGACAATAATAGCTTGCTTTGCTATTTCAGTCAATTTTAACTTGGGTAGACTCCAGAAGTTAGTGTGTCGTAGATGTCAGCCCAAAGATTATTTTCTGAAAGTTTCAATAAAAGTTGTTCAGTGGTTTGTAAGAAATTGAGCAAAAAGCACAAACAAATACCGAGACTTGTGCAAAAATCAATGACGCCCTGCCCTTTCTCTCCAGCAGTGAGCACAACGAAAGTAATACCATGCTTAGCAATCTTTCTGTTCAGTATAGATCATCAAGTGTTGCTGTTACATGCTATGAAGAACACATAATCAGTCAATAAATGAACTCTTGGCAACAGTTGAATACTGTTCATATCCAAAACTCTGGTGAAATGTAAAATGGTGTAAGATTATTTACTCTTTAAATTTTTCCATTTGCTCCTAGAGGTTTGTAGTGTCTGCATTATTATCGTCATTATGTTCGTAATTTATTATAATCATGTTGATGAGCAGACTTTAGCTTCCCTGTCTCTGAATGACCTCTCAAACACAAACCCGATCTCAAATCTTGGTGATTGTTTATGGCAGAGCTTTTTCTTTGTTCCTTTAAGGGTCACGGTGTCACATATCAGCAGACTAATGGTTCCCTGAATGTTGCATTTAAATGAGCTTCGGGGTTTCTGAGTTGTTGTACCTCTGACGCGTTGACTCTGCCTTCCTGGAAAGAACAGCTGCTTGGGTCGTGGGTGCAGAGGTTACGATATTTACACCAGTGGCAGCGAAACGAGCTGTTTACACAGGACAGACACCTGCAGGAAGAAAAGAACGTTATTACACTCAAAATAAAAAACTATTCATCTCACTATCTGTGGCTGAGTGGTTAGAGCAGTCGTCCAACAATGTGAGAGTTGGGGGTTCGATTCTACCAGCAGTCACATGCCGAAGTGTCCCTGGGCAAGGCACTGAACCCCTCATTGCCTCTGATGTGTGTCCCATTGGTGTATGAATGTGATCTAGCTCTGATCAGTCTTAGTAGAGACCTGGTAGAGTGCTGCATGATGGTTAAATGAGGGCACAGATTGAATATCTTGATCAGACAGAAAGGAGCTATATTAGTGCAGTCCATTTATCATCTACAAAGATCAGCTAGGTGATATTTGGTAACACAAAAATGCCTTTAACTCAGTACATTTTTATAAATATCGCACTAAAATTGTCTGTAAGAGAAGCTGAGAGTCATTTATAACACGATCTCAGTCTGACATCTCACACAACTGCGTGGCATTCTACATAATTTCATTTCACAGGACAATCTGTTTCTAAATCTGCAGCATGAAAGGTGGCGGGCGATGTGCATCTGTTCAAGGAATCATAGTTTGCTTGTTATTTTGTTTTTGTTTTTGTTTTTTTACAAAATAGTTGGATATGTAAGTTTAGGGACAGGACTGGATAAGCCATTACTTCTTCCTTTTTCTAGCATTTTTGTTTGTTTCCAGAATATTTTGATAGAATTATTTACATTTTTATTTGTTTATGGTTTTGTTTAAAAAAAATTAACTGTTCAAAATGAAATAAACATTTCAATAATAAAAGAAATCAATAATATGTGTAAAAAAAAAAAAAAAGAAGCATTTTCACCAGGCTGTGGCATCAGTTAATAAGAATTTACATGGGTTTGTTCAACTCTAAGATTGTGAGGACAACATTTTTTAAAACAACCATCCATCTGATAAAAGGTCTTCTCTGTTATCAGATGTAAGTCATCTCTTGATGATGACTATAAATGGGCCTCCTGTTAATGGTTTTGTAACAATATGGTTAAGAAAGTACCGCTCTGCAACAGAAACGAGAAGATTAATGAAACCTAAGGAGCATGAGAACAAACACATTTGGAGCATTTTATGGACACTTTGAGTTGGTTCAATCTGTTTTTTGTATAATTAATATTTCTGTACTTACTACTTAATACTTGAACATGTTTTACTTTGATACTGTTTAATAAATTCTACAACACATTTTTAATACAAAGCCAACCGTTGTACAAAGTCTGCTGTACATATATTCAAATATAAGTGCCAGAGAAATTTGGAAATGTTCGATATGATTAAAAATCAAAATAAATTACATTGTACTAACCAGTGTACTTTGGTTTCTAAGCACAATATACCCACTACAAACATGTAGCCTACACCACTGATTAGAAGGGAAGAGTTGTGCAACATAATTGGCTCTGATTCAAAAGCCTGCAGCTAGCAGTCAATTGTGGATTCGAGTTGTTCTTAAATAACCTCGCTAGACTCAATGTAATCAGATTTTGAAGAGCAAACATGGAGACAGTGGTGATACAACGGAGGTGGCTGATGTGTATCTGTTTATACATCAACAGAGGAATCTGGGAAATTAAAAAAGGAATGTGAGGAGGAGGACAAAATGCAGATCCATCACTGTTTAATATCTACTTTCCCAAAGTCAGAATGTTTAAATAAAGGCCTAACATTCCTTGAAGGAATGTCAATCACATGCTGCCTTTCATGTCCGTTTTAGACCAAGATATTCTTAGAAGTGATGGAATTGAAGCTATTTTGCTCAAACCTTGAAAAATGACATAATTAACAATTTTATGTTATATTGCAATATATGGCATGATAATTTGTTAACACTTGAAATATGTGTGGAGAATGACTCCCAACTACAACCACACCAGATTGCAGCTCACTGTCTGTAAAATGTGCTGATTTAAAGCCATTTTTGTGTTCTTAAGTGATTTAGCTGTGGCAGCCATTTTGAATTGGGCTAAGTTTAAACATTAATCATGATTGCCTTTTGAAAAGTTTCCATAAAATCTGTTCAGTGGTTCACAATATTTTCCACTAACAAGCAGAATTGATTTTAAAAGTTAATTGCCAGGGTTCAAACATACTTGTGCTATCATTAACACTCAAAGTATAGGTTGGCAAGCACTACCAGCTACTACCACACCAAATTTAACTCATCTGTCAAATTAACTGAGTTATAGCAATTTCCGTGTTGGCTAAAATCACTTTTGCTGTGGTGGCCATCTTGAATCGGGTGGACTCCAAAAGTGAACTCAGTTGTAGATGCCAGTTTAGTGGTTACTTTCTGAAAGTTTCATTAAAATCTGTTCAACGGTTCATGGAATATTTTGCTAAAAGGAGGAGACAAACTCACAGACACTGGCAAAAACACTGTCGCCCTGCGCTCACCTGTGGTGGCGAGCGATAAGAAGATGAATCATAAATCATTAAACCACTAACATATTGCTGATGACAGCAAGCAACAAACACCAATAACTGCAGTACAGCCTAATTAAATCTCAATATTAATTAGCTGTTCTGAGCTTGTATGAACATAAAAATAAGTGTTGGTGTGTGAGAGCAAATAAAAAATTAGGGGGGGCTGGGTGTTAATACAGTGGAGCTGGAACAGCGGGATGCTGTGAATGCTGGATAATTAATTATGGAAGCCGATGGGATGCTGAGGTGATGGTAGTGCTGGGAAAGCTGGGTTTGGAGCATGTTTGGTCTGAAATATTAATCACAAGAGAACACAGGGTCACCCCACAGCTAATGGAGGCCATATTGGTAAGGAGCAGATGTGATGAGCTTCCAACTGTTTCTTTGCTGTGGCTTAATAAGGTTTTATCGGGGCACTCATGTTTCAGTCAAAGTGCTTTCTTGAATAAATTACTTGTCCACAGGAGAAGAGATTCTTGGATTTGCTACATCAATCAATTGTTTTTTTTTTTTCCCCCTTTAGTTAATTTATCACAGGTCACAAGGACTAGCATTTTTTAGACAAAGTGAACATCATCCACAGCCTTAAAATGTCAGAATTTTAAATTAAAATAATCTAATGCAACTTTATTGCCATTTTAGCCAACCATATGCACAAATTCACGTGATTTTATGAGTTTTTGCAAATTGTGTTAGCACCCAGAGAACGTGTTGCACACGACTCTGTTTCTGCCACACCACATTTTAGCTCTATACTGGTAAACTGGCAAAGCTGACCAGATAATGAATACTTTCAACAAGTTTCATCAAACTCCATACAGTGAGTCATGATGCAAGGGAAGCCTGCATGTAAGAAAGTCAGTTAAATGTTAACAACACTAAAACAAAAAAACATTCTTCACTTTTGCTGCATGAATGGAAACCAATATATCCCTTTTTTATGTCCTCAAAGGGATTTTAGGCTTGTGGTTTGGCCTTTTCAGAGTTTTGCCCTAGAAAAAACAGAGACATTTTCTGGTTTGCAGGTTTTTAAGTTGACAAATGCAGCTGATTGACATTCATCCTAATAAGATCCAGCATTGTTCATGCCTGTAATTGTTATTCGCAAAGAAAGCCTCTTGTCATGGTCTAATCTTGTGATTAATAAGCTTGACATTTACAAAATGACTCATAGTCAAAACAGTTTCCATGTCCAGTTAGGGAGTTTATATTGGCTGGCATTTAAATAAAGTGCTCTTTCATTTACATGGTTTTAACTGCCCACAAGGCAAGAGAGAAGGACAAAAATGTAGAGCATCTTAAGTTTCGCTAACATAAATCTGCAGCAAGGTCCCTTAAGACAAACTTAGGTCAGAGGAGGGTTTGTGAGTCTAATGCTTATCTATTTATTAGCCCTTGGAGATTACTAGCCTACAAGAAGCACTTCTTGTTCTGAATATGTATGAGGTTTGCATCCGACAATAAAAGTTTATTGCAGCATATTCCAACAAAGACTTCATTCTTTCATCACTTAGTCTTCATTGAAAATGTTGACAAATGTTAAAAGTCCAAGCTTTAATCACGTCAAAGCCTCTTTCTGGTCCTCATGGCATTCAGTTGAGTTGGTAACAGTAAATTGTGTTACATCTTAATAAACACATGGATTTTTTTTTTTTTAATTAAAGATCTTAATATACTGTGAATGCTTAAACATTTCCAATCACTCTCAACACAACACAAAATTACACAGTAGATATGAACTGATATAAAATTGCCATTATTGTAATAGTAAACCTACATGTGTAATTGGACATGAGTCTGTGATCACGGCAGGTTTTAAATGAACCTAAACAAGGAAAAAAGCAACAGTGTAAAAGTTTAAAGACTGCATTTTGATGACATCACTTCCTGTGTGTGCATGGTTTTCATGTTGGAAGACCATAATGTGGATACAAATAAAAAGAGAGAACACAGAGAGCTGTGGTTCTCAAATTTGGGGTTGGTTTGCAAAACGTCAATGGGTTCTTGAGATCAACAGAATTTATGTTAAAAAAAAAAAACTGATAGAATGTTTCATTAAGTTACTTAGAATGAAAGTTTATTTGCTGCAGAAAGCACAAGAAAGGGTCACAAGGTGTGAAGAGATCTTTTTTAATACCACTATCATCGCTCTTAGGACCGCAGTCTTAGGACTCGCTCTTAGGACTGCAGTCACGTGCACTCCACCCATCTTTCGGACGACTGTACGAAATATAATCTTGCTATACTTCGGTGCAATGAAAATAAAGTTTATTTTGATTCACAATACAGATATCCACTGTTAATTTTGACTTCCATTATCGAGAATGCTGTGTAGTATATATATGGAGAAAAAAGATTTAAAAAATCTGTTTGTCAGTAATTGACCTGTTTACCTAACACTAACCCTGGCTGCAACCATTCCTCTCTATAATGCCCATACCCAGGACCCAACCAGGAACCTCATAATTTTAAGCTTATAGAACTTTTTACGCCTTGGTGTTTTTTCTCATTAACAGGCTCAGATTAAAAAAACTTGTAAATTACTTCATCAGGATATAAAATCAAGTGTTTATATGTTTAGTGAGTTGGACATTTGACCATTTCCTCCTATTCCTAATCATAGGGGTTGAAGTTCAATCTCATTTTCTGCCAATGTTATTGCTTGTCATACAGTATACAGTACAGGTAGTCCTCGAGTTACGGCGGTCGCTAGTTACGGCGCTTCGGACTTACGAACGGCACCCAATGACGTCATCCGGCAGCATACGGCACTATTTTTCAGAAATTTTCACTAATTTCCG
>JARVGQ010001639.1:15604329-15615860 GCA_031762355.1 Hypsolebias martinsi | reverse complement strand
CACAAAGAACAAGCACATGTAGCTAAAAACAAATACAGATAAGAACAGATACAGAAGCCTCACTCACAGCAATAATATAACACAATGGTAAGAGCGTCTTTACAGTTCCCACAATGCATGATTTTTTTGTAAAATTGGTCCCTACAAGGTAACCTGAAACAAACACACACACACACACACACACACGTGCATATGTATGTGTGTAACAGTGACTATAATATAAAAATGTTTATTTATTTATTCACCGTTTCACTTTGTTCCTTACATGTTCTTTTTGTTTTACATAAAGAAAATTGTTTGCATTGAGTACATTAGTTTTGAACTTAAGGTTTTTTTTTTTCCTCTGAGTTAGCAGGTCACTGGTTCAAATCCCGGCCAGGGTCCGCTCTGGGTTTAGTTTGCATGTTCTCTCCGTGCATGTGTGGGTTTTCTCCGGGTACTCCGGTTTCCTCCACAGACCCAAAACATGCATGTTAGATTGATTGGTAACTAAATTGTCCCTAGGTGTGAGTGAGAGAGTGAATGGTTGTTTGTCTCGTTTGTCTCTGTGTAGCCTTGTGATGCACTGGAGACCTGCCCAGGGTGTTCTCCACCTCTTGCACAGCAACTGCTTGATATGGGAACCAGTGACTTCCGCAATCCGAAATGGAAGACGTGGTTAAAGATAATGGATGGATGGAAGTATTGTCTCACATTGGTCTGTGTCTGAGAAATGTCTTTAACTTGGTGTTTTCAGGTCTTCTCTACTCAACCACATGGCCCGAGAACACTCCTTTAGCATCGGGCTGCCAGATAACATAGTCTACTGCAGCAGGTTCCTGGACACGCTGCAGAACAAGCTGGACTGGTAAGCACCTACACAGTGACTACTTTGTTTCTTTGTAAAGGCACACTCACACTGTGCAATTTTAAAAACTAAAGAGCTTGAGTAAATGGCACACTGAGCTCAGTATTATAGTCTTCAGTGTTGCACACATAAAGTTCCATTAGAAATATCAGACCAGCTGCAAGTGCAAATTAAGCAGCAGCATTGATGCTCTGAACATGTAAATTTAAACTTTACTACTGTTTTTCTCATGCTTGCTTTTGTTTTGAATTTATTTTCGTTTTATATAACATTGTTTATTATTTTATTATACTACGTTCAATAAAGATAAACTCTTTATATTCCAATTTTTAAAATATGAAAATGACATTAATGAAAATGAATGTGCTCTTGAATGGAAAACAAACACATCATTTGCAGCTGTGTAATATTTTTAGATAATTTTGGGCAGTGCTTTGTATTTGTTGTAGATCATCTTTGATTGTAAATTGTCTTCATTTGAAGTGATTTTTTTTTTATCAGTCTGCAGTGTTTGTACTGTGAGAAAACATTTAGAGATAAAACCACGCTAAAGGATCACATGAGGAAGAAAAGTCACAGACGGATCAACGCCAACAACCATGAATATGACTGCTTCTACGTCATCAACTATCTGGTAAATAAAGAAACATACTTTTTTATTAAAAAAAGTTGTCAGGTGCTCTGGACAAGTTTTTTTAAAAAGAAGGTTGAAATGTCTCGTCTTTAATCCAAAAGACTTCTTCAGTCTGTTGATGAGGCAGTAGAGGTGGTCAGTTTAAGGTTAAAATCAGACACCACTCTGAGCAGCAGGACCACGCTTTCCACAGAGCAACTGTGTCAACTCTTGAAACTGTGCCTGCAGTCAACCTACTTCACATATGGGGAGCAATATTATAGGCAGAAACATGGGTGTGCTATGGGGTCTCCAGTTTCTCCTATTGTTGCCATACAATATCATTATTTATAGAGCAATTAAAACAGCGACAAGGCCAACCAAAATGCTGCACAAACAAAAAGCAGGCAACATACAAATTGAAATAAAATCAGAATATAAACATAAAAATGTTTCAGATAATGCATGTAACGACTAATCTGTGTGACGCAAACAGGTTCAAACACAGATCATCTGGCGTTGAAAGCAACAGAATAGTAGTGGGTCTTTAGACAGGATTTGAAAACCGAGAGGGAGGGGGTCTGTCTGACGAGCAGAGGTAACTAGTCGCAGAGTCTTGGTCCTGCTACAGTGAAGGTCCTGTCACCTCTGTGTTTAAGACGAATTCTGGAACTGTGAGGAGTAACTGGTCCACTGACCTCAGAGAACATGGTGGGACATACAGCTGTAGCAAATCAGAGAGGTGGGGGTGGGGGTGGGGGGGGAGACTGTTCAGCGATTTGTAGACATACAGAGGAATTTTGAACTGGATTTGAAGATGAACCAATAGCCAGTGCAGGGAGGCCAAGACTGGTGTAATGTGCTCTCTTTTGCCTGTACTGGTTAAAAATTGGGCTGCTGAATTCTGGACCAGTTGTAGTCGTGCAATGGTGGCCTGACAGATACCAAACAGGAGTGAATGTTTCATGGAAGGATCCATGATCATGCCCAGATTTGTGACTCTTTGTTTCTCTAATGGGGCTAGAGCATAAAGGTCAATGCAGTGGTTCGTGAGCGTGCCGTAAATAGGCAAACCAGTCCTGGGGCAACATCTTAGATGTAATTTGTGGATCTTGTCAGCCACATGGTCAGGGCTTCTGGCACACAATAAATGTTAATAAAGTGCAGCAGCTTTGACATCAGTTACAGACCAAAGAACATTAATATTGTTAAAAACCTGAAATAGTTTGGCTCAAAGTTGCACAATTTTTTACATGCTCACTGTCAGAGGAGTTCCAATCTGTATGATATTGTAATATTTCTGAGCAGAACTGTGCTCTGCAGAAAATCGATTCTGCTCAGCAGCTGTAATGTGTTTGAAGCTGCCACAGGGCTTCCAGCACAAACGCATAATGTCATTTTGCAGCGTTTGCCACTGATTTGCATGCTTGCTTCATCGAGGCGAAAATCTGCCATCCTACATGAAAAAAGTAGGAATTATTGTTATCTAAAATTAGAAACTCATTGTTGATCATAATACAAATACTCGTGAAATTCACAGTATGTTGGGCAGCAGCTGTCAAATATGAGATTCTGAAATCAGCCTCTTTTTACACATGCACTCCCCTCCAATAATCTGACAGCAGCAGAACATGACTTCATTTTGAAATCGCTCCAGTGGAAAGGTTACAGCCTGCTTTCAACAGAGCACATTTGAACTAAAGACTGCTACATTTACTAAAAAGGCATACATCTAGTACTTAGTTTTATATTCTTTACTGAGCGAAATTATCCTAAATGCATTGTGGAGTTCAACTTGTCTTTTCTATCTGGCACATGGAAACCAAAGCCAGCTGTGGTAACAGTGGAGCCAGGTGAAAATTTGTAGAGCTAACAAAAAAACATGTTAACTGTTGACACATGTACATTTGCTTCAAGTGTAAATTGTGTGAAACTGAGGACTGTCTGTTGTTTCAAAACATGATGACAATGTAGCATCATCTTCAACCTCCAATTTTTAGTACATATGTGTTTTCAACACATTTAGTCTCAATAAGGTCTCAAACTAATATGCAAATACTGTCCATACAGTAGTACCCAGTTTTGCTATGATACCATTGAAGGTATAGGTTTTTATCTCAATGTGCTGCAACTGCTGGCCACCAGTTGTGAACGATTAGATTGTCTACTAACGTTTGCTGTGGTCATCAGTTTTTATTTTCTTGCTTACAGTCCCGTAGATTGTCCCGTAGATTAAATAATAAATGGCTGCCAAGGTTGTTCCAAAGCAAGGTGATGTAAGCAGAGGCTGGCAATGAAACAATGTGCAAGACCTATAATGGAGACTTGCAAACTGTTCACACAAAAATTAATTACAATTTGCAAAAATTCTGCACAGTTCACTGGCCCTGTGCTGTTAACATTCAGCGAGACTGCAACTGAAAATGTGCATATTTCGTTTGCTATATTGAGTGGTTTGAGTTGTCAAGAGTTCCAACCCAGAGATACTACCCCAACCTAATGTACTTATGGATAGGCTAGATTGTGACGGACAAACCACTGCTCAATGAGACAGCATATCTGTGTTTTAGTCAGAATTGCTCACAAACGCTGCTTTTAAAAGACCAAGGCAGGAACACGGGCAAGATGCTGAACGTGTGTAACATGAGTCCACAAACTGTTGGTAAAATCCTGATCAGAAATTGGTGTCTCAGATCACACTACTGGTTGGTTCTCTAATTATGTTTCAGACTGGAGGCAATGTGTTCAACATAATGGTACTTCTTCCAGCTATCTAACTGTCAACAATGGTGTACCACAAGGCATAGTCTTAGGACCCACCCTCTTCACAAGCTACATAAGTTATGTAGGTCAGATCATTCCTGATGCATTCCTACATTTCTATGCCGGTGACAGTTGTTTATTGTTGAGCTAGAACAGTTGGTTTTTCAACATATACAGTCTGCATTCAACATCATCAAGTCAGATTTGTTCTGCTTCAAACTGATGCTAAATGCTGATAAAACTAAAGGGATGTTGTTTTCAAACAGGAAGCCGTTCCCAGCAGTCCTTCCTTATCTATGAACGGTGTCCCTATTGAGGTTGTTGATTCTTATAAATACTTGGGCAACTTGGTTGATTTGCAGCTCTTTTTCAAGCCTCATATCAAAAACTTGGTAAATAAATTAACAGTAAAATTGGGTTTGTTTTCAGAAATAGATCTAGTCTATCTCTGAATGCTGGGAAACGTCTTGTAACTGTGACTTTCCTGCCCTCCATTGACTACAATGACATTATTTACATGAATGTTCCTGCAAACACCTTGCAGATTCAATTCAATTCAATTCAGATATTGGACGCTGTCTATCATGGTGTGCTAAGATTAATAAATGTCTGTAACTACTGTACCCATCACTGCACCCCGTATTCACTGGTTAAATGGACACCATTAACTTCATGCAGACTATCTTACTGGTACATTTTCATCTTTAAATCACTTTTCAGTCTGTTGCCTTCATACATCTCCTCCTATGCCACTTTGTCAGTGCAGCTACAGCGTGTACTTTCAGGACATTATTACATGTAGTGTACCCTCAGTGTGGACTAAACTTGGCAAAAGAGCCTTCTCTGACTCTTCTCCTGTTTCCTGGAACACCTTGCAAAAAGATCTGAAGCTCTCGACCTCGACCACTCTAAAGGATTTTAAACAACAGCTAAGTTCATTGCAAAACACAGCGCAGGCATGTTCCTGTTTTTAGTACGTTACATTGTTTTATAAATTTGCTTGTTTTTGTATTGTTTTTATATAATCTATTTTATTTACTATGGATTTTATATGCTTTCATATGATTTTCTATTCTTGTCTGTGTACCTCATCTGTGTTCTTTGTTTAAATCCGGTCTCTTGTAAATGCGTCCTCGTGACTCAACAAGACTAGCCTGTTAGTCTAAAAAAATAAAATAAAAGGTTGAATGAATGATCAATGTGGCTGGGTACATTACTTTGTACTGTCGACCCTTCTTTGAGTCTGTATGCTGTAAAATGATAAGTACTCTATTATAAAAGTTATTACCACCATAACCACTTTTCTGCCATATAACATCAAAACATGATTGTTTCTGTGTTCTCCACTGGCTTTTAGTGAGCTTGAAGATAGCTCAGAACATTATTTACTGACCAAGTGATAATAATGCAGTACATTAAGTTTATTTTAACCATTATATGTTGTGTTAATAATTTTATCTGCACTCACCACCTCTTAGAGTTTTGCTTTCTTTTCTTTCAGTGTGCATTTAAAGAGAGATGAAAAAGATGAGCACACAGAATAAACCAAATACATTATATGTTAAATTCTACATGTTTTGAATGTATGTTTAAGAGCTCAGTCCATGCTAGGTTTGCACAGATTTTATTTTTCCAGAACATGCAGCTACACTCAGACAGACCTCAATATTGCAGTTCACTGTCAAGACTTTGATGCAGCCGTACTGACTGAAATGCTAATTTTCAGTTTGCATTTTGCTCAAAGTAGGGAAGTGTGCCTCTTGGATCCATCTACACAGAGAGTGGAATATATTTAAATGAGGATCAGTGAGTGATAATGACTTCATCTGAATTTACTTAATTACAAAACGTCATGAAAAGAGTAAGGTTTATTTTATTTTCAGTCCAGAAGTACAGAAAAAGGTCATCTTGTTCAACTTAAATTAACCAAATGACAAAAATGTCCTGTTGCATCTAGGACACGAGTATCTAAATCAAGAGTCATTGATGAGAACATCCATATGCTGCACAATGAGTGAGACTGATGCTTATCCCTGTGACCTTTCACCCTGCTGACACCCTTTCCATTGCAGGCTTGACCTTTGCTACTGCAGTGATCCGCTGATGGCATTTGTAGTCATGCCTCATTTCCACTGAGCCTGTCCGTTTGGGTGTGATGGAACAGGATTGGAGAAGTGACCCTGAGCTCCTCGGAGACTCCTGGGAGGCTGAGATCATGGCTGCTCGTTCAGTCAGTGTAATGAGTGAAACTCTGGCCTTTCGTTGCTCTGGACTTAACTGCAGACATCATGGATGTTTTGGTTTGCTCACACAGACCTACAGTTCACAGGAGCCAACTAACTTTTCGTCCAGAGTTTTATTCTCTTCTTTATTTTATTTCTTTTCTTTATAGTGGAACAACTGATTTAACATTCGCGCAAATGATGTCCGTTTTATAGTTTTGTCCTTACATTTGTCTGTTTCTAACTACTTCAGCACATTTCATCAATTTCAAGCAGCTCGTTGAGGAGATAGAAGCTATGAAATTTGGTATTTGTAACTTTTGTAAATATAAAACCATTCATAACATTTTTGGTTCTGATAAAATTCATGTAGACTTGTATTGTTAGCAAATTTAGTCTTTGGATTTGTTTTAGTTATTTATGTGTTTGGATTTTTAGCTTTTAGCTACTGTTTTACTAATTTAAGTGCTAAATTGCTGGTTTAGCTACCGTAATTGCCTCTGTAAACGTCGCTTTGCCGTATACGTCGCATCTATTATGCGTCACTGCTGACCACCTGGAAACGTGGGCCGGTGTTGTGCCAAAAATCGATTGGCTGCCAAATGGCAGCCGTGGGAGCGTGCACGGGAGGACGTTAACAAGACTTTAACAAGATCAACAACTAAAAACAATTATTTATTTATTTATTCAACATTATAGTAAAGGTGTGTCTCAGTTGCACTTTTCCATAATAAATGCACTTTAATGGTCAAATCAGCTGCATTTTGCTTGGACGGCGCGGTGAATTGAAGCTGATTTTTTTCATACATTCAACCTGTTTTTAGTCAGGTTAATCCCATTGAGCCTCGAGGACTCATTTACAAAAGAGACCTGGTTTCAGCAAAGAATGATGACAACAGTGACAAGAATAGACAATCATGAGAGAGGCATACAATTTTTTTTAACAAGTTAAAAAAAGATGTCAAAGTAGCAAAACTGATAGATTATAAGATAAATGTAGAAAAATAAAAACAGGAACATAAATAAACATAAATAAATAAACACATAACAATGGTTATAAACATAAATTTGACATTTGCTCCAGGAGTTCCGGAGCGAGACGAAGGTGGCTTGGTATGGCAAGACAAATGTCTACACTTGGCTTGCCATATAATTCAATATTTTCCATGTCAGAATAAATGAAATTGTCAGAGCTCAACCAAAAATTGGATTATGAATATGGAAAAAAAAAAAAAAAACAACCATAAATTCGTTACTTTGCCGTTTAAGTAACAGTCATGCTAATTTATGCAAAAAATTGTGACTTATAAAGCAAAAATAATGGTAGTTTGAAACATTTAAGCTTTTAGCTGCTGCTTTGCTATTTGTAGCATTAAGGTACTGTTTTGCTACTTTTATGTTATAGCTAGGTACTTTTAGATTTAGCTACTGTTCTGTAGTTCATAAATTTTAGCTACTGTTTGTTTAATTTTGGCTTTTACTGTTTTGCTAATTTTAGCTTTTTACTATCATTTAGTGACTTTAGCGTTCAGTTTTGCTTTTGCACATTTTAGCATTTTGCTTTGAATTAGCCCATTTTACCTGTTTTGCTCCTTTAATGTGTACTTTGCTTGTTTTAACTTTGATAATTCAGTATTAGCGTCAACATGTTTTAGCAAAATTATTCAGCATTTATGCTGCGTTTTTGCAGAAATACCACATTTTTCTACTTCTAATAGCTTTTTTCATTTGGTATCTGTTTTTCTTCCTCTCTGCTCTTTGTTTCCCTTCTGTTCCCTTGGCCATTACCCTGTCTTCCATCACACTTCCTCTTTACTCCTTTCCTTCCTTTCTTACTGTCAGCCTATCTCTTCTTATTCCCCAATGGCTCATCAAATGAAAGAGCTGCAGTGATGCTATCTGTGCCCTAGTCTGGACCCGGGTGTGTGTATGTGTGTGTATCTTGTGTGTCAGACAGATTGTTCCTCGTAAAACTCGGGCCCCTGGGCTAATGTCACAACAGTGCTCTCACACATTTTCTCAGTCAGCTGTGTGCTAGATGACTGCAGTAAACGGAGCCCCCAGTCCTTCCAAGTTAGTCCACTTAGATGTTAGAAGTTAATCATGAGAGAGGTTTACAGTCTGCACTTGAAATAATCCTACAATCTAAAACTAACAAAAACACTGGCTGAACGTTGATGTTCTAATCATTGACTTTGACCAGTGCAAATTTCTGTAGATGTTTATGCTCTGCATCTTTTCATCATATGGTGGTTTAATAAACTGAAATGTCTCTTTTTCACATCAGTTTCCATCAGTTGAAACATGACTGGTTGAATTTCACCATTCCTAAATCAAGTTATCTCATTGTGCTCATGTTCTGACCTTACAATATACAAGGACATTTATGTCATTTGTGTTTATATTGTTATAACTAGCCTGATTAAAATACTAGGTTTGATTGACTGAATGTCTCATTGTGCCCCTTAAAATTTATGTACCATTCATTTAAATCTTAGGATTCCTGGAACACCTTATAAAAAGATCTGAAGCTGTCGACTTTGACCTCTACGGGATTTTAAACAATTAATTTCAATGCAAAAATCAATGCAGATATATTCCTGTTTTTAGTATTTTACCTCGTTTCATAATGTAGCTTGTTTTTATTTTGTTTTATATCACTACTTTTATTTACTTTTTATTGTATATGCATTTATGGCTGTTTATTGTTGTGTGTACCTTATCTGTGTCAAAGTTCAATAATCAATAAGGTAAAAAAAAAAATCCAACAAAGTTCAATCGGGTCATCTGGATGGTTTCGTGTTTTTTTTTTTTTTTTTTTTTTTTTTTTTGTTCAGACATTTCGTCTTTCATCCAAAGGACTTCATCAGTCCGAGGAGCCACAACAAACTCAGTCCCACAAGCAGCACACCCACATAGTGGTTCAACAGTTTGCTGGTGATAAACTGGTTTCTGGGGCCTAACCTGTATAAATAAAGGTTGAATGAAAAAAAAGTGCAATAGAATATCATCTTACAAATCAGACTGAGAAAGCCCTTATTATATATATATATATATATATATACACACACACACACACACACACACACACACACACACAAATGCTGCAATAAACTCTATTTCTATCATAATTTTTCATCTTTAAAATTGGAGAATATTATGAAAAAGTACTTCACTGTTTAAAAACAATCAAAAAGAAATGTATAGATGCAAGGAACATTTCTGTCAGCACGAGACTCAATGATGTCTTTTAATTGTTTTTGGAGACCAACTGAGGCACAGAGGAACAATCTATATTAGGTATCCATTCAGTCACCTTTAATGAACTGAAAATCATTGTTGGGATTTGGAAAAAAAAAACATTCACTGTATTTTCATTTGCTATGATCTTCAGGCAGTATTTAACCACAGGATGTCAGTGGAACACCTGCATCTAGTGTGATTTAAAGTCTAAATACTGTATTCATGTAGCGTACACAAAAAAAGGCTCCACGTGGCTGAAGCAGTCCTTTAAATGATTTGTTATGCTAAATGCTGCCAGGGTTCTGTTTTACAAGAGCCCCTGCAGGTGCAAAATGTCCTCTTTACTTTTAGTTAATACAAAGGATTTAAACGAACGTGTGCGTGCTTCAGTTCTTGGCTCCAACTGTCGTAAATGGAGATTTACAATAATTTGTCCACGGCTAAAGGCTGAAGCACAAAATCTAGTGCTGTATGATTAGCGCTCCTTTGTGCAAATGCAAACTGTCCTGGCACAATCATTGAGATATATTAAACATATGTTAATTAGATCATAATCACGTTTATAAATTGATTTGATTGCTGTTAGTGGACTAAGGGTTATTGTGACCACAGAGATGTGGCTGCAGATGATGTGTTGCACCTCCTTGATAACTAACAAAGGTTTTTAATGTTAAGAAAGAAAAATAGTTCATGTGCATCGACACAAGAGGATTTGATTGATTTTATTAAATTCATTTTATATATTTGTCATTTGGTTGCAACTGTCCAAAAAAGCTGCCTGAAAATAATAAAGATGAAATAGTTTACCTCAAACAACAAACTGACTGTGCAGATCTAAAGATATTAGCCTTTATTAATCAAAAATGTCAAAGGAAAAAGATTATATCAAGCTCCACAACACAGTTCTATATTTCTGGACAATTCTTTTCATGCTCTGTCTCTTATACGTCCTCAGACGCTATGAAGCGCTCTGCTCTGGTGTGCAGATTTAATCTCGAAGTGTCAGAGGTTTTTTTTTTTTTTGTCATCACCTCAGATTGATACAGAAACTTATTGCTGTGTGAATGGAGCCAAGAAAGGGTTTTGAAATCAAATATTCAAACTAAAAAAGAAAGAAGCATCATGCAACAGTGCAGAAGACTATAAGCTGACATGTAAACTAAATCTTTATACACTGAATGAACAAAACTATAAACACAACAGCTGTGAAGTAGATGGATTATCTCGGCAAAAGAGAATTACTCACTGACACAGATTTTTACAAATTTGTGAACAATGTTTAAGAGAAAAAGGCCAATTGTGTAAATTAAAAAGTAAAATGTCGAACAAAAATGTTGTATTTATATTTTTGATCTGTGTAATAGTTTTCATGGCTTTTTACAGAGACCACAAATATATGTCAGGTAATTTCACTAACACTCTTTACTAAGGTATGCACAACATTAAAATAATCACCACTAAATGCTGTTCAAATTTATAAGAAATTTTTTTTTTCTAGAGCAAACATTTATTGTTCTTTATGACGTGTAAAAACATTGCAATGAACTTGATTTAATGTCAAAATGAAGACATGAAATTTCCATGCAGGGTTGTCTGGAAGACAAGTCAAATGTAAAACTGTAAAGCCCTCAGGAGCATTTTAACAACTTTGAATATGAAACAAAAACAGAGCATGTTCTGCACTTGAGCATGGGGGTGGAAGAGTCATGCTTTGGGCTGCTGAGTGTGTCACACATAAAGTGAGGAGACACTTAAATTATACAACATAGCGTTCTAAAAACGTGCATTTTTGAGCATTAACAGAAATTTTAGGGTGGTCAAATGTTTTAATTACATCATCACC
>JARVGQ010001639.1:15464644-15484477 GCA_031762355.1 Hypsolebias martinsi | reverse complement strand
AGTCTCACTGTGTGTCTTGGTAGCATCAGCTCCCAACAGCTGGGTGGCTCTTTTAGACTTGAAGTAGCTGCTAGCAATGTTCTCACTGTCACTTCGATCCAGCATCTCTTTGTACCTGTCCTCTTCCACCTGTTACAAAACACAGTGATGAGCCTCATTCTGTTTTTACACGCAGACAATTCAAGTCTGTGTTTTTAAGTGAAAGGCAGTCTATAAAACACATCTGTACCATCATTTGCTCTGCAGCATCAAACCCTGGATCTTTGTGAGTTGAAGATTTTGGCGGTACTGCTACAAAAAGAAAATAATTATGTATATTAAAAGAATATGACACCGTATTTAACTTTAAAAAAATGCTAATTATTTTCTGCAGGCCTCACTCTCATTTCTTACCTGAAGGCAGTGTTGTTTTCTGCACCGTCACATCTGGCAGCTTCCAGGTGGTGCTGTCCTCATCCCAAACAGCTTCTTTTTTCAAGCGGTCCAAGTTGCTGTAGTTGCAGTCGCGGCGCACCAGCTGCACCATACGCTCAAGCAGACAGTTCAGCAGCTGGCCTTCCCTCTCAAGACGGCGGATAGTTGCCAGATAGTCATTCCTCTCCACCTCAAACTCTGCCTGCAGGTCACGGATCTCCAGTCTGGCTGCTTTCAGCTGTTACACAAGTTAATATGGTCTAGATGAAAACTGACTGTTTTGTCAAAAGCAAGAAAAATGTTGAATGGCCAAAACTTATATTTAAATTTATCCTTGTATGAATTTACTCCTATTTACCTGGAAATTAGTTTTAAATATGTACATATTTTAAAACGCAATAGCATCAATCATTATGAATTGTCTTAAAGATTTGACTGATTTTTGCCTCTAAGGAGTCATTTTGATTCCATTTTTAAGTCTGTATGAATTCCTGCAGAAGTTCTTGTGCATTTATCCTGCAGACATTGACACCCACCTTTCCCTGAACTTTACCCAACATCTGGTTTTTGACATGAACCTCATCCTGGATTGAGTTGTAGACATCCAGCAGCACATTTTCACTCTCCTCAGTGTCTTCTGACAGGGCGTGGATGAGCTGAGCCTTTCTTTGATCGGCGAGGTTTCTCCTCTGCCATTGTCTCTGCTGTAACTCCTTGTTCCTGGCCTGTTCTCCTCCTATGACCTCCTGCTCCAGCTGCTGCAATCTGGAGAGAAATGGAGAGAACAAAGATGCATTTCTCCATATATATTAATTATCTTTATGAATGATGTGGGTACGTTTATCAAGAGGCAGTTGGATATGCTCAGTGTTATCATACACTACAATAAACAAAACCAGAGCCCCACTAATTACAGCATGAAGTGAAGTATGGTAATTAAAACAAAGAGTGAAATATTAAAATGATAAAGTAATACAGGATCCATACACACATACATGTTGTGTGTGTGCCATGGAAGTGCACAAACCTTTCCAGTGCATGTTTCTGGTCCAGGGCCCCAGCTGACTGCATGAGGCCCTCTCCATCTGGATGTTTTTGGGCTGCAGCAGAAGACGCAGCAGGCTGGCTCAGCAGCAAGGGGATATAACACTTAATAAGTTGAATTTACAGCTGTGTTTTCACTCATTTTAAACCCATAAAAAGCTTTCACTGGTCATGTTGGAAAAGTGCAGTGGACTGCACCTCTGTTGGGGAAGTAGCTCCAGTTGCACAGAGGAACATGGGGTCAGTGTTGGGGGAGTCCTCTTTCTCAGCAGCCTGCGTTAAACAGCTGGAGCTCTCTAAAGAAACACACAATAACTCAGAAACAAACTTTTATTTTCAGTGAGAATGCAGTGTGTTGAATGACTGGGGTAAGCTGAAACAGAGTTATTAAAACACAAAGACGCAGAACACCAGTTAACAGCTAAAAGGCACAGAATACTAGCTAAAAGGAACAAACCGCTAGTTAAATGCCAAAGAAGTAAGATATAAGTTAATAGATAAATGTAGCAAAACACAGCTATTTCATCTTTTTAACATTTGATGTAATTATAATTTAATTCCTTTAGGATTCCTTCAGGATACAGGTCTCTTTTGTAAATGAGTCCTTGTGACTCAATGAGACTAACCTGTATAAATAAAGGTTGGATGAAAGGATTACGTTTTTATTGTAATATATTGTTGAAAAAAATTGTATTTGAAGTCAATTTTGATGGATTACGAAGGACTGTAAAAAGTGTGGGAACTCATAAATGGGTGAGCAGGTGTAGGACCTGCATGCAATGGGGTAGGCCTATGGTTTATTACAGTGCAGGAAGCACAACTGTTTGTTTTGCTGCTTGATGAAAATGATTAAAACAACCATCAATGGAAATAATGTTGGTTTGGACATTAGAATTTGAACAAATCACCACTACAACTAAAAGCTAAATGTAGCAAAGAGTTAGCTAAAAGCATCAAAATGCTAAGTAAAAACTAAAGGTAGAAAAAGTTTAGTGTAGTTTATTTGTTCATTTTTTAAACAATACAATACAAAACAATCCCTTGAACAATAACGTACAGAGTATAAAAAATGAAAGGTAGCAGACAGAAGAAAAAAAATCTTATTATATCTGCCCCTTTTTTTCAAGCAATCAGTTCAAACAATAATAATCTTACAGTAACAGAACAAAACGAAATCTAGATAAAGGTAGTAGCTAAAAGCTAAATATAACAAAAAGCTAGGGAAAAAACAAAGTAGCATGACAAAACAAAAATTGTGCAGGTATGTTGAAAAGAATTTCAAATAAACCATGTTTTTGAAAAAAAAAAAAAAACTCATTGCCTTTCTATGTGAAAAGTATTTGCTAATAAAGTGAAATATTTTAAATAGTTTACAAATTACAAAAAAACAAAAGCCATACAAGGTATTTCCTGAATGAGCTGAACATTTAAATGTATGAACGGCTAAAACAGAAAAGTATGCAGAAGTAGTTGGATTGCACAAATAGAAAAGGACAGTAACACAGAGGTCACAGCAGAACCTGTGGCTGATAAGTTCTTACCATTCTGGGGGACAGAGCTCCCTCTGCTGGCTTGGGTCTTCTCCAGGTCCAACAGTGTTGATTCATATGAGCGCCTTAGAGCAGAAATGTCCTCCTGCAGCTTTGCCTTGGACTCCTGCTCTGCGTTGTACTCAGCCTGCAGCTTTGCCAGTCTCTCTTCATACTCCTGTAGAGAAAACAGACTCTACATTACCAGGTTCCTACATAATGCCCACATATACAGTATAAGTAGTGGTAATGCAGCTGAAGTGTGAACAGCCTGAATTTGCCTCTTTAATCTTTTCTTTCTTTGTTTCAGTGCTGCTGGAGTTTGATACTGAAGGAACAGCTGAGGCCTGACTAGCCAGCAGAGCTGCACAATGTTCAAAAAGAAAAACACGCAGCAAACGCAAGTTAAATTTAAGTATCTGCATTTAAATTGTTTAGTCAATTGTAAATTAATGAAACTAAAATCATGTTAGAGAATTCATCATTTACATGAAAAGCCAGAGGTGCCCAGCTGCCCCGCGACGAGGGCCCGCAACTTCTTGATCTCTTCCTGATACTCTCGAAGTAAAGCGTCTTTGGGGTCCTCGTTGATTCGAGGCCTGTTCCGGATACTCTTGGCCCGGTTTGCATAACGCAGTGTGCTGAGACTTTCCTCATAGTTATTGTCTGCAGGTGAGAGGCAAGCAATCATCAAGGTGCGGGTGTTTCCTCCCAGGGAGTCCTGCAGCAGCCTGGTCAGCTTAGAGTCCCGGTATGGGATGTATTTGGAGCGACCGTCCACCAGGGCAGAGATGACGTTTCCCAGAGCCGAGAGGGAGAGATTGATCTTAGTGGCCTCACGGAGTCTCTCCCCAGTGGCTCCGGTTTTAGACTGACGCTCACTTCCTGCAAGGTCCACGAGGTTTAGTTTTCCTGCTCGCAGATGGTCTTGGCCAGCTGGATCTAAGAGTTTGAGCCAACAAAGGAAATAAAGAGAAAAGACAACTTTCAAGCTCATTCTGAAATACTGTGTGGACTTCTCTCATAGCAGATGTAAAAGTACTTTTTGCAGAGTCATGAAGACGACTCAGAAATAAAGTCTGCAGTAATGGACAAAATCTGCACATTATTTTCTCGTGTCAAAGGATAACGTCATTTAATTAAACATTTGTAAATAAAATTTGTGATGTGTTATTGACAGTTTTACTTTTTGTGTTTAGCAGCAGATTCACACTCACAGTTTATTAGTGGCTTCTCCGAGACATTTCCTTCTCCAATTCCTCCATGTTTGTTGACCTTGTCAGACCATGGCCAGCCTAATGTAGGTCATTCCCACGACTAAAGCTTCCATGTGGTTTTGGATGGAGTTGACAGGGTGCTTTGTTTATGTTGAATGCATTTCAAAATTTTCTATCAATATATCAGTGAGGCCACTGAAGTAAATGTTTCAAACTCCCCCCATTTGAGAGAGTTCAGGAAAACCCTTTTCCATGTTTGATTTCCTACTTTGCAACAACATTTGGGTGATCCTAGATCTTTTTTGTGTTTTCTCTTCTGAACTAACTTTTGCACCAACTTTTTATTCTTACTGGGATAAATCCACACAAAAAGGAAGAGTAACAAGTCCAGCAATGTTCAGTCAGGTCATCTGGATGGTTTCTTTTTTTGTTTTTTGTTGAGAGACGTTTCATCCTTCATCCAAAGGATTTCATCAGTCTGAGAAGCCAAAAACAAACTGAGTCCCACAAGCAGCACACTCCCACAGTGGACCAACCAGTTTGCTGTGATAAGATGGTTTCTGGGGGCTGCCTTCGCACCCATCGACTCCTCCCAGGCAGCTGACTTCCTTACTTGATTGAGGAAGTCTTTTGGATGAAGGACGAAACGTCTCTCAGCAAAAAAAAAGAAACCGTCCAGATGACCTGACTGAACATTGTTGGATTTTGGTTTTTTTTACCTGGATCACTGAAAATGAACTAAAAAGATTTTCTCAAACTGAAATAGTTACAAACGAACCTGCTACATGTAGTGACCAGACTGTTAAATGTTTGTAGATTTTATCATACCCATAAAAATTTAATACACTAAATAACTCTCTTCCAGCTTTAGTGTCATTGCGTTTAATTAGAAAATAAAAAAGCTGTTGCTTTGCAAGTATTATGAAGTCACATCCTCCAACACTTGACACTCAGGTATTTAGGACGTTTCTATAAATTTATAAATATGAGCTCACCTGTGTTGCAGATCTCCAAGTGGATGGTGAAGATGGAGTGGGAGCGGGAAGAGTCTTTATTCATTAGTGTGTAGCCCACTGCCCGGTTCTTCCAGCCTTGCTCCATGATCCTTTCACACTCCCCCACGCTGTGCACAGAGTGCATGGAGAGGTTTCGTGCATACACTCCACACTCTGGGTGCTCCTTCAGCTAGGCATCCAACGACAATAAAACACATACAAGAATGTCAGTTACCCACTAGACACCTCAACCTTTAAGGAATAGTTTAACAACTCTAGCTTTAAGTCACTATAGCAACTTTTCACAAAGTATTTTGCACGATCTCGATTCAGTCAATGAGACTGTTTTCACAATTATTCTCATCAAATAATATTAAAATCTTTGGCAACTGCTATTATACAAATAGTTGGATTTGTTTGTTGAAGCAACAGGAACGAACCTCCAATCTCTGTTTGGTGTCGCTTCCCAAGAGGTCTCGTATTTCTTCGTTGTAAATCTCCAAGAAAGAGGCCCTCACAAGGAATTTTGTGTTTTCTGCACACTAGCTTGCACACATAGATGAAACACAATTATTCTCTCCAAGTAAACACAGCCTAGACAAGCCTGGACAATAACTAGAACCATCTGTTTTGTGCATTTATGCATAATGTACCTGCAGAAGAAAAAGGTTCTAACAACAAACACATAAGGAAAATGTGCATTTTCATTGTCACCTGCTGCCAAAAGACCATTTATGTGCTTGTCTGTCTGTTACTCTCGTCAGTCACTTAACACATTTACCATTCAGTGTATCAAAGTTCATGCTCAATAATCCAGGTATAAATCCAACAAAGTTCAGTCAGGTCATCTGGACGGTTTCTTTTTATTTGTTGAGACATTTCGTACTTCATCCAAAGGACTTCATCAGGAGCCACAACAAACTCAAGCCCACAAGCAGTACACTCACATATAGTGGGCCAACAAATTTGCTGGTGATAGGATGGTTTCTGGAGCCCGCC
Organism: Hypsolebias martinsi; assembly: GCA_031762355.1. Taxonomy (NCBI): domain Eukaryota; kingdom Metazoa; phylum Chordata; class Actinopteri; order Cyprinodontiformes; family Rivulidae; genus Hypsolebias; species Hypsolebias martinsi. The sequence continues at coordinate 15,478,279 of JARVGQ010001639.1, read as the reverse complement.
CTCTCCTCCGTTAACTTCTCTGAGGCAGCCATAGCCAAAGTGGTTCAAAACATCAAAGTTCATGCTTAATAATCCAAGTAAAAAGTTCAGTCAGGTCATTTATTCTAGACGGTTTCTTTTTTTGTTGTTGTTTTTGTTGAGACGTTTCGTCCTTCATCCGAAGGATTTCATCAGTTTTGACCCACTTTGGCTATGGCTGCCTCAGAGTCGTCGATGGGGAGAGGATGGGCTCCAGAAACCACCTCATCAGCAGCAAACTGGTTGGCCCAATATGTGAGTGCTGCTTGTAGGAGTCGGACTGAGCTTGTTGTGGCTCCTCGGACTTATGAAGTCCTTTGGATGAAGGACTAAACATCTCAACAACAAAAAACCATCCAGATGACTTAACTGAAAGCTGGGTTATCATTCAGTGAGTAGAGCACAACTATTCAGCAAACCTGAATGCTCTCGAAGGTGTGCTCGAACGCCCGTGGGATGACGCCTCTCTGAACTGCAGGCTCCAGCACTCCCTGCATGGTGAAAGATTTGCCACTTCCAGTTTGTCCGTATGCAAAGATGGTGCCGTTGTACCCCTCTGTGACCCCCTGTAGAGACGCAGCATTGTTTAAGGGTCAACACAGCCCAGACCTGTGTGGCTGACGGTGGAATGATTAGTAAATAATGAGGTTTCTGTGACTGAGGGTGTCAAGTGACTAACACGATGCTTCGTTAAAAACACAACAGCTTACCTCAACCAAAGGATAGGCGATCTCGTTGTACAGCTGCTCAGTTGTTTGACTGATATAGTAGGTTCCATCAAAGGTGAACTGTTTTGGTGGTTCGTCCACCGCTCCGGGTTTTTCAATAAAGCACTGACAGCGGTCCAGGTCCATGGTCAGCACCATCTTAGAGCTCAGAGCCTTTTCTCTGTCGTTCAGGGGCCTGCACCGGACCACAACCTTCACAGACTCTGACCCCATCTCAACAGTCGCTCCAAAAGCAGCAGCTGGTTATGTGTCGTTGATCAAATCTGCTAGAAAGGACATGTTCTCAGTTGTTATGCATAATGTCCATGCAGCAGAACAGAAGCTAACAAAATAAATCAATGACCAGCTCAAACTGTTACAGGCTCTAAAAGATTCTGTGCCATTAAAATAAAATAAAACTGAAATATTTTGGACGCACTGACTGACCTCGTCCGGTATCTTTTCTGGTCTTCTGTTTCCACTTCCCTGCAGCTCGTGGCGTTCTGACGTTGCCTAGCAACCTGATGACCGCTGAAGTAAAATAAAAAAAAGAAGAAAAAAAAAAAAAAAAGCGGCGGCAGCCATTTTGGAGAGCAGACAGAGCAGGTGAACCATGTTTTGTCTATTTCCGTAACTTTTCCTGAACCAAAGCCCAATAGACTTGAATGAATTACTAATTACAGTATATGCTTTGACACCAAGTAAAAACTATTAATTTATCTTTTCACAAAAAACAAAAAGTGTAAATTATAACACCAAAACACAGCCTAGGCCTTAGTTTTGCTGATGTGTAAACAACATTCGTCACTATTTGTGGTCAGATTATCTAAATTTGTTTCTTACTGCATCTACTTTTTCAATATAATAAATGGCAGAAAGAGCTTTTATGATCTTTAATATCAGATTCGAGTTTGTTAAATCAGGAAGAAAAAATTTTTTTTTTAGCCAGTTAGCTAAATTGCAAGCTGAGCTATAATTTGAAATTTCTTATTCAAGTAGTTAAGGATTTTTTTTTTTTAATGGCTGCTTTTGTATTCTTCTTACCTGAGAATTTATTATAAGGCTTAGAGGTTGATCCATAGGAGTTATTTCTATGGCTGATACACAAATATAAAAAAAAGAACATTCATGAATAAATACTGTAAATATAAAACTTGACTGTCAGCTACATTCAGCTGATTGTAGCTGCTGCTACATCATTTTCTTACCTGCTAAGTTAATTAACTTTACACAGACATAGCCAATAACCAGTTTTTTTTTTAAGTGTCCAGTATTGGCTATATGATCAGTCTTTTTTTATTATTATGAAATGTGAATTATGTTGGAATACATCCTCAATGCAAGTTCAATAAATGATTAAGTAAAATGCAAAATCATGTCATTACTATAAAATGCCATTTTGTACAAAAATGAAGCTGTAAATGTTCTCATAAAAGATAGGACACATTTTTTTTAATGGCATGTGCATTGAAAGAATGTTTATTGTCAGGCAGGTGAATAATAAAACTGTGCTGCGTGGACATGGAAACAACCTTCTGCTGTAAAACTATAAAGGTTTATGTGCTAAAAATCTGTTTTAACACACTGAACAGAATATAAATGTCACCATGCCTTTGAGTAAATTTAAAATAACAGCTTTCTCTGCTGACATTTTCTTAAAAAACACAAGTCATATAGACAAGATTTAAAGTTTGAGCAAAGTATGATAAAATAATGTTATATCATTAAAATATATATACTGTATATAAAAAGAAAAGTTAGGTCTTTGCCATCAGATTCACACAACATAGAAGTTATTGCAGTGGTTCCATACCTAAAAAAAATTGTAAACACTTGATGCTTTACAAGCATATAAAAATATATTTAAAAATCATAAAGCAGCTAGTACAAAATAGTATGTCTAACAAACAAGTACCCTAAATAAATGATGTACTTGTTAGTGGAACTATATACATGTACATATACAAGTGCCAACACTGATAAGTGCAGTAAGTGAATCGCCCCCGTAACACAACATGATTTTAAAGTAAAAAACAAAATAATAAATGTGCAAAAGAAATAAGCATGTCACTCATTTTGAAACCTTTACAAGTGGTAATCCGCATGTCCCTGTGAAAAGGGCTAACACCTATTTGTTTCTGGAAGTACTTTTAAGTTTTGGCTTTGTGCGAGTTCTTGTGTAGCTTTGGAGCCTGCTGAGTGTTGTTGGTGTTTTCCTCCCACTCATAGCAGTGGTTGACCCGGGCACAGCTCAGCAGACACGGCAGCTCATCCAGGGTCTGGGAGTAATAGTCAATCAGCTCAGCGACAGTATTAAATTCTGTCCTGCATTTCTACAATAAAAAAGACACAAAAAAAAACTGCCAAAATACTAGAAATATTGTCTTCAGACATGTTTGTCCTGACAGTTGTTTTAGTTCAACGAATGGTCCACAAAAAGCTACATGTGTGTACATGTATTGTGCATACTGCTCAGAACATCCTTGTAAAAGCGATTAATAATCTCAGTGGATTTCTTCCTGGTAAAATAAAGGTTTAATAATGTAGCCAACAAAGTTCAGTCAGGTCATCTGGAGTTTCTTTCTTTTCTTTTTTTTGTTTTGTTTGTTGTTGAAACGTTTCATCCTTCATCCAAAAGGACTTCATCAGTCCGAGGAGCCACAACAACTCAGTCCCACAAGCAGCAGACTAACATAGTAGACCAACCAGTTTGCTGGTGAAAAAATGGTTTCTGGGGCCTGCCCTCTCCCCCGTCAACTCATCTGAAGCAGCCATAGCCCAAGTGGTTCAAAACATCAAAGTTCATGCTCAGTAATCCAGGAAAAAAAAAATCCAACAAAGTTCAGTCAGGTCCTCTGGAAGGTTTTTTTTTTTTTTTTTTTGTGGTGTTGTTTTGTTCTTCATCAGGAAGTCAACGGGGGAGAGGGCAGGTCCCAGAAACCATCTTGGACTGTACTCATATAGCACCTTTCTATTTTATCAAGGTACTCAAATCTCTTTGCAACACAATCTGTGCCTCATTTACCCATTCATACAGCACTCTACTAGGTCTATACAAAGCTAACTGCACAAATCATCCTAAAGAGACTAATCAGAGCTTCATCACATTCATACATCTATAGGACACACATTGGAGGCAATGAGGGGTTCAGTGTCTTGCCTAGGGACACTTCGGCATGTGACTGCTAGTGGATTTGAACCCCCAACTCTTGCATCGCCGGACGACTGCTCTAACCACTTAGCCACAGTCACCCCTCATCACCAGCAAACTGGTTGGTCCACTATCGAAGTGTGCTGCTTGTGGGACTGAGTTTGCTGTGGCTCATCGGACTGATGAAGTCCTTTGGATGAAGGACGAAACGTCTCAACAACAACAACAAAAAAAAAAAGGAAACGTCCAGAGGACCTGACTGAACTTTGTTGGATTTTTTTTACCTGGGTTATTGAGCATGAATCTTGATGCTACAACATGCATGTTACTGAATGTTGTACAAAAAACAAAATGGGGTTTTACAGAAACAACCTAAGCTTCAGTGGTTTAATCTTCATCTACAGTTTAGTCAACAATTTAGAAAGTGGTTTCTCTTAAACATCTAAACACATCAGAATTGGCTGTTAAACTTGTGCAGAGACTAACATGCCACAACTATTACCTGCAGCAAAAACTTTCCTTTTCGAGTGTTTTCTATGAGGTAGGTGATCAGGCCGGAAGAGAAGCGGATGATGAGCGATCCACAGTTGGACTTTTTAGGATGTGGGCAGAGAAGATAGGATCCCAGCACATCATCTGCAAGGAGGGAGCAGCAGCTGTCACTGTAACACCAGAAAGAGAACCCTTTATTTATGACCATAATAAAAACTGTGGAGAGAAGATGTTCGACGTGCAGAACACTGACGTTGCGACGCCAGCCCAGCACCACACAGCTTGAGCCAGCGCTTCCTCGGTCTCCGCTAAACTTGGAATCCTGGATCTCTGCACTGTCACGTTGCCTTGATTTTTTTCTGTTTTCGTAGTATAGGAAAAGGAATTATTGTGGCTTTATATTCATCTCAAAAGGAAACCAAAAGAAACTATTCCACCTTCAGTCTATTTTATTGAGAAACCTGTGTATTAGTGAGAGGAAACCAAACAGAAGATTTATTATAACCCATGTGAGACGGGACCTTCTACATCACACCACAACTAGTGATGACCCTGAACAAGACACCAGAGGGTTTGCTTTACCTAATCAATTCTTTGAATCTTGACAGCACTCTGTAAACACTCGGCCCACCTTGTGACTCACTCAGTCGCTCCTGAAGACTATGCTGTTTGAGCGGCGTGGACGTAAAGGAGCGGTAAGCACCAGAACGCAGTCCTTTGGTGCGGATGACTTTCTTGCGCATCAGAGAGGGAGAGGAGTTTGAAAATACTTCATCTTGGCTGGTCTGCACACCGTTGGAATTCTTAGTTTTCTATAAAATACAAAACCATCTTAGTGCTTAAAACAATGACTTAAGCCCCTGTTTTTTTAATAGAAAAAGAAGATGCGAGCATGCCACTCCAGACCTTTGAGCCGTGCAAAAATCCTCGAAAAGGAGCTCTTCTAAAGGAAACCAAGGCACTGACACTTAGAGGGAAGCCATGGTTGAGCAGCGAGTGGTTTCGCTGAAGCAAAGAGCCAACGGGCTCCTCTTCTTGTGCTTCTTCTGGGTGCTTCTCCAAGTAGGACAACTGGAAACAGCGACACAACAGCAGGTTCAGGAACTGAGCCTGTAAAAGAGAGGAGGAGATGAAACGAAGATTAAATTAAAGTGCTATCAATAATGCCACAATACTATTATTATTATTGTTAAAGGGCAGCTGTGGCTAAGTGGTTAGAGCAGTCGTTCTCCAATGGAAGAGTTGGGGGTTTGATTCCACCATTAGTCACATGTTGAAGTGTCCCTGGGCGAGACGCTGAACCCCTCATTGCCTCTGATGTGTGTCCCATTGGTGTATGAATGTGATCTAAAGCACTGATTAGTCTCTACAGAAAGATTTGTTCAGATTTGTAGAGCTGTAGTAGAGTGCTGTATGTGTGTGTGGAGGTAAATGAGGGCACAGATTGTGTTGTAAAGCGCTTTGAGTATCTTGATTAGATAGAAAAGTGCTATATACTGGTAGGTATGGTCCATTTATCATTTACTGGTCAGTTTAGTGAAGGACATCCCATTACTCAGATTGCACCTGAATGGGGGATGAGCTTGGCTTTCGTAGCTTAATTTTTAGGGTCTGCAGTTTTTATGCTAAAAAAAAAAAAGTTTACTGGGATATTTGTTGCAGTTCGCAGGAAGAATCTTTGACAACTTCTTACAAGATCTCAGTTACTCAACAGTCTAAGTTTATATTAATGGCCTGCTGCTGCTGAAAGTCACCTTGATTTAAGATGGCCACCTTAGATAACCAACTTCAGAAAACCTTAGACAACAACAAAAAGAAAGACAATGACGGTCAATTCTATTCCAATATGGAGCCATCCGATAACCTGAAGGGTGCACACATCCATCAGAGTTTCTAATCTTGAGCATCACAAATACTGTCTGGACTCAAGACTCTGAATCTTTTCACAGTATTATGCACTGTAGATTTGAAAATAAATATTATTTACATTTCTGAATTGAGATCTCCATCTTCTACCACTTGTAGGGGCAGGGCAGCTGACTCAAGACCCGAAGGTCCTGGGTTCGAGCCCCAATCATTGCACATCTCGTGGTGTCTTTGAGCAGGACAATCATTCCCAAATTGCTCCCTGGGCGCTTACATAGCTGCCCGCTGCTCCACCTGGGTATATCCCAGGTGCGATGGGTTAAATGCAAAGAGCCAATTTCGTCTTTGTATGGGAACATACAATGATGACGACAACACATAGCACTTTTATGTGCCATTGGGCCGCAGAGGCAGTAGGTCCATGAGAGAAACCTAGACATCTCTCTCCAGCTCTTTCTGAGGTGGTGCTCCCAGGCCAGGAAAGATATGAATCCTTCAGCAAATTCTAGGTCTGCCTCAGGGTCTCTTCCAAGTGGGGCATCTCCGGAAAATGTTCAACGGGCCCTCCTTTGATGCCATTAGGTAGCATCCTAATCAGCTCAACTGAGTCATTTTGATGTAGAGGAGCATTAACTGCTCTGAGCTCTCACCAGATAATGGTATTCCTCACCCTATATCTCCATTGCTGAGCCTGGCCACCCTACATGCTCATTCTGGCTGATCGTATCTGGGATCTTGTACTTCTGGTCATGATCCAAACCTTTTGAGGGTTGGAACGTAGACCGACTCTTGCTATGACCAGGCCTTTGATAGGAAATTCATTTAATGCTAAAATACTAAGAAAAGAAAAAAAGAAAAGTAAAAAAGCAACATTCTGTTTAGACGTGATAATGGTTTTCAGAAAAACACAAGGTTCAATTTCTGAATCATGGGAAACAAACCAAGAAAAATCCCAATCAAAGGCTGTGATATAAATAAATAAAAATAAAAATCCCGCCCTGGTTGACATAGCCATAACTGTTGAGATTCCTTACCGCTCTGGCGTGTCTTGCTTTAAAAACATGACAGTAGAGCTGGACATCCGTGCTGCCTGGGTTATGGGAAACGAAGGCAAACTGTGCATCGACAGGGCGGGCGGTGGACAGCGAGACTCTTCGCAAAGCGTGAGCCATCAGCAGCGTCTGTAGACGGAGAAGATGTCACACCACCATGATCTTCTTCTAATCAAAATCCGAATCAGTCACACCTACCGTTTCATCCTCATCGTACATCTTCACACCTTTAAGGGAGAACTTTAAGGACACTGGCCTCCTCCTCTTGCATGCCTGACAAACAACCACTGCCTTAAGTTTTCAGTCCACAACAACCACTCGTGACAAATCTCAACACCGACTCACTTTCAGGGTCTTCAGGTTTGTGTGCAGCTGTTTGATCTGGTCATCCAAACAGCAGTCGTCCACGGGAAATGAACCCACATACTTGACCAGTGAAGACACGAAGAGATGAAACATGGGAACAGTAATAAAAGATGAACATGTGTGGACATACCTCTGCTGATCGAGTCACTGCACCATCCTCTTTGACTGGAGCCTCACCCATCACGTCCATCCAGCAGCAGTTCACGTCAGTACTGGTTGAAAATCAAAGTTTGACTGGTAGTAGTTCACCTACACTGGGAGACAAAGAAAGTTGATGTTTAACCTGAACAAGTGAGATGTTTTTAGGACCGTTTTTTTTTTTTTTGCTTCCAGTACACAAGAAAGAAAAAAACAGCTAAAACGAACAAAGCGCGAGGGGAACCAAACATTTCGAGTCAAACGACTCAAAATGAACTACGGACCGTTTCCGCCCACATCACAGACACGACTCGTCCTGAAATCAGCCCCAAGAAGTTTTTAACAAAACTTCAGCTGCTCCTCACCTTTACTGCGGCTCCTCCTTTACCTGCTGCTCCTCCGTGTCTCAGGTGTGCAGCTAACCCGAGGCGGAGCTCCATGAGGAGGAGGAGGAGGTGTAACATGAAAACTTCTCCCAGGACATGAAAGTCAGCGAACCACGCACATTCTTTCCTGGCTGCACACGCCTCCTCATGTTGCGCAATGCAAACCATGAGAAATACAGTTGTTTTACATGTGTGTAAAAGAAATAACCTGTTCAGGTGTGTGTCTGAACACATGCAACACTTTAAACACCCACCTAAAAGTTTTTCAAAAGCCTGCCACATGTTTGTTGGCAACATTTCCTCATGTCGTATCAGAGAGGTTGCAACACAAGTTGGTTACTCATTATGTTATGTCTGATTAGTGTTTAGAAAAGCATAGGAGAGCAATTCAAAATGGCCACCACAGCTTATCTAAAATAAAATGAACCTGAACATTTAAAAAAAAAAGCTGAGAATATTCCAGGTCTCTCTTGTAAATGAGCCCTCGAGGCTCAATGGGATTAACCTGCTTAAATAAAGGTTGAATATTCAGACAGATCATTTAGTTGCGTTTTTAAAGTTTGCAATGATAAAATGTTGGGTGTTTGTTAGCAAAACACTTCATGCACTACTGAACAGTTTTCATGAAACTCTCAGAAAGTATTGCACGTTTCTAGTCAACATAGCTCAGGGTGGTCACCAAAATGAAAAATCATCAACATTTCTAGTTGTGCTTGCCCCCTGGGCGGTGGAGAAGCGGTTAGAGCTGTGGCTTCTTCTCAGTGAGGTCACTGCCTCCCATCCTGGTCCTGGAGTCTTTCTTGGCAGAGTTAGCATACATGCTGGTGAAGATTCTCATCCAGGACAAGGTAAATCCAAAGACAAACCTTCACCCAGAGGGAGAGGTCAATCTGCATTATGCAAACTTACAGAACACCTCAGCTTTATCATTTGAATCCTACACTCCTTATGTCTTTGAATTGAGAAAGCTCCTCAGATGAGAAGTGCAATGTCTTCAGTTACAAATGAAGTCCACTGTTGTTTTTAACCTTTTTTGGACATACATATATGCAGGTGTTTTCTTGGGGTACCAACAAAAAAGGTTAAATTGTGTCATCTGGACCTAAAACGATTTGACCTTTTTTTCTGTCATCTACCTGGATTGAGTTTACAACCCTTTTTATTGGGGGTAGTTTTCACTCAAAGACCCAAAATAGAGTTGTCCAGGAGTGTGAATGGTTCAAGTTTGAGTCAGGTCCTCTAGATGAGTTTGTATTTGTTGAAACATTTCATATTTTATCCACAAGACCTTCAGTCTGAGCTGCTACAAACTCAAGTCTCATAATGGATCAATCAACCAGTTTGCTGGTGACAGCCAAAACTACTTGTTCACGTGCAAAAGGACCATCAGCCTAACAGTTGCTCATTAGTGCCCATAGCCGCTTATTCACAGGGGGCTGATACTAGCAATAACAGCATTGTAAGAGGAAGGTGGACATAGAGGTCTCTGAAGTTCTACAGATATTGTGCTAAAGTTTACTGTGGTAGCAACTCCCTCAGTTAACAATATTCTGTTAAATGCAACATCAGCATATTAAATTATTTCACTACTCCCTCTGGGGTCAAAATAGTAAAATTTAGAGGCTTTCTCTATTAATTTCACTACTAAAAGTGAGTTTAAGAAGAGCAATACAGCAATTATGATATACATTGCAATAGTTAAATGGTGTCATTTAAGATAAGATCTAAAATGTGTGAAAGCACAGTATTTTTTTTAACCATGAAATTAAGTATAAATAAATGCTGACACTAAATTTACTGGTTTATGAAGCTTTCATGGGATGTGCCCTCCAAAAAAGTATACCCAGCAAACAGCTAACTGTGGAAGTGGACAAATATTAACAAATGAGAAGAAATACCAAGATGTTACAAATATAGTCATTTTATTAATGACTTGGAAAAAGGCTAAACACAAGGAATACATGCATGCAGGGTATGTATGAGCTGACGAGCTCCTGGATCCTATTCACAACACACAGGTCGTATAATTTGAGTAACAGCTGTGAAGCTATAAAAATCAATCCATGTATATGCTTTTACACACTCACACACTAAGAGACAGGCTTTTTTTTTTTCTTGAGCATGATTTGAATACCAACAGTGTTTTTAATCTTCATATAAATCAGCATGAGCTCCAGCAGGCTTTTTTTTTTTAAGAAAAAAAAAATGAAAGGATAGGTTACATATGGAGTTTTCTGATTGTGCATGACCAAAACGCTGTGATTTTTATTGTGACAGGATAAAGATATTGAATTATGTTAAAAAAACAAACAAAAAAAAAACTTAAAATTAGACACTCCGTCCCCTCCAGAACACTTCTTTGAAATCAGGAATGTGTGCTGCCAGTGCCTACTGAGGAACATATAAACAGAAGTCACAACATGGCTCTAATTACAGTATGGTGTGTTTTGCTATCCTTTCTCAAACTGGCAGCTTTAACAGCGACACTAACCAAGCTTTTCTACACATCAGGGTTAAAAGAACTTCAAAGTACAGCTAACATAACTGTCAGAATAACACTGTTATTCAACAATAGAAAAACCTTTAAACTACTAAAACTACCGCCCTCTAAAAAAGGGGAGAAAGCAATGATAAAAATAGAAAAAGAAAACGAAAAACATATAGCACAGCCCAGTTACTGGAAGGCGCCGTTGGTCTTAGTTTTTGCCCCTCTTAGACTTTCGAGGGGACTGTTTGCTGCTCTTGGCAGCTTTTTTGACATCAGGTTTCTCAGGTGGCGGCTCGGGGGACGACGCTTCCTCAGAACGTTTGGACCCACCTTTGGTTGCCTGTTTTTTCACTGGAGGCTCTTCCGGGGTAGGTTCCTCAGGTTTAGACTGTTTGGATATGCCTCTTGCTGCTCCCTTCGCAGCTTTGGGCGCCTTGGGGGATGACTCAGGTTTGGCTCGCTTAGCTCCGCCTCTTTTTGTCTCCTTTTCCACTTCAGGCTCTGGTGACGACTCTGGTTTAGATCGCTTGGACCCGCCCTTTGGTTCCTCTTCAGCTGCGGACTCCTCAGACTCGGGCTCGGGCTCAGGGCTAGACTCCTTGTAGACAGGTTTCTTGGTCATTCTTGAGCTCAGCCTTTTAACCACTGGTTTTTTAGGCTTTCTTGAAGGTGCACCTCTCTTGACAGGCGTTGCTGTGGATTCTTTGACGGCGGGTGACGGTTTCTTCCCTGACCTCTTGGCTGAAGATGTTGCCGTTTTAACGGGAGACTTTTTTGCAGGTGTACGGCCCCGGCTTTTAGCTTTTGGTTGACTGGCACGCTTGGGTTTCTTGGCTGGCGGAGGACGTCGATTTGCACGTGAAAGGGCGTTTGCTCTCCTAAAGAGTGAATTCAAAAGACATATGAGTTGGAGATGTAGAGACACACAAAAAAGGCAGGTATTTTTTATAAGCACCTCTTAGGAGGAGGAGCTTCATCTTCTGACTCTTCCTCCTCCTCCTCATCTTCCTCTTCCTCCTCTTCATCTGAAGTGTCAGCCGTCTGCCTCCGTTTGGTTGGTTTCTTTGGAAGCTCTTTAAACTTGTCTGGATACAGGATGGTAGGACTAAAAACAAAGATGAACATAAAGCACTCAAGCTAAATTCAAAACAAATATATGAACAGTATATGTGTACCACATAGTCAGAAGCAAACTACTGAGAATGATAACACATCAAAACATTTAAATAATGAGAAAAATCTCCAAGTCAGAATACGTTGGGTAGTATGGAAACGAGAGTCCGTAGGTCCCATTTAAGCCGTGACCAGTGAGCTGCTTCATCCAGCCGAGCACTTTGCACTTGGTCAGGGTCCTCTTCAGGTTGGCCACTAAAAGAAAACGGCCGTGTTTTACATTCAGTACGTTTACATCTAGTTGTTCAAAACAAAATGCACACAATAAAACATGGCATCCTTAATGTGAAGCTTCATTTGTACACTGCTGTAAAGTTACGGTCATTCTCTGCAAGAAATGGATTTTATATTGCTACAAAACTTGATTTTTGAGGAACTACAGTATATTTTAAACAAATATTAAAGGCTCATTTGTAGATGTTTCCTCACCATCACTAATGATGTCCTGCAGTGAAACGTTATAGACAAACTCGACATTTAGTTTCATTTAGTTATTTTTTTTTTTTACTTTCAGAAAGTGAGCAGGGTGACTATCTTTCTCTTAAAGGGACTGTATCAGAATTATGATAAACTGATGAAGTCTATGGCATGATTTCTAAAATGTATTTCAAATTAAGAGCATCATTTATAAAAAGTAATTTTAAAAGAGCTGAAATCTACAGTATGTATTTAAGCACTTTCAGATTTAATTCTAGACCATTCAACAAAAAAAATAAAAATAAATAAATAAATAAATAAAAAGAATTTGACAAAATGTGCCTATTCTGACAAAAAAACAATTTTTCATATCAGAGTTCAATCACAACTTAAGCAAATGCTCGAGAAGATAATTTTAGCAACTTTATGGCAGGTCATCTACATTTTTAACTGGCTCAAATTATTCATTTTGTCTGACGAGTAGAAAGAAGAGGCGATTAGCAAACTGTAGCTACAAATTCAGACCAAGTCAAAGGCAGGGGGTTGTGCAACTTGTATGCATGCTGGAGCTTGACAAAAATGTCTAAAGGACGCTGGAGAAGTGGAGCTCTTCATCATGCACAAGAACAGATCTACACACTGAGCTGACTGCAGTCTAACTCAGCAGCAGCCTGCAGTGGAGTTGTGCTTTTACAACATAACAGTTTTACAACTAAATGGTTTTTCAACTAGAAAAGAATCACCTGCTTTTTTCTTTTGTAATCAGATCTGATACATCTAAAGAGTATAGAGTTAGCAGGAATCCTTCCAAGATGTCCAAGCACAAACAAACAAGGGGACTTACCCAACAGGTGCTCTCTCATGTCCTTGTTGGAGTCGATGAGATATTTGCGAAGAGATGTGGCGCTACAGGTTTTGGGTTCATTCATGGCTATGATGGCAACAGTGATGGCGTCTTCCAAGGTGCTACCCTTCAGCTGGGCATCTTTTCCAGTGTGCTTAAGCTGTGACCATTGACAGAAACACTTTAAAGTACATACCACGGGGTGCCATCACACGTCAACAGAAAATGATAGGACTTCAGACTGAGTTAGCACAATTAAACAATGTTAATCAGAACCTCCTGATTCCTGCTCAATAGTCCAGGGAGAAAGATCTAACAAAGTTACATCTACGGCTGGGCGTTATGGACCAAAATTAATATCTCTTTTTTTTTTTTAACAAAATCGTGTTATACGATATATATATATATATATATAGTTTAATTGTGAATATATATATATATATATATATATATATATATTCATTAAAACTTTATTTATACAGGCTAGCCTCGTTGAGCCACGGGGACTCATTTAAAAGAGGGACATGTTGCTCTCAC
>JARVGQ010001639.1:15315944-15325958 GCA_031762355.1 Hypsolebias martinsi | reverse complement strand
AGTGCCGACAGGTGGTTGGAGCGTTGGGTAGGCGGGGCGCTCGGTTCTGTTGACGGGGCGGGGCGCCCCGCCTATATAATGGTAGGGGAAACACTGCATCAATAACAGCTTCTTGATTGTTTTGTTTTTTCTCTGACTTTACTTGTACAGACAGACCATCCAGCTGTTGTCTCCACAGTAAAACCTCAACTAATGAGCAGAGGGGTAGCAGCTGGTCTGTGCTGAACTCTCTGATCAGCTCATCACAAACCTGGACAATTAAACGGAGGCCCATGTGATGCTCTCAAAACATTTGGAGTGAGAAACGAGCAGGGAAAGCACAACTCCTCAAGACAACTCAAAAAGAACAGAATTAAATCAGGGCTCACAGACTAATCAATAAATGGTCATTAATCACTATGAAGATCAATCAGTCCAACAGGGTGTGTTCACCAGAAATTTGAAACTGTGTTCTTATTAAACCCACGCATCATTTTGAGGGTGGATACTCTGAGAGAATGCTGATTCAGGAACCACATCCTCAGAGATTAAAATAATTTTTTTATCCATGTTGGGGGAATTGGCAAAGGAGCGTTAGTGAAACCCTTTGAGCTGGAGCGATGACGTACAAATGTAAAGATAGTGCAGTTATCTGGAGTAGATCAGACGTTATGGTCAAGACAAGCAAAGACCTTAACTTGACCTTGATTTGTGATCTTGCCCTTGAAGCTAGGGCATTAAAATTGTATGTGACACTCTGCCTGGTGATGTGCATCCATCCATCATCTTTTCCTGCTTCTTCCCTTTCAGGTTGCAGTAGTGACGTGCATGTGTATCAACTTCATGAAATGATCTTGAGTGGATCAAAGTTCTGTCTCGACGAGCAGACCTTATTTTAAAGTTGACCTTGAGGTGATGGAGAAGTGACGATGGATGTGTATGAAGTTTTATTTGTATTTTTTTAGTGTTTTTTTTTTTTCCCCCCCACAAACCCCAAGTCTTGTAATTCAGTGTGGTATAAAACACTGAGTGACTATAAATACATTTTAACTGTACAAATGTAAACATTTCTTCACAGCAGATCATGAGAAAGTGGAACAGTGTGGTATCTCACCAGGAAACTGCTTGGTGACACTGGAAGTTCTGGGTCCTTCTGTGGTCTGAAGCTGCTGTTGTGACTGGGAAAAACAAACTGAGTGAGGACCTTTCCTCCCTCCTGAGGAGCCAGCACCTCTACACACCCCAGTAGAGGCCCTGCACTTCCCTGGACACCCACCTCCACCACCTTAGAGGGTGAGGCCAGCAGCTCAGGGACCGGGGCCACAGCTAAAGAGGCTGAGGTCTCTAGATTCAGGCAATTAGAAGAACTGAGGGAGTGCCGCAAAGTAGGATCCACAGAGGCACTCACACCCTGTATTGTTAGAGCTGTGAGAGTTCCTAGGGTCTCTGGGGTAACTGTCTGCACATCATCCAAGTTCAGAGAGCCCTGTGGGGTTAGAACTTCACCCACTGTTCTTTCCAGACCATGTTGATGGATGATGTCAGCATTGGCTGTCATGATGAGTGGGTCCAAAGCCTTGGCCAACGTGCTGGTACTAGTAACAAGTGTGGTGCCCACAGAGGAAGGGTCAATGGTGAGAATGCTTGAGCTGACCAGAGACAAGTCCATTGTGAAGCCGTTAGAGCTGCTTCCAGCCACTGGGATTCCCACTCCAAGGCCAGCGGAGGGTGGGTTTCCTCCAGGAACAGACAACAAAGAGCTGAGGTCCAAGTTGGTCAGCTGGTCACCCACGGCAACACCAGTGCCACCAACTGAGGCTGGAGTTGAGCTGACAAGCTCACTGCTGGGAGTCAGGGCTGGGGTGGTTTCCATTTGGCATAAAACATCTGCAAAGGATAAGGTCAAAGGTTACCACAGACCAGTACAAGTATATGAATATTACTGAACGCGTTCTCAAATGGGTAAGACTAGCTGTACACTGCACTTTGGACTGGTCTTACTTAACAGTGCAAATCACCGTTTACCAGAATGCTCACTTTTAGGCCAGTTTAATCCCAATTTCAGGAATAAAAAAAAAAAAAAAAAAAAAAAAAATATATATATATATATATATAAAGACTAAAAACCACTAACGTGCTCCAGTTTGATGTCTACATCGAATCCAGGGACTTAAATAGCTGCTCGATGAACTTGTGGGCATTATGTGTTCGACAAGCGTGAGTTCATTGTTTTTCTTGTTCGCCTCACTCTCATAGAAGTGGCAGCAGTTTAACACATGAAGTCAGGTGCCAGTAGTTTGTCTATAAAAATTAAAATGCAGCCAAATCATAGAACTAGACAAATGAACTGGACTTCACTGTAATGGTGTAAAAAAACCAGTTACTGTATATCCAGTAAATATGTTATAACCAAATGAAGACAGGTTTCATCAGAGCTTCACTGAACAGCAAGGTGAACAAAGGGAGAACCCTGCGGGTCTCTAACCAGGACTGAGGTGGTGGTGTTTCAGCATGTGGCTCTTCAGGCTGCTGCGGGAGGAGAATTGTTTGGAGCAGCTGGCTATAGGGCACCGGGTCCTCAGGGTGCTGGCATCTTGTTTATGCTTCTTGGAATGAATGTACAAGCTGCTGCGTGCTGAAAACCGTGCATTACAACCTGAGAAGAGAGCACATGTTCAGACAGGACTCGTCACAAACAGCACCTGACAACCGAACACGCTGTTCCATGTACCTTCTGCATGGCAGTGAAAAGGCTTGGTGCCCAGATGAGTGATGCTGTGCCCCTTCAGATGCTCAGCCCTGGTGAAGGACTTCCCACATCCCTCCTCAGTGCAGACAAAGCGGCGGTCGTCTTCATGTTTCCTGATAGATTCATTGATCTTGTCACATCACCTGACGAACGTGCGGTCCAGTTTTGGACAGAGTAGAACAACTTACCGCTTATGACGGAGTAACTTGGACATACTGGTAAAAGACCAGCCACAGCCTCCAGAGTCACAGACAAATGGTCGTTCACCTGGACAAAGTTAGAGGTTTATTTAGTGGCGCACACGGACTACACACGTCTCACCACAAGATGGTTGATAACCAGTTTCAATTACTTTCAGCAGAGTTGCCAATGCTCAACATTTATCAGAAGAAATATGAAAAATGATTGTGGTCAAAACAGAAGCACAATATTTTCACACATCAGCTCGCAGTGGACGGCCAGAGCACAGAAACATTTCTGACTGGCTCTCAGCTTTATTCAAGAAACAAGACAATTATTCAATGTCTGCATATCAAAAATAAATTATTAATCATAAAATTATAATACATGAACCATTTAAAAAGATTTTACCAACACCTTCACATTTTAGGAGCAAAACAAAGCTGAAGTTGAAAGATGTGAGACTGACGTGTCCCTGAGGTACACCTGGTCTGAATTTTAGATTTCAATTAATACCCCCATCTCCAAAACCTTCAGTTTACAGATAATACATCTACATGATGGGGGAATGGTGGTGCAGCAGTTAGAGAAGGTGGACCTGTGATTAGAAGGTCACCGGGTCAACTCCCCGGACCAAGACTTTTATTTCCATTTACCCTTTATTTGTACAGATCGTCTCACTGAGTCACGAGAACTCATTTTCCAGAGACCGGGTGTTTTGGGAGAGGTTCAGAGCCTTGCTCCGAGGCCCAGAGTGGGGCAAATGAGGGTGGAGGCAGGTGTGGGTGTTCCACCTTTTCCACCCACATTTTGTTGTTGACTGTACTGGGAGCTGAACCTGCAACTTTCCGATCACAGGCCCATCTTCTCTAACCTCTGCGCCACCACTCCCAAATGTGGGTGGGAAAGATGGGAGCACCCACACCTGCATCTACCCTCATTTCACCACTCTGGGCCCTTGAGCAAGGCCCAACCCCCACAATCTGCTCCCCCAGGTGTCCTAAATGCAGCTCTCTGCTCCACACGAGGCTGTGGCAGCTCAGTGTCTGTGGTCGTGTCAGGAAGAACATCCGGCGTAAAAACAACTGCAAGTCTTCGTGTGAGTTTGTTCCTTGTTGTGACCCGAGGAAGGGAGCAGCCCGAAAGAAAAAACAAAACACTATCGCCCCATCCTCTTGCACCATGCCCTGACTTTAAAGGGCTTTTGTATCTAAAGCCCCCCGTATAGCTCTGCATACGACCGTACGCAGAGGTACAAGCATATCCCCGCAGGGCATGTACGCACAAAGCTTAATTTTTACGACTACGTACGCAAACGTGGTGTCGCACAATAAACTTCCCGGCGCCGGACTGTTTTGTATGTGACACCAATGTATAAAATCCCCTTCTTGACTTCCGGCCGGAACACCGTCAAGATGGCTGCTCACTAGAGAGTCTCCCCAGACAACCAGAGAAATTCTTGAATTAACCCCATTCAGCAGAGTAATACAGCTCTACGAAAGTCATTTAAAGGGGGTAAGACGACAAAGAAGCCCCAGAGACACTATAATGAGAAGAGGGAAGACAAGAAGTTTCACGAACAGGTACAGCTAACGTGTCGTGGCCTTAAGCTAAAAGATCGTAATGGCTAGCCTCGAAATTTTATTAGAAGAACTTAGAGGTTTCCGCCAGGAATCTAAGGAACAACTCTCGATTATTAAAGAGGAAATAAGAAAAGCAAATGCAAGGATAAGCGAAGTAGAGGAGCGGTTGGAGAAGACGGAGGAGCGAACCCAAAACACGGAGGAAGTGTTAGCAGAACTGCTAAAGCTACACGTGAGTCTGGAAGATAAGATGGTGGACCTAGAGAGCCGATCCAGGAGGGATAATGTCAGGATCTATGGTGTTCCAGAGGGGGCTGAAAAGGACTGCGAATCCATGGCTGCATTTGTGGAAGCTCTGCTTAAAGAGGGGCTCGGCCTGGAAGACAACCAGCCGGACATGCAGATTGAACGAGCACATCGGGCGCTCGGTCCGCAGCCACCGGAGGGAGCAGCACCACGGTCGATAGTGGTGAAGTTTCTGAGCTTTAAATATAAAGAGTTGTTGCTCCGTAAGGCCTGGCAGCAAAAAGGATTTGTCTGGCACGAAAAACAAATAAATCTGGATCATGATTATCCACCAGCCATCCTCAGAAAGCGCAGAGAGTACACGGAGGTTCGGAGGGTCCTGAAAGAGAACGGCGTTCCGTTTCAGACTCTCTTCCCGGCGAGGCTGCGAGTGAAACATAAGGAGGGGACCAGGACCTACGACACCATAGAGGAGACCACAGAGGATCTGGCTAAAAAGGGCTACAAAGTTAAAGTCATCAGATCACCAGCTTCTCTGAAGGAGCAGATCGAACGTTTATCCTGGAGCAGGAAGGAGGGGAGGAAACAGAAAAGCTCCTCCGGTTCTGCAAGAGGAGAAAAATACAAAGAGAAGCTCCGGGCTTTCAGAAGAACATCTCCACCTGCGACCTGAGAACTGAAAGATCCCTCCTTCCTCCCCCTCCTGGTTTCTTCCTCTTAGAGACAAGTGTACAGAGGGCTGTCTTAGAGATGATGGGATATTATAAAGGTTTGTTCGGGGTCCGCTCTTAATAGGGCAGCCACCACCTGCAAGGGCCCTCCTTAACGTTATGGGAGGTTTTTCCCTTCCGGGTCTCTTCCAAGAGGCCCAACAGGGTCTAATCAACAGACCCCTGCCTTGGAGGTTGAACATGTTCTGTTTTGTTAAGGTTCTTGTTTATATGTTTATTTTTGGTTCATCTGTTATGTCAGTTCTAGTGAGTGGTGGGGGAGTCTTGGGGTCATCAGTGACGAGGGGAAAACATCTACACAAATGGGGAGGACACAGTTAAAAGTGGCATCTTTCAATATAAATGGCATAAATAATCCGATTAAGAGATGAAGAGTAATATCTAAACTCAGGAAGGATAAAGTTCAAATAGCACTATTGCAGGAAACCCACCTAGATGATTCTGAACATGCCAAATTGAACAAGTTGGGGTTTAAATCTGTTTATTTTTCCTCCCACAGCTCAGGTAAACGAAGAGGGGTTGCAATTTTAATATCAAGCTCCTTGTGCTACGAACATGTTGCAGAACATAAAGACAGGGAGGGTCGTTATATTTTAATTACAGGAAAAATAGATGGTGTCCTGATAAGTTTTATTAATGTCTATGCCCCACCAGGCAGCGACTGGTCGTTTTACAAGAAGATTCTTGAATTAGCAGCAACAAAAAGTCAGGGTGTTATGATCTGTGCAGGGGACTTTAATATTAGGTTAAACCCAAATCTGGACTCATCGAATGGAAAAACAAACTCTAAATATATCAGTAAAAGAATGAAAAATATGATGGATGAAGTGGGAATGGTGGATGTATGGAGGGATAAGAATCCAACCAGCCGTGACTACACACATTATTCCTCTTCATACAATGTATACTCAAGAATAGACTATTTCTTCATGTTTAAAAAAGATATGCATAGATTGAAAAGTTGGGAAATAGGGTCCAGTTCAATCTCAGACCACAGCCCAATCTGTATCTCCCTTCAACTGGCTGAAAAAAGTAGATCCACCCTCTGGAGGCTGAATACGAATTTATTAAACAGTTCAATCTTTAAAGAGCTTATGAAAACTGAAATCATACAATATTTGGAAGAGAATGATAATAATGAAGTGGGTCCAGCAATACTCTGGGATGCTCTAAAGGCCGTAGTCAGGGGAAGAATAATAGCCTTTTCCTCCAACGAAAAGAGAATTAGACAACAAAAACAAACTCAATTGGAAGCAGAGCTGAAAAAACTCCAGAAAGAGCATTCTAAAACCTTGACGAGGGCTACAAGAGCTAAAATTGAGTTGGTAAAAAAAAGAACTGGACGACTTAAACATACAAGAAATACAAAATAAACTTCTCTTCACTAAACAGAAATATTATGAAGCAGGGGGTAAATCTCTGAAGCTCCTGGCATTTAAATTACGAAAACAGCAAGCTGATAGAACTATTCACAGAATAAAGAATATATATACAAATAGGGTTGAAACAAACTTAGAAAAGATTCAGAAGTGCTTTAGAGACTTTTTCCAAACTCTATACTCCCAACCCAAATTGAATAATGAACAGCAAATAGACACATTCCTTTCCCAACTTTTCCTGCCAAACATTACAGACGAGCAAAACGAACAATTAATAGCAGAGATAACGGAAGCAGAACTAAGGTCAGTGATTAAAAAGTTGAAAGGAGGGAAATCTCCAGGAACAGATGGATTTACCTCAGAGTGGTACAGAGAAATGCAAGAGCAATTAGTCCCTGTTTTAGTAAGAGTTTTCAACAATGTACTGGAAAAGAAAATAGTCCCTCCTTCATGGAGAGACGCAATCATTTCACTAATCCCTAAGGAGGGAAAAGATGAGAAGGAATGCGGAAATTATCGCCCAATAAGTGTGCTAAATACTGACTACAAATTATTCACTGCCATAATCGCACAAAGATTGGAAAACATCCTACCAGTGATAATCCATAAAGACCAAACAGGCTTCATCAGGCAGAGACAGACTCAGGATAACATCAGGAAAACCCTGCATATTTTAAATCATGTAACCCAACAAAAAATAGAGACTCTCATACTGAGCAGAGAAGGCTTTCGATTCAGTCAGATGGTCTTTTCTCTACAAAGTTATGTCCAGGTTTGGGTTCCACCAGACCATAATAGATGTAATCGCATCTTTATATGATAGTCCATCTGCCAGGATAAAAATTAATGGAGACCTATCTGACCGCTTCACCCTGGAAAGGGGTACGAGGCAGGGATGCTGTGTTTCCCCACTCCTCTTCGCTCTCTTTATTGAGCCTTTAAGTCAGTGGATTAGACAGAGGACGGACATAGCTGGAGTCCATATGCCTTCCGGAGAACAAAAGTTATCATTGTTCGCAGATGATTTATTGTTGACCATAACAAACCCAGCTAAAACCCTACCTATACTTATGGGAGTGATCAAGGAATATGGTTCGCTTTCGGGTTACAAGATAAACATTACCAAGACTCAGGTTTTAACAATAAACTATAACCCACAAAACAATATTAGGAGCCTCTTCAGTTGGAAATGGGAAGCAGAGTCCATAAAATATTTGGGGGTCACATTGCCCAAAGATTTTTCCAAGATTTTCTAAGTCAACTATGGGCCCCTAACTTCAAATCTGAGATCAGACATGAAAAGATGGAGTCTGATTCCTTCTTCAAACTTACACTCAAGAGTTGAGTCGGTCAGAATGAACATTCTCCCACGCTTCCTATACCTGTTTCAGTGTCTTCCCATTCTGATCCCAGAGAGGCGCTTTGTAGAATGGGAAAGAATAATATCTCAATATATCTGGCAGGGGAAAAAGGCAAGAGTGAGATATAGTACGCTGCAGTTAAAGAAAGAGAAAGGTGGACTAGGTCTTCCTAATCTACAGGTCTACTACCTTGCAGCTCAATTAAGACCAGTGTTCTGTCTATGCTCTCCATCTTACAGTGCTAAGTGGAAAGATTTGGAGAAAGCAACAGTGGAAGGAATACCGCTAATATCAATACTAATGGACAAGGACCTACAAGAGGGGCTGAGTATACCACATGGGTCAATATTACACACCATGCTAGATTCGTGGAACAAGGTCATCAAAATGTGTGAATTGGGTAACCAGATAAGAATACTCAGATGGTGTGCCTTTGACTCAGCTTTTAAACCAAACAAGACTGATGGGAGATTTAGAGGATGGACCCAAAAAGGATTAACCACTTACCATACATTTACCCGGAAGGGTGTGTTTCAGAGTTTCGAGGATCTTCAGAGGTCCAAAGGGTTAGAGAAGGACGACTTCTTTAGGTATTTGCAGGTTAGGTCCTACTTCAATCAAAATATATGTGATAATTGGGATACGGACAAACCAGGACTTTTCAAAGTGCTTTTGTCCCTGTTGAAAACAGGCTCATGCAAAAAACTTGTTTCCATATTGTATAATGGTATCCTATTGTCTAAACAAGGTGATACAGACTACATAAGAAACAAATGGGAGAAAGAAGGAAATTTATTAATTAAAAATGAAGTCTGGGAACAGATTAATAAATTACACTGGATGACCTCAAGTTCCAATACATGGCGGCTGTTCAGTTGGAAAAACTCTGTTCGATACTTTGTAACTCCAGTTCAGAAAAAACACCAGGGCAGCGGAGATGCATGTTGGAGACTCTGTGGAACGAATGGAGCTAATCACCACCACATCTTCTGGGCTTGTCCGGTGATCAAGGCCTTTTGGGAGCAAATATGTTCCCACCTAAATAACATCTTTACTGAAAGACTCCCATGTAATTGTGAATCCTTATATTTAGGAAACATTTCATTTGATAACTGGACTGGGGACGACAAAAAACTCCTGTTAGTGCTTCTGGCGGCAAGCAAAAAGACAATCACTAGAAAATGGTTAAAGCCCGAAGCACCCACAGTGGAGGATTGGGTCTCCATTGTACAGGACATTTACACTCTGGAGAAGTTATCTTTTTCTGTTCATGGTCAGAGAGAATCCTTTTTCAGGATTTGGTCTAAATGGACAAACTATGTAAAGTCGGTTATTCAAGTAAACTAAATATGTCCATTACTTGTAAGTAATGCTGTGTCGTTTACTATACCTTAATTCAGGATTATGGGAAATGTTTTGACTGTGTTTCACTACCAACAAAAGAAAATCTAGACCTGGCCCTTCCCCCCCCTCCCCACTCACTCTTTTTGTTTTTGTTGTTCGGTAGTTATACAAAAACCTTGGATTGGCTTGTGTATCTATGTTCTCCTTTCCAATGTGGTGGAAACTGGATTGTAAAAATGAGTGTATTTTGCCTTTCCAAATTAAAAAAAAAATAGTTTTGCTGCCTGCAACACAACGGTCACGCGCAGCCAGTGGAAACGCTGCACCTCTTTAAACTTTAACAAGATAAACACCTAAAAAAATCGTCTGCTCGACATTATAGCAAAAGTGTGTCTCAGTTTAACTTTTTCTTAATAAATTCACTTTGACGGTTAAAACATGGCAAAATGACGCAGATGAAAT
>JARVGQ010001639.1:15168855-15180350 GCA_031762355.1 Hypsolebias martinsi | reverse complement strand
CACACACACACACACACACACACACACACACACACACACACACACACACACACACACACACACACACACTCCTCACGCCTCACACTTGAGCAGAGGTGCAGATGAGGTCGAGCGCTGGAAGAAGCTGGGTCTCTCGCGGAGCTTGAAAAGAGTCCACCTCCTGTAGGACAGGGACATCCAGAAGGCCAGCAGCTTCTTCTCTGCCCTCCTCCTGTGCTCCTGCTCCTCCTCTCTCGCCCTCAGCACCTCCTTCTCTTTGTCCACGCTGCTGTCTCCATGTGCCCCTTGGCCGCTGGACTGGAATCTCTTCTTCATTGTGACAGGTGTGATCCAGCAATGAGGAGAAAATGGAGGAAACAAACCCTGAGCTGAAGAAGACTTCCAGCAACGTATTCAAGAAACAAGTCCAGACATTTCCCTCCACCTCCCAGGCAGAGTGGTTGAGGTCCGTCAGGGTTTTCCTCGAGTGCCAGGTGGAAGTAAATCTTGTGATTGTGCTTTGTAGTGAGGTGGGGGGAGGAGGGACAAGCAGGACAGAGTGGGTGTGAACGAGAATGATGCAAGGCACTAAAACAAGAAGACAGGGCTCCTCCAGGTTAGTCTGCAGAACTCTTCAGAGGACACTGCAGATGTCCTCTCCCTCCTGCTCGATGGCTCCGCCTGCCGCTGCACCTCGGTGTCCTCGCAGTGACCGTGACGTGCTGTGAGCACCAGCAGGTGTTGGACCTGTCGCTGACTGGAAACGGCACACGTTATCTTCTTGATCAGGCAGACAGACACAAACGGCCCTCGCTCTCCTCCACTCTGCTGGAGCATCATGACGCACCACTTTTGTCCTCGTGCAGTTTACTGCTGCATCACAAACTGAAGGTCTGGACTTCTTTAAAGGAATACTGCCCGCTGCCTTTAACGGTGAATAGTCTCAAGCTAAAATCATCTGTCAGACCAGATATAATGATGGTGTGCAAAATCCCGTGCAACTGTTGTGAGATCTAACAAGATTCGGTTGTTTAGAAGATATTTTGCTAACAGGGAGACAGGGATGAGGTCCAGAGGTAATGCCAAAGTTAAGCAAAACTACAGCAAAAAGTGTTGAAATCAATGTATGAGGTTTGGTCTGAGTCTCAGCTACTACCACAACAATATAGACATCCGTCCAGTGATTCAAGTGATATTTTGCTAACCGTACACACAAACACACAATTTTGCCTCTTCATCTTGAGCAGGGGGATAACAAACCTCACATTTAGCTGGGTGTTGAGATAAAAGTGAAAGCACCTGCAGCAAACTACAGGCTGAGGTGGGACAGAACTCATCATGGACAGGTAATGTGCTGATTTTATGACACTTGTTAAAATACAGTAACTCATAAAAAGTGTTCAGAATACTAAGAACACATCCTTTAGTTCCTCACAGACACCTGAACACAAGGACTCAGCCGACTCTGAGAAATGACTTTAGTCTCTGCAGCTGAGGCAGAACGATATCACTTCTTAACAAAAAAAGGTTAAATTGTGTCTTCTGGACCCGTTTCTTTAAGTGAGAGACATTTTGTCCTAAGCAGCACGGTGGCGCAACTGGTAGAGCTGCTGCCTCTCAATGAGCATGTTGCCGTGGTTCAAATCTCGGTCTGGGGCTTTTCTAGGTGGAGTTTTCATGACCTTTCTCTGCTGCTTAGGTTACTCCCTCAGACCAAAAACATGCATGTTAGACTGGCTGGTAACTCTACATTGTCTCTATGTGAGAGCGTGAATGGCTGGTTCTCTCATTTGTCTCAATATGTCCCTGTAATGGACTGGAGACATGTCCAAGTTGTCCCCCGCCTCTCACACAGTGACTGCTAGATATGGACACCAGTGACCCCCACGTCCCAAAAGGAAAGAAGTGGATAAAAGATAATGGATGTATGGATGGACGTTTTGTCTATCATCCAGAAGAATTAATCAGTTTGAGGCCTGCCAACCAGATCTGTCCCATAAGCTTCACTGCTGTCCTGTGTTTCAGGCCAACCTTCTGCTGGAATTTCAAAAAGTAGACTTAACACATGCAAAACAATCAATCATCATCAATGTTGTTTAAAAAAAAACTTTAATAATTTAAAGAATTGTCTTCCTTATTTTATTTTATAAATTTTTTCTTCACCTCCAAAACTCCAAAGCTAATGCTAACAACTAGCATATAGCTAACTCAGACATCAGAGGCCAAATCTTTAGTTGAATTCATAATCTGTAATCACTTTAAGCTTTACATGACAATGTATAACATTTTAAAGAGCCCATCGCAGCATATTTTGTCACCGTTCCAACAAAGTTGAAGGCTATGTTTATTTAATCTATTACATCATTTACTTTGTAGTTTGAAACTTTATTACGGTAAACCAGAAAAAGTCATTCAGTTCTTCTCTGGTCTACTCCACCTCAGTCAGAATAAAAGAAACTAATCTAGAATTTTGTAGCACAAAGCAGCTTGTTTACTATGTACAGTGTTTGTGTGTTTGTTGTGGGAGCCAGCTTTAATTGGACATCATGACCTTCAGGATGGTTTGAACTGTCAGCCCTTTCACCGCACAGTGAGTTGGTTCTTTCTCAAGAGGTCCTCCATGTAATGTTTCATCCACTTGACAATGTTCTAGAACAGGGGTCTGCAACCTGCAGCTCTGGAGCCACATGCGGCTCTTTGGTCCAGCTGCAGCGGCTCTTTCAAGCTTTGACCAAAACTAACATAAAACTGAATTTTATTGGTTGTTATAAAAACAAAAATGGCTCATTTTAGCAGTTTTTCTGTCATTTCCTTTGCAAATATGTGAATACTAGAACCAATAGGAGTAAAACATACTTTAACTTTATTTATTGAAAGTAGGATACTTAATTTTTCTACAATTAAAATGTTTTACCTAGACCTGCATAGTTCATTGTTTTGTATTTTATTTTATTTTAAATTGGAAAATAACATATTTTTCCTTCTGTACAAGAATCTTGTTTTTTCTTATGTCTTAAAATGTAAAATTATAAATTAATGTTAAAAATCGTATTTTCAGGTTTACAATGGCCAGCAAACTACCCTATCCAACTACCTTACTGGCCAGAAAAGTGGCCTCCAACAAACTTAGCCTTCTATTGTCATGGTTTTCAGATGGATCTGGGCAGGAACAAACCCATTTGTGAATGCAGAACTCAAAGGCAAGGTTGTAAAATAATAATCACTTTAATAATCAAAATAAATAGCTGACATGGCAGCAAAACTCACAAACACAGGATCAGGTCAGGATTATACATGAAACACAAGAGACAGCAGGAGCTGTACCAGACGATGCACTGACACAAACCAGGGCTTACACACACATAGACTAGACAAGACAAATTACAAACACCTGGAGGACACGTGGGTGGAACTGATCAGGGTATACACTAAGGAGTACAGACACATGGAGACTGACAGTTGGATACCATCCTTACACCTATGATCTGGCATCCACATATGTAGACATTATATGAATTAATAATGCACGTCATGCAAGCGTTTGGGTCTTAGGTTAAAGTGGTCCGTGGGCCACCAGTTGAGAATCCCAGTTGTAGCAGGTTTTGTGGCTCTGGACACATTTAATTTAGTGAACAATGGGGCAGAAATGGCTCTTTTGATCATAATGGTTGCAGACCCCTGTTCTAGAAAGTGTCCATGTTGTTCAATAAAAGTAGTGTACAGATGTTTTACACTACACACCATGATAGACCATAATGCACTGCGCTGACTCTGCTGCTTTATCAAGGCTAAGGCTAACATTTGCAGCTTGTATTCTTGATTTATAGATTTGTTGAAAATAAAAATAAATAAATAAATGATCTATGTTGTGCACAAAGGGAAGTAATAGTTATTTCAAGGATATTTACTTTAATTTAGATGTTTTTAATTGACAAATTACAGGTAAGCTGTTCAGAGAATGAAAAAAAAACTTTTGGTTAGGTTTCAATAAATGAGATTACAAATTTGAAACTTTGTCTTTTAGATAAATGATCAACTTTTAACAAAGCTTTTTTTTTTTTGCATATATGCATGTTATTTTAAATTCTTGATTGTTTTATTGCTAAAACTTAAAAATCAGAAGCAGCTTTACCTTATCACTGATGTTTGTTTATTCAGTTCTGTAGGACAAGGTCACCTCACCTGGTCATCATGACCCCCTCCACTGTCCACCCGCCCCAACACAAACAGCTGAAAATGACTCGTTAGAGCTTTGGACATGCGTATGAAAAAATACATGGATGGTTTTTGAAATAACAACATACCTTGGTCAGCAGCTGCAAAAGCCTTTATTTTTTTTTTTTGTTTCATTTTAAAGCTACTTGTCCAAACATCCCAAAATATTTCACATACATTTTGGAGTAAGTTATGATTTCTGTAACTCTTGAACATGCTGGATCAAACATCCTGCTTTCACAGAGGAACGAACAGAGCCGACTGACCTGCACCTGGTCCAGCAGCATGCCGGTGGTCACCATGCCCTGCCCGGCCAGCAGGTATGAAGGTAGCACCTGGAGGCAGATCTTCCTGGACATCTCTCTGCAGGACAGGTGGAACTTCTTCTCTGTCATGGTGTCAGAACGGGACAGGACTGCTGCTGAGAGTCATGACTGACAAACGCTGCCAACTCCCTGTTTGTTGTCCCTCGTCAGACTGCTGCCAACCAGAGTCCAACAATATTTGTCTTCAAGCCATTCCTGTTCACATTTTAGAATCCAGCTGTACAGTGTCACTACCACTCGAGAAGCTTCTGCTACAATATGAATATCCAGCAGAACATAATGGTCATGCTTTGTACTTACCTTGGACTGTTTAACTGCTCTTTGCCATAAAAACAATAATGGTTTTGTTTTTTCGTTATGTCTGCTACCAACATTTCTCATCAACAAGTGGGTGGAATTTAATAAAACGTCAATGAATGTACTGATCTGCTCTTAGGGGCCGTTTACACTGCATGTATTTTGAGTGAATCTGCACCTTTCTCTCTGCGGTTCTGCTGATCATTTACATGACTCCACTGGCCCCCCTCTTTGAATCCGGAGGTTTCTGAATCCACCTTCCAGAGTGGAGGTTTTTCACTGACCCCCTGTTGATAACATAAACATCTCCTGCTGAGCCTTTGTTTGAACACATGCACGCACACGCGGACAGACGACATTTCTATCTACAACAATGGCGGCGGACACACACCGCTTTCTAAACTACAACTGATGGAATATTTTGATTCTCATATTTAATTAATCTACACCTGAATGTAGCTGCTGTGATCAACATCTGTTGGAAGAGACACAGCTGGATCCAGTTCTAATGTCGCTGTTTATTGAACAAGGGAGGTGGATATTTCATGTCACGCTACACTGTAACATACTAAATGTGCTAAATAATAACAGTTTGACAATAATAAACAGTATTTATGTTAGTGTGGGAGATATATAAAGTTATCTGAGCTAAATGAAGCTATCTGGACTCAAGTTACGTGATTTAAACGATGCGTAACATGTTGCGTGTTGTTAAATTTTAGAATGAAGACACCAGTTTTATTTTTTTATTTATTTATTCAACACCACAATTTGTATGTCACACAAACACTGAGAATTAAACTGAACACACTATTAAAAACAAGTTAACCGAACTGTGACTACAGTACATTAATGAACTGGACTCTGCTGTTTTCATATGATGCTCACACCCAATCCAATCGGGGAAGTCCACTGACAACCAGAGGGAACCAGCTGAATAAACATTTCTGTCATCATTTCAGGACTCTTCGATTCTCATTAGCGTTGACCTTGGCCATTCCCCGACATCCCTTGAGAATGTTTACAGCTCTCACCAGAGGGAGCTGGCTGATTATTCCATCCTTATCAGAACTCTTACATTGCCCTCGAGAGCATCCATGGACATTGCTCACCGCTCTCGGTGTCTCCCCCCTCTGCGGAATGACTACGTCACTATGTGCTTGTTTGTTCAAGGTGTTTTTTAAAATTAGAATTTTTCTTCTCAGACAAGAAGAAAGATTTTAATAGGAAATTTTTTGCTTCCAATTCCTACTGTGTTCAGTTTCATTACTTTTTTGTCTGCCTAAGCAGATCTCACTTGTAAATGAGTCTTCTGGGCTCATTGTGACTTATCTGTCTAAATAAATGAATGAAAAAACATAAATTAAGTACATATTCAAATAAATTAGCTTAAGTTGCAGATGGGAGACTGCAACAAAGTGAAGATTCAACGTGTCTGCTGCTTCCTTAGATAGAGAACTTTACTAATTGGCTTTTCTATGTGAATGTTCCTGTTAAGGGGCAGTAAGGTGGCACAACTGGTAGAGCTGCTGCCTCTCAGCGAGCAGGTCCCTGGTTCAAAATCCGGTCCGGGGGCCTTTCTGGGTGGAGTTTGCATGTTCTCTCCGTGCATGCGTGGGTTTTCTCCGGGTACTATGTTTTTCTCCCTCAGACCAAAAACATGCATGTTAGACTGATTGGTAACTCTAAATTGTCCCTAGGTGTGAGTGAGAGAGCGAATGTGTAAGAGTAGCACCCACTGCAGCTCCAAGATGGCCGCTAATCACCCTCAGCTGACGGCCATCCACCTGACAGCTACAACCCTACTTAAGGGGCCGTTTACACGGCGCGTATTTTGAGTGAAACCGCACCCTTCTCTCTGCGGTTTTGCCGATCGTTTACACGACACCACTGCCCCCCCTCTTTGAATCCAAAGGTTTTTGAATCCACCTTCCAAAGTGGAGGTTTTTCGCTGACCCCCCCGTTGACAGCTTAAACATCTCCCGCTGCGCCTTTGTTTGAACCACATGCGCGCACCACGCACGAGCGGACAGCCGGCATTTCTATCAACAACAATGGTGGTGGACACGCACCGCTTTCTGAACTACGACTGATGGAATATATTTTGATTCTCATATTTAATTAATCTGCACCTGAATGAAGCTGTTGTGACAAACATCTGTGTTGGAAGAGACACAGCTGGTACTAGTTCTAATGTTGCTGTTCATTGAATGAGGCAGGCGGCTATTTCACGACATGCTGCACTATAACATACTAAATGTGCTAAATAATAACAGTTTAACAAAAACAAACAGTATTTATGTTAGCATGGTAGATCTATAAAGTTATCTGAGCTAAATTAAGACATCTAGGCCCAAGTTACGTGATTTAAGCGATGCATAACATGCTGCGTGTTATTAAAGTTGAAAATGAAGGCATCAGGTTTATTTTGTATTTTTTTATTCAACACCACAAACTGTATGTCACACAAACACTGAGAATTAAACTGAACACCATTAAAAACATGTTAACTGAACTGTAAATACATTAATGAACTGGACTCTGCTCTGCTTCATACTGGTCCCATCTAAAACGGTCCGCTTGGTGAAAGGACAGCTTCTCGACCTCGCAGGAAAAAATAAAAACTCAGCTGGTTGTTTGTTTGATCGAAGCAAAGACAAGCAAACATTATTAAGAACGTTGATTTACCTGCTGTAAATCAGCTGATTATCACGGAGTAAAGTCCGACATCATCCTCGTTGACTCGGTTCTGGTCCACTCAGCGACCCGTGTGGAGCTTGTTAGATGAAGCGCGTCCAGCTTGGCGTCAAATCTGTCACTCTTATCCAAAATTCAGCTTTAACTTGTTGTTAAGTTGTTGTTAGCTGAACCTTTAGCCCAGAGGAAATGAACGTGCCGAGGCAGCACGCATGCGCATTAGGTGAAGGTACAAAATTCACAACGCCATCTAATGACCCGGCATGGTAACTACAGCAGATTCATGAGGGCGGGGGTGAATCATTCGGATGCATGTAAACACAGAATTTGTCCGTGCCAACACAGATCTTTTCCTGTACTTAACATACCCAAAACCTCTGTTTCCCCCCACCGTGTCTGTGTAAATAGGGCCTTAGACTGCTAGAAGACAAACCGACTTCATTTCCTTAAATTAATTGTTAAAATTAATAGTTTTTATTTGAAACTATTTCTATCTTAACATGTGATTCTTGACCTGCCATTGTGTATCTGTTTCTCTCAAACCCAGCTGTTTGAAGCAGATGTTGCTTGTCCTGAGCCTGGTTCTGCTAAAGTTTCTTCCTCATGAGGGAGTTTTTCCTTTCCACTGTCACCTTCATGCTTGTTCAAAATAAAGAGTCCTGTAATGGGGTTAAATTCAAAGCAGTCTGCTCCTCAGATCAATAATGTTAAATTATTATTTGTATATATGAATGTTTCTGTTAAATGCCCTGAGATGACTTCTGTTGTGACTTGGCGATACATAAATAAACTGAATTTAATTGAATTATGAAGAACCCACAATAAATGAGTTCTTTTTGTACCTATGCTTGTGAAGTGACCAAACTTATAAAGTACAAAGTGTTGAAAGGACAACGTCAAACCCGGAGCTGTTTTGTATATTTCCAACTGTTTTGAGTTCGACGCTGGTTTCTCAAGCTCTGCTGTGCGTTTGCTGGATGCATGACTGAAGACAGGATGGTTGCATAGCTGGAGCGGTTGTGGTTTTGCAAAGTGGTGAAAGATTTTGCATAGGAAGAAAACTAAAAGGACTGTAAACAAATCACTGGATCTGTGTATGCTCCCCACCCCTCACTCAGTTTTCCAGGACTTGTGATACCTACCAGATGCTCCCACTGGCTTATATTATTGCACGAACAATTAAAACACACAAACAGGGACTGTGCATCATCTTTATCTTTTTTAAAAGAGTCTAAATTTGCAGCCCAAATTGAGAATTGAGCGTGTAATAACTTCATGGCCATTACCGGTATGTGACTGTTCCCTGGTGAGGCAGATGTGCGCCTCATCAGCCCTGCAGATTAGGTGCTGCGGGTTGCTGTGGTTCTCTGGGACGCGGTGGGAGAGGCAGCGTTATCGGGAGCAAATTGCAAGGATCAGTCGAGCAGAGCGACGTCTCTGGGGCCGCTCGCAGATCAAGCCTTTGATTAGCATCCAGAGAGCAGCGAGGGGAGGGGGCCCCCTGTTTGCTTTGCTTTCCCCGGCGCTCTGTGGTGGTACAAGTTGACTTAATTAAGTGGACTGGCACGACTCGTTGTTAAAGGCGTTTTCCTGCTTTAATCAAGTCGGATTTAACACACCACTGAGCTCACGCCGAGCTCAGCAGATTTTTCAAATTTTCCAGATTTCATTTGGGTCCGAAGCTGTTGTGTTCACATAAGTTGGTGTTTTAATTTAATTAAAAAAACTCACTGAATGGAAACACTGACGCAACAACGGCGGATGCCTGCACGCATCCAGAGCGGGTCTGAAAGTGGTGAAGCACTCCTCTGACTGTGGAGAAACAAACGCTCGACTCTGCTGCTCACCTGTGTGTGTTTGCCTCTCCAGTCAATATGAATTTCACGGTCTGCTGCTGCTGCTGTTCTCCGAGGAATGCTCCTTGCTCTCCATTCAATAATATGACTCTCCCCGCCTTAATTGCTTTTTGAGAGGCCCATGTAGTCCTTACTTTGGCAAGTTCGCCTCACTTCTCCTGATGCGCCCACATTGTATGAAGTTTTTCTTTTCTTCTTTGCTTGAGCTGTTTTGCAAGCAGTTTGCCTCTGAGCTGCAGCTTTAAGGCATCAAAGCAGGAAGACAACTGCAGACACAAAGGATGTTTTTTACTGGGAGTCTGCAGAAAAGAATTGTTTTACAATAAGGCTGCATTGTCTGAGGATGGATAGTTGTGCCAGCGGCTCTCTGTAAAACAAACTGTTGGCACAAAGCTTTGTGTTTCTGTCTGAACACATGTTTTAAACTCATTAACTTGGTAGCTGAGAAGTGAGGTTAGGAACCATGACCTCCATCTGGGAGGCCCTCAACTTCCCTAATAAAGCACATAAAGTAAATCATGAAACCTGATTGCTCTGCTTTTGCCTCACGTTGTCTGCAATTTGTATATACCATCTGTTAGTCATAGAGAAATGGTCACTTCTTAAATGCTTGGCGGACAGATGAAGTCGATGAAAATGTGTTTTACACTGATTTGAATCAGATTAGTGTTTGTAAAGAGTGACACATAAAGTAGACTTTGTTCGGCCTTATCACGTTTTGCGCTAAGGGCGTTTCTTGTTTACTTCCTCAGGCATATTGTAATCAGTGTCAGGTGAGAAAAGTGTGTTTCCAAAAATAAAAAAAGTAACAGAGACTGAAACAAATCCACCGTGATAATCAGTTTAACGTTCGCACAGCTGAGTCACCAGCAAACCCAGCGAGACTCGTAAAATGTTGTAATCTTGGCATGTTGGACGAGGTGGGCGGTGTCAGAATGCTAAAGGAGGGTTTATCAATACCTGCAATAACAAGTCCGTTAAAATAGTTCCCAATGCTGTTAGTGCTGTGTTCACACTCTGAACCAGATTTATTTATTAATTAACCTTTTTTTAACCAGAAAAATCCCACTGAGATCACAGATCTCCTTTGCAATCAAGTCCTGGACCTGAAGGCAGTCTAACATGCATGTTTTTCATCTGTGGGAGGAAACCGGAGTACTTGGAGAAAACCCACGCATGCACAGAGTGAACATGCAAACTCCACACAGAAAGACCCCAGGTCCAACCGGGGATTGAATCCATGACCTTTTTGCTGTGAGGCAACAGTGATAACCACTGAGCCATCGTGCTGCCATTGTAATTTACTAAGTGTCTCCATCCATCCATTATTTTTATCCACTTCTTCCTATTCGGGTCGCGGGGGTCACTGTACGAGAGGTGGGGTACACCTTGGACAGGTCTCCAGTCCATCACAGGGCCACAAACGAGACAAACCACCATTCACTCTCTCACTCACACCTAGAGACAATTTAGAGTTACCAGTCAGCTTAACATTAGGGGTGAGGGATATGGCTCAAATATAATATTGTGATATTTCAGAGCATTCTGACGATAACAATAAATTTTGTGATATAACAAAAAAAAAACAACAGAAATCATAGTTATTTGTTTGACTAAATGAATTTAACATGTTACTTTGCAGTATTATATATATAAAAAAACACACAAGGGATAATTTTACTGAAATTACCTTATTTAGTAAAGTATTCAGTCTCAAAGTGTAAAAATAAAAAAAATAAAACAGATCCTTCTGTTATTTAGATTGAAAAAGTCTGCACAAAGTATAGATCAACAAAATCCACCACAAAACTAAAGTGCAGGTGCAGGTCCCAAATAAACTAAATAAAATTAAATTTTAAGATCTGTTGAGCATAAATGTAACATACAAAGAAAATACTGTACGTGTTGCTTTTCAATGAGCTATAACTTCCAGAACGTGTAACAAGGTGTCCAGCTGACCCTGAAGCTTGTTGGTGTTTCAGCTTCCTCTGGTCCTGCAGGAATGACTCCATTTCTCTGATGCTCTGTTTCTGAGCACCTGCCTCTTTCCTTGGTCCATGGACTGTGGAACTCAAGAGACACAGCTGCGCATGTTTTTACTGGCAGTTTTTGAGATGGGGGGGGG
>JARVGQ010001639.1:14904433-14915245 GCA_031762355.1 Hypsolebias martinsi | reverse complement strand
GTCCCATAGAGACCACCTTTATAAGCTGATAGTTACCATGGCAACGGGGACTGTCCTCCCGTAGAGACCGCCATTACCTGCTGACTGTTACCATGGTAACAGACACCCAGTCATCCTGTAGAGACCACATGAAGCTTGTTCAGTTTGCTGTGACGGAGTCGTTCTTATTATAGCAGAGATCTATTGTGTGCTGGCCAAAGGTGAGGCAGACCATAATAGTTTACGCCGTGCCAGTGGTCTCTGTTAGCAAAATATCTTATGAACTGCTGGAGGCACTTTAAGGAAACATTCAGTATTAATTGTTGAGCTTATGTGGACAACTCATGGATGTTCAGTGCCAAATGAAGATGGCCGCCACAACCAGCTGACATGAGAAATCACAGAAGCGTCTTTAGCTCAGTGAGTTGTTCAGCTGATGAAGGTTGAGGTGGTAGTAGCTGAGAGTCATTGACCGCTCTGGCTCTCAGGGGAATTCCCTCGTTTGTCTTCATGAGCTGGTCTACATGTAAACTCAGGCATGAGGCGGCGGGTGACATGCATTCCATCAAGAACTGCTGGGCCTTAACTTCCTCCTTACAGTGAAACGCGATGAAAGCTTCGTGCTGCGTACTCTGAGTGATCAGAACCGTCAGACCCAGATCAGTAACAGACCTACAGGAACACGGCTCTAATCAATTAATAATTATTGGCGTGGCCTTCGAAGTTTGTACAGGAAGACGTCACCTGAAGACAAATGTAGTTTCCAGAGTTGTGACCAAACTGCAGGAGATGGAGGAGAGGAGGAAGATGCTGCAGAGGAACTTTCATCAATTCTAAAGGTTCTGTCGCTCAAGAACACGTTCTGGATCCAGTTTTAACTTGTGAAGAATTTGTGTTTTTGTTTCAGCTGTCTTAAGCAGTAAGAACGGATACAGGTTTCAGTCATAAATATTTTGTGTATTAGTTTTGTAACCTTGTAAAATAAATTTGTGATTTGAGCATGTGTAGATAGCAATTTGTGTGTAAAACAAATTGTATTCATAAAAAATAATTACACAAGTTCCAGAACTTTTTTTGTAAAGGTCTGTTTACAGAAACTAAAAAGTAAAACTTCCTGTGAGTTTCAACTTTGAGTACAAATTTTGACCTCAGCTGACTGCTCAATGTCATGTCAATCACAAATTTAACAATTTAATAAGAACAAGGGCTGGGCTGTTGGGGGGTGGGGGGCTTTACAGAGCTGTATGTCCTTTTTTTTTTTGTTTGTTTGTTTTTTTTTGTTTTTTTTTGTTTCCCTTTTCGATGGCCTCCCTTCTCACCTTACAGCCATCCTCTTCACACCAGTATTATATATATATATATATATATTTTTTTTTTTTCCAATATAACCGTTACTGAGGGAGAGAGCGCATTAACACAACTTACCAGTAGCACCATTAGGCAGCTTCTGCCGGGCTGCTGCAGCTACGTCACAGAATTGTGCCTTGTGCCACACCGATTACAGTCCTACCTACACAATACTTGGGAACCAAAAATAAAAACTGCATGAAACAGAAATAGCCCTAAAAATTAAAACAATAATAATAATAATAATTAAAAAAATAAACAACGTTTTGAGAAAGTTCACCACAATTAACCATAGAAAAATAAATAAAATTTACTCAGCTACAATAGCATAAAATTATAAAGATAGTTTGACTTGACTGGTCCCAAAATGGGAGCACACTCTAGATTAGAACCCAAATCAAGTCTTATCTAGACCCATGTTTGTTGTTACATTTTAGAATAATTCATCTTTTATATTTTAATATATACTGCTGGCTCAGTTGGTAGAGCTGTTGCCTCTCAGCAAGAAGGTTGCTGGTTCAAATCTCAGCCTGGGATCTTTTTGGATGGAGCTTGCATGTTTTCTCTGTGGGTTTTCTCCAGGTACTCCACTTTCCTCCCACAGACCAGAAACATGCATGTTAGACTGATTGGTAACTCTAAAATTGTCTCTGTGAGTGAGAGAGTGAATAGTTGTTTGTCTCATTTGTCTTGTTGTGTCCCTGTGACGGACTGGAGACCTGTCCAGGGTGTCCCCCAACTCACACAGTGATGGACATGGGCACCAGTGACCCCTGTGACCCAAAACAAATACTATAAACATGCATGATCAGTTGACTGGTAACTCCAAAAGCTAACCCTAGCTGTGGGTGGTATACATTCCTGTACAGACCCTGCATGTTTGGAAAAATGAAGTGATTATGGACAGACATTGTTCAGGTTCTACCGCCAGGGTGGGCAATATATTTTTTCCCAGAGGGCCAAACCAAGATATTGAAAGCAATCAAAGGGCCACATAGTGAATTAGAAAAATATTTTTCTTTAAAACAGATATACTTTCATCAGGCTTTTTCTTGTTGTAGCGTAGTTAGCCTGCTTGATGAAAAAGTATCTCCCCAATGCATTTAGAATGTAAGGCTTATTCTCTGTGAACTTTATCTTATGGAAATATATTTGTTAGCCTAAATGTGCAAAACAAAAATTTAAATTAAAACGTAAAAAAAAAAGTTGACTAAAAAGATGCTTTAAGCCTTTTTTAACTCAAACATATATGATGTATTTGTTTTCCAAGATGCTTAGTTTAGCTTCTCTTGAATTTCATTGATAAATTTCAGGTTTTTCATCAACTTATTTAAAAGCTGTTTTCTTTTTAATTAAGGATGTTGGCGGCCGGATAGAGATTGCTATGGGGCCACTTTTGGCTCATGGGCCATATGTTGCCCACATCTGTTTTATAGGTATGTTAGAGACCTACATCTCCTTCAGCCTTTCCAGCTATGTGCACTATACATACACCTATTGTGAATGTATGTGTGATTAACGTGCTCCTGCAGAACTTAGAGATCAGCTGAAGGAGTAAATCTTTGATTTAGGTGTGCTGGAGCAGGTAAACAACAACAAGGTGCAGGACAGTGTCCCCTGAGAAGCAAGACTGGACACCATTGCTATAGAAGTGACACTGGAGTCAGCCTTGTTACATTTTCTTTGAGGAGAGATGCCTTAACACCTTCTCTTGTCATGTCACAGCTTTTCAGTTTACTCTGGATCCCTCTGTCATTCTGATGCATCATAATTTTCCCTCTAATCTGTCTCCCCTGTTCATTTGCTCTTTCTGGTTCTCCGTCACTCCTTAGAGGGGGAGAGGAGGGGCGTACGAGCGTGAAAAAAAGAGTAATCTATGCTGTTACCTTGGCAACTGCATCTCAGAGCCGAGCCAGTTCACTTGCACAGATATGCATGCTCTCCCTCTCTTACTGTTCCTCCTCCTGCCTAGCTTGGATGAAAGCTCACCTCTGGTGAAAACAAAGAAACTGGAGAAAATAGGAGGAGAACAATGTTGTGAGCAGCATTTCAACCCTTACAAGAAAACAATATGTATTGTTACTTTGATGAATTATTATTATTTTTCTTGAATTTTTCTTGTCATCCAGGTAGGTATCAAAGGCAGACCTTGAACTGCATAATGCAACAAAGGCGACACACGGTGCACACTCTTCTTTAACTTCCCTCCTTCCCTCTACAGAGCTCCCTGTCAGCTGGTTGATGGAGCCAATTGTGGATAATTGTCTGTTAGAAAAAAAATTAATGCATTTGCAGTGCTCGACTGCATCGCTTTATGACATCAATTTGAGTTAATTTCCAAATTAATTTGATTCCATGAGAGCATGTGTCTGTGAGGGACACCCATCGACCAAGAACTTACTCTAGTTCATGAAGTGTGAATTTTTAATCACATCGCTAAAAGGTGAATGAATGGCAGGTGATCATGTTTCTGCTTGTGTCTGTGTTTATGTGTCTGTCAACCAAATGTGTCATGAACCACTGGACAAGTTTTAATGAAACTTCCAGAAATTACTCATTAGATGTACATTTACAGTGGTGCTTGAATGTTTGTGAAACCTTTATAATTGTCTATATTTCTGCATCAATATGACCTAAAACATCCAAACCATGATACTACCACCACTATGTTTCACAGACGAATAAGGTTCTTATGAAGGAATGTTGTTTTCCTTTCACCAAACATAACTATTTTCATTTCAACCAAAAACTTTTATTTTGGTCTCATCCGTCCACAAAACATTCTTCCACCAGTCTTCTGCTTTGTCCACGTGATCTTTAACAAACTGCAGATGAACAGCCATGTTCTTTTTGTTAAACAGTGTCTTCCCCCTTCAACCCTGCCATAAACACCATTGTTGTTCAGAGTTCTCCTGATGGTGGACTCATGAACATCAACATTAATGTGAGAGAGACCTTCAGTTGTTAGATGTTACCCTGGGGCTCCTTTGTGACCTCACCCGCTATTCCACGCCTTGGAGTGATTTTCGTTGGTCCACCACTCCTGGGGAGGGGAACGATGGTTTTGATGTTCCTCCATTTCGTTCACCATCTGTCTGACTGTGGATTGGTGGAGTCCAAACTCTTTACAGATGTTTTGTAATCTTTTCCATTCTGATGAGCATCAACAACTCTTTTTCTGAGCTCCTCAGAAACCTCCTTTGTTCCTGCCATGATCCACTTCCACCAACATGTTGAGAAGAGCAGACTTGGACAGATCCTGTTCTTTAAACCAAACGTCTCGACCAGTTTTTATACAACTACTTCTGTGGATGTCTCAGTTTTTAAGGTCGTGTTGTACACGCACCACATCCAAACTCCACAATTACAACATGTGAGAGGAAACTGGAGCTACGCCCAGAGGTTACTGAGATGCTCTGTGTCTAGAACCCTGAACCCAGTACTGTACAGATAAAAGAAACTCATCGAAATATATTTATAGACTCCTGATTGTTTCACAGAGGTGAATTGGTAATGACGGTAGATGTTCTTTAAAGAATTAATAATAAAAAGCCATTTGTGATGCATTAGTTCATGTCATGTTGCCTAAAAACAGGAAATCTGATCAAAAATGACACCTTTGGTTGTAAAAAGGAAGTTCTGTTGTAGTCAAACATATATTTTTTAGGAAGTGATCATAGTTTTTCTCACCAGATTGATTACAGCTTGTATTTTTTTTTTTTTTTTACCTAAATGGTTTCCTAGAATTAGAAGTATTTCCTCAGATTAATTTAAATCTGAAACACTTTACTGCCTTGATGTTACTGTCTGTGAAGAGACAGAAGCACTGAAGGGGGTTGATGGTAGGTCTGTCACGTTAACAAATTTTGCTGGGCAATTTTCAAATTATTGCAATAAACGATAATATTGTTTGAAATTTGACAATAATTAGTAATTATTGTCAAATTTAAGAAGAAATGGTTAATATATTTTGCATGTAGTACCTTTTTCTGACCACTGGATGGCAGTACAAGACAGTTTAAACCAAAGGATGGTTAGTGAGGGAGCAGCATCGTGTCTGTTTAAGAAAAATGGGAGGGAGGCCCCTTGATGTGACATGGGCTGTCTCTCCTTGTTATCGGTTTGCAAAATGGCGGACGCTCTGTGTCGTTTGAGCTCTTTAGCATAGCATTTTTCACACAAAGCGTTTAATTAAAAAATCAGTAAACAAGTTCTCAGCTTCTTTTTGCAGAAAAACTTTTTTACACAAAGAAACGGGTTTCAACCGTAAATTTTGGAGCTTCGACAAGAGGGAGGTTTTTTTTCCCTTGAGGTTGGCCTGTTAGCTTAGCTCGTAGCTTAGTTTCTCAGCTTAGCTGCTTTTAGTGAAGAGAGAAGAAAAGAAAAGAAACGGTAAAGCTGATAAATGAAAATGAGGCTGATTATTTTCATTTATCATGTGATAAATTGATTTATTGCTTATTGTGACAGGCCTAGTTGAAGATATTGTTGATACACCCCTGAACCGTCAGATCAGAGAGGATCTGAGTTGGTGGGAATGTAACGAACAGCACTGCTGTCACATTGCTGTACTGTGATGACTCAGAACCTCGGTATATGGTTGGTGGTATTTTGACAGTATTTCCAATCTCTGCAGGAGCTCGTCTCATGTAAAACCTCAATTAAGATAAGAGTTGCACCTGCAGTCTCCTGTCTTGACTAGTAAAGAGAGGACTGGGTTGTAGCTGCGCTGGCTGGTGGAGCTGGGAAGCGGTTGATTTGCTCAGGCTGCGTGTTTTGTTTTAGTCTCCTGTTGCTAAGCTGATGGGGGAACTGGAACTACCCTTTGCCCAGCCGTGCATGTTGAGAGTGCGATAACTTAACTGCATCTACGCATACTGCATAAGTTGCCACGTCAAAATCCAAGATGGCTACCACCATATGTGCATATGTAAACCAGATACCCCTAATATTTGAGGTAACTATATACTTTCTAGATTTTATGTTGTGTAAAAGTAGTTTTTTGCAAAGGGTTGGGGTGGCCAAAGGTTAATCTACAAGGTTCAAGGCCACCATTTGCCACCCCCTGGCTCCACCACTGCTGGTGGATAAAATTACTCCCTCCACTCACCGGGACTCGTCACTCAGCGCCACTGATTATCTGTGTGGTCTCCCTGTTGATGGTTCTGTCACTGGTTTCATGTCAGGACTCTGACTTTACTGGTTCACAAATGAACGAGTGTAGGAAACTGAAAGTCGTCTTTGTGGCGTGGATTTCGTGCACAGCGAGCTGTAGCATGAAAATAGAAACGTCTGTTGGTTGAAACCACCAAGAAGGCGTTTGAAACGTACTTCAGTTTTTGCAAGGGGGCTTTAGATATTTAACCAGGGGAACGATTATTTTTATTTCAAATGATACGGGCTAATTTTGAATTATTGTGTTGACAGATATTAACAGGAGTAATTTGTTCAAAAAGACTCAAAATACTGAAGTGGTTTAGAGAACGTGAGGCGTCTTTTTAAAGATTTTATTCTAAACTCGCGCCGTTTTTATTTTTCTGTTGATCTTCAGCAGTTTGTGTTCTTTAACCATTCATGAAAGCTTGTTCAGAAGGGGGCTGTGATTTTATTTATTTATTTATTTATTTATCTATTTGTAACTTTAATACTTTCCAAACTATTTGACTTTGTTTACAAGTTTTCCACCATAAACCTTCAGATCTCTTGAACATCCTGAAAAACTTAATTTAAAATAAGCTTCAGCGTTCTGGCTTTATTTTGTTTTTTATGCTACTCATAACCTTTAGCTACTTCTAGATAGCATTTTGCTACTTTTTGTTTGTAGCTGGCATCTGTGTGCATTTAGCTTTCAGCTAGTGTTTTGTTCCTTTTAGCTGGCATTTTGCTCCTTTAGCATTTGGGCTATTTTTTGCTTTTAACTATAATGTTGCTACTATTGGCTAACACTTTGTTGCTTTCAACTAGCATTTTGCTACTTCTTCTTGCTTGTTTAGCTTGTAACTAGCCTTCTGCTACATTTAGCTTTTAGCTACTGCTTTGCTCATTTCAGCTTGCATTTTGCTCCATCCATTTTAGCTAACCGTTTGTTGCTTTGAGCTGGTATTTTGATACGTCTAGCAAAAATATTGGCTGGTTTAAGCTTGTAGCTAGCCTTTTGCTAAATTTCACTTTTAGCAAGCGTTTTGCTACTTTCCGCTTGGCTTCTGCCTTTTTAATTTTTTTTAGCTTTACAAGTCTTTTTATCGTGGGAGAATTAGGTTTACTGCGTAACGCACAGTGTGAAATGTATATGCAACTTACAACATATTAATAACAAGGTGTTATGAGGTATTTACAGGGTTAAGTACTTAGTACTCACATGGTACTTGCAGGATAATGTATTTACCCGAACAGGATAATGTGCAGGGTTACTCCAGGGTAATACACAAGGTAATTAAAGGTAACACACAGGATAACTAGTAGGTAACGTACATAGTAATTAAAGGTAATTAACAAGGTAATTACATTGTAATGTACAAGATAACTCATGGGTAAAATACAGGGTTATTCACAGTTAATCTACAAAGTAATTAGTAGTTTACGTACAGAGTAAATACTGGGTAATCA
Organism: Hypsolebias martinsi; assembly: GCA_031762355.1. Classification (NCBI taxonomy): domain Eukaryota; kingdom Metazoa; phylum Chordata; class Actinopteri; order Cyprinodontiformes; family Rivulidae; genus Hypsolebias; species Hypsolebias martinsi. Next base: position 14,907,313 of record JARVGQ010001639.1, on the reverse strand, counting down.
TGGGAAATGTTTATGCAACATACAAAGTAATAATGAAGTAATACATGAGGTATTTACTGGGAAAGGTACTGGGTACTCACAGAGAGAGATACTTGCAGGGTCATATTTATACCTTGTTTGTAAATCCTGTAATTACTCTGTCCTCTTCTTTGCGAGTACCCTGTACATTACTCTGTACAATACTACACAAGCAGAAGGTTTACTCTGTGTAAGTACCTCTCTGTATATCGAATTGATACTAAGAAATCCTGAGCTAACAGATCAACACGTCCACAAACAGTTAACTTCTCTGGACTTCAGTGTGAACTGACGTGTTCCTGCTGCAAACACAGTTTGGTTAAGATGCTGCGCTTCAGGCCCGTACCTGACCCAGGTGCTGCTTGGATCAATGTTGGAGCAGACTGGGGACGACTGATAGGTGACTGCAGCGTTGCCGTAGCAACTGCCGTCTGGGAGGAGAGCGCACACTTTGACCACGCCTTTAGTCTCTGTGGGGGGAATGTGGAAGGTCAGACTGTCTCCAGTGTTGTTCCACACAGGAGATCTGAGCAGAGAGAAGAGGAACCAGACGGAGAACAAACGTCAAACTGAAACTGGCTCGCCAAAATAAAAGCAGGAAACACAAAGAAAAGCTGTTTCAGTCAGAGGTTGGAGTCAGAACTCAATCTGGGAACTGGTTTTTACACTCAGAGACTCACTCTTGGGGGTTACAGTCCAGGTCGGCCTGGATCCTCACTCGGATCACGTGACGGAGGTTCCGACCCGACAGCAGAGCGTGGTTTCTGCCGTAGAACGACACAGCGCCGGGAGTGACGGAGAAGATCTCAGGCCTCTGTCAGAAAACACACCAAACACCCGGCTTTGATACAAAAACCACAGCGATGTTCCACTGGACGAGCTGAAGGTTCACATCAAGGTTCAGACTCACAGAAAAATTCATCCTGGACTCCACGTTCTGGCAAAACGTTTCCTGACGGAGAGAGAGGAAGAAATTGCTGTTTTTAGAGCCGACCGTGCGTCTTCTGTGGCTCCTCGTGCACATTTAACAACCTGCTACAGCAACACCCAAAACCTGAATGAAACCTTTGAGTTTTAGCAAACAGAAGAGCAGCAGATGGACCAAAGAGCAGCTCGCAGTTCAGGAGAAGTTCAGAAAACTAAAGGTCAAGAAGAACTCTTCCTATAAGAAGGATTGTAAAACCAGTCAGCTCCTTGTTGGTGGAGCAGCTGCTGGTGTGTTTCTGAGTGAAGCAGGTGTTTCTGTCAGGTTGACAACATAAAGGGTAGAAAAGGTTCAGTTTTACTTCCTGCTCTTGTTGGGAGGCCCAGGAGCAGCTGTTGTCTCTCCATCCACACCCAGCCCTGATGCACTGCTGACACCTGAAGACACCGACACACTGACCATCAGCACCAGCTCTGTCTCTGTGCACCTGCTGCACAGCACCTCCTCCTCACCTCCTCTCCTTTTCATCGTTTCCTTCGTGCTCCACGTAAAATAATCTGAAGTTTCTGTTTGCGTCAACTAATCTGTACTTACAGGAGACAGCTTGGCTGTCCGTGGATCTCTGAACAGTTGAGCAGCTTCAGCTGCTCTGTTAGAAATGTTCTCCCCAGTTTGATCTTCACGGTGACGTCAAGCTCTGTAAATTAAAGAGAGAACTACGTGGACATGTTGCAGCGTCAGGATTAAACACGGCGTGAAATGCTCCGAACATGATGAATAATTTCCTCTCAAGTTAAAACCAATTTACTGACGAAGGTTTTTAGATTTCAGTGAAGTGGTTTGACTTCACGAAGCTCCTCAGAAACACCTACATGTTGTTTTATTAATGTTGTTAAACATCCACACGGCTGCGTCCTTCTGCAAATTTAAACTTTTTTCACATATTTTCAGCTGTTTTGTGATCCTTTCAGATTATTTTGGCTAACAACAACATTTCTGTACTTCTAACTTCTTACAGCTAATTTCTGCAAGTTTCAGCTTTTGCTGTAATTTCAGCTACTATTTAGCTGTGTTATGCTAATTTTAGTTTTTTCAGCCTTCCAGATTATTTGCACTAATTTTAACTTTTCTCAGCCTAATTCTGTAAAATTGTGCTCTTTACTTCCTTTTGTTAATTTAAACTTCTTTCAACTTTTTTAGCTACTATTCAGCTGTTGTTTTTTGTTAAAAAAATTAAGCTTTTTTCAGATAATTTCCACTTTTTGTGCTAAATTCTACTTCTTTCAGTGTAATTGGACAAACATGTTCTTTTTGCGGTCTCCTGCTACTTTCAGCTTGTTCTAACGTTTCAGCTACCTTTTAAGGATTTCTTAGCTCATTTCAGCTGTTTTCAGATAAATTCAAGTTTTTCATGGTAATTTCTGCCACTTTCATCTTTTTCTGCTAGTTCAAACTTATTTCTACCATTTCAGCTACTTTTCAGCTCTTGTTTGCTAATTTCAGCTGTTTCTTTACTAATTTCAGGTTGTTGTTTTTTTAACTAATTTCAGCTGTTTTTATTTATTTACTTTTTTTTTTTTACTAATTTCAGCTGTTTTTATTTATTTACTTTTTTTTACTTATTTCAGCTGTTTTTATTTATTTATTTTTTTTACTAATTTCAGCTGTTTTTATTTATTTACTTTTTTTTTACTTATTTCAGCTGTTTTTATTTATTTATTTTTTTTACTAATTTCAGCTGTTTTTATTTATTTATTTTTTTTACTAATTTCAGCTGTTTTTATTTTTTTAATTTTTTTTTTACTAATTTCAGCTGTTTTTATTTTTTATTTTATTTATTTTATTTTTTTACTAATTTTAGCAGTTTTTCTTCAAGTTCTTCAGGAATAAGCATTCACACTGTGTTTTCACAGGAAATGTAATTTCTCTAGTTTTCA
>JARVGQ010001639.1:13804376-13819536 GCA_031762355.1 Hypsolebias martinsi | reverse complement strand
TCAGAAAACAATGAAAAAAAGTGCCGTATGCAGCCGGATGACGTCATATGGTGCGTTCAGGTGCCGTTCGTAAATCCAAAACGCCGTAGGTCGGGGGCGCCGGAACTTGAGGACAGCCTGTACTTGGTAATACAGTACTGTACGTTTATATGGTGCAGTATGTACGTATGTTCCGACTTACGTCAAATTCTGTTTACGCCGCCGCGCAGGAACGGAACTCCGTCGGAAGTCGAGGACTACCTGTATCAATGTGTCTAGAAGTGCTCACTGATGACGCACAGTAAATCTGGTGCAGATCGGATGATGTACAAGGTATCGCTGAGATACAATTGTAGGAAGAATATGGGGGTGCTGTGGAGGCTATTGGCCACTTATCATGGATTCCTATTCAAGGGGTGGATAATGATTGACCATAGTGATTTTGGCACACCTTGGTTCAAATCTGTGGAATTTAGAGTCAAGCGTATTGCAATGGCGTCACTTTTGAATTCGTCAAGACGCCACGCCCACATCCTCCAGCAAAAATTGTTTGTAATTTAAAGTAATTCAGACCAACTTGTTATATGTCTTCTAACACAGGATCATCCTGATTAGTTCATGGGTGTCAGAAAGGCAGCATTCTAAGTAAAAGAAGTGACTTCCTGTTCTGTGGGGGCGGGGCTCTAATGACATTAGAACATGACCACAGAGTATTGTCGGGCATCCAATAGGATGACTCTTGCCCAGTTTGGTGCATTTCGGTCTTTCACTGTGAAAGTTATAGGGTTTTGAAATTTACTGCGTGAAGCACAAATTTGAGGCCAGACCAAGCCCCTTTAGCATATATGAAAACGCAAGCTTTAGGTAACTTTTACTCCCCAATATGTTAAGGGCATGTTAACCAAGTTTGAAGGAAATCCTTCAAAATCACTATGGGAAATTCGATAACATTTACAGTTAGAAACACCCAAAAATTACATTTTGACCCAAAATGGCTGACTTGCTGTTGGTTTTGGACCAGGGCTCCAAGAGACTTTTTCGTAGGTCCTGAGATGATACAGATGTTCACCGAGTTTCAGAATTATCGGTCCAAAAATGGCTTGGGGCTGAGGTTTTAAAATATTCTAGGTGGCGCTGTGGAGGTTATTGGCCAAATATCATGGATTCCTGTTCCAGGGGTGGATAACGATTGATCATACTGATTTTGGTGCACCTCAGTTCAAATGTGTGGAATTTAGAGCCGAATGTATGGCGACGGCGTTATGTCTAACTTCGCCACGCGGCACCGCCCACATGATCCACCCAAAACTGTCAGTGTTGGAAAGCAAGTTACACCAACATGTCTTGGTCACTGGACACACTATCATGCTGATTAGGTAACGGGGTGAATGTAAAACTCGACACTTCCTGTTGTCAGGGGGAGAGGCTTGAGTGATTCATGATTTGACCATCCAATCTTGCAGGGTCCGGATGTGGATCAATCACTGAAGGTTTGATGTCTCAGACAGTTTTCATGTAGGTACTATTAGCGTTTCATTTTTCATGGTGAGATGTCAAACTTTGAGGTCTGGCCCCGCCCCTTCAGCATGCTCAGAAACTAACCGTTTGGTCCCCAATGCCTTTTGAACAAAATGACCAAGTGTGAAACCGACTGAGTGAAATCCCTAGGAGGAGTTTGTTCAGATGCGGAGGCTGTAAACTGCTAAAAAGTGTGAAATTTGGAACGGCGTTCCAAAATGGCCGCCTTCCTGTTTATCGTACAACATTGGTGTCAGAGGGTTTTCTGTGCATCTTGGGAAATTGGACGAGTGAACCAAATTGCATGCTTCTAAGACAAACTAAGGCTAGAGCGGAGGGTATTTTGAAAATTCACAGGTGGCGCTCTTGAGCCCTTTCTGTTGTGATTTTTGCCACGCCCCCAAAATACGTAAACTTTCACCAGTCCTGATGCGTCCGCCAAATTTGGTGAGTTTTGGGGTATGTTAAGGCCCACAAAAGGCCAATTCATTTGGCGGAAAAATTTCAGCTCGGGCCTGAAACACTCCGATTGCAATAGGCCTTCACAGCGCTTCGCTGCTCGGGCCTAATAAAATGAAATAAAATACAAAACTAAATCAGAGTTATTAGTCCTCGAAAATTTTTGTTGTTTTTACTGAAGACAAATCTGACTAAATATAGGTTGGGTTGAAAAGAATGCTTACTCATCTGTAGAGAATGTGGAAGCCTTTTAAAATATTGAACAGTTTCTGTCCATAATTACACCTATAAGATAAGATTGTTTTGCCATCAACTCTGAATTTTATTTTGAAACTTTGAACAGGTGTAAAATGCAGTACCTGAGAGACATTAAGTCAACAGCTTTAAATACAGTGATGTCAGCTGCCTGAACACAACTCATGCTTGTTTCTTTTATGCAAAACTAAACACAGTCTCCATGGCTTCAACAAAGGCTCGATGAGAAGAGCCAACACCCAATTATACAAACTCTGAGCTAACAGGCAGGTGTCTCTCTCTCTCTCGATAACCACCGATGCTGCTCATTATTTTTGTAATTTGTGCCATTTATGCCACCAACGTTACTTTTCATGCTGATCCCCTAAAACGGCCTCAGACTCCGTGACTCATTTCCTTCCTCCGGCTCTTACACATCTCACTGATGACGAGTGGTTGTCATTATAGTGTGATGTGCTCCATGCCTGTAACAATAACAGCTTATTTGTTAATATGGAGCTACTCTGGCACTGATCTTTATCCATTGCTCACACAGTATCCACTGACTGCACAGCTACAACCAATTAACGTTTAGCGTTAACTCAAGAAGCGTGCCACAGCTATTTAACTATAGCCAACACATAACTGCATATTATTTTATTTACTTTTAAATATTGAGCTAACGTTTGGAGTGGTAGTAGCTGACAGTAATCTTCAACACACACTCAATGGGCTAACTTGCAAGATCTTTTAATTTACCCTTTATTTACACAGATAGTCTCATTGAGTCACGAGGACTCATTTTCAAGAGAGACCTGTTTTGGGAGCAGATGGTTTGGGGTTGAGGACCTTGCTCAAGGACCCAGAGTGGGTAAATGAGGGCGAGACAGGTGTAGATGTCTCACCTTTTCCACCCACATTTTGATGTTGTTGGTCTGGGGAGTCGAACCGGTGACATTCCGATCACAGGCTCACCTACCTCTGCATCACCACTCTCCCAGTATTGCATGAGATTGTGGATGATACATTTTACATGGTGTGGCCAAAATGACTAACTCTGTCTCCTCTTATCAGAAGTTCATGTTTGATATGCATTCCTTCAAGGAGTGATTGGCTTTTATTTTATTTTATTTTATTGTATAAAGCAGAAGCAAATGGGTTATTCATTCATTCATTTCCTACAAAAATCATACTTGACATAAAATACGTAGGCAGCATGGTAGCATGATTGGTAGAGCTGCCACCTCTCAGCGAGAAGGTCACCAGATCGAATCCCAGACAGAGCCTTTCTGGGTGGATCTTAAAAAAGTTAAGTCTGGTCCTCTGGACATTAAAAAAATTAATAAATTAGAAACGTTTCGTCGAAGACTTTTGTATGAAAGACTAAACGTTTCTACATTGTTGTTGTTGTTGTTGTTTTGTTTTTGGAATGTCCAGAGGACCAGACGTAACTCTTTTAGATTTTTCTACCTGTATTATTGAGCATGCATCAGGACTTTCTGTGTGAATTTTGCATGTTCTCTCTGTGCATGCGTGGGTTTTTTCCAGGTACTCCAGTTTCCTCCCACAGATCAAAAACATGCATGTTAGACTGATTGGTAACTCTAAATTGTTCCTAGGTGTGAGTGAGAGAGAGAATGGTTGTTTGTCTCGCTTGTCTCCATTTTGGTAGACTGGAGACCTGTCCAGGGTGTCCTCTGCCTCGTACAGTGACTGGATATGGACACCAGTGATTGCTGTGACCCAAAAAGGGGTAAAGATAACGGATGAATGGATGGATGGATGGATGGATGGATAAAATATGTACGGTATATAGAAAAATGTTAAAACTTTAGATAAAATGTTAATGACAAAATCTCCTTTTTATTTACATGTTCACATCGTAATTAGTGCAATTAGCAGTAGTTTATATAATATTGAACCCACAGAAGATAGATTAATACTCTTCTGTGTTTAATCATTGATTGGCAGCTCCAACCAGCGAAAGATTTACATGTTTTTTTTTTTTTTTCAAATCTTTCCTTACAATTTACCAGAGTGTAAGATCATTAATCTACTGTAGCAAATACTTTGTCAATCATCATCCACCTATTTAAAAGTCAGGGGATTTTTGTAAATGTTCTTGTCCATAACTGGGTAGACAAACAACATGCATTTAACAGAAACGATTGCAGAACAGAACCTCCTTTCTCTTCTAGATTTTTAAAGACTGTCCTCTGCTGCCCTCTCATGGTTTAAGTAAACATTACAACTCCTAAAAACGAGACTCTGTTGTTGTCTGTCACACTCTGGTTGTATTTGTCCATTTATGCACACAGATTATCTACCAATCCCCAATTTAAAAACAATTAAAACCTAAATCCATACTATTTCACTTTAATCTCCAATTGTTTCAATATGATCAAAGGTCTAAACATGATGAAGTCATAATTTATTGATTTCTGCCTGCAAAAGAGAAAATATATCTCAGAATCTAGACAAACAGAGTCATCCATTCATTTTCTGCTGCTTGGTGTAGAGTTGTCCCGCAGAGTTGGCAGTCTGAGTAAGGAGGTGCAGACATCTCTTTTCACCTCCTCTGGGAGTACTCTAAGTCAATCCCCAGGTCAATGGAGAGGCATACCCTCCAGCGTGTACTGGGTCTCCTCCCAGTTGAATATATCCCGAACACCTCCCCAGTGAGATATTCTGCAGTTGGAGCACCTTTCAACACCAGCCCTGTTAAGGATGCCATGAAAGCTGGGTCCTCCGATACGATGTCTGGTGTATCGAGCAAAAAATGAAATAGGCACAAATTACAGTCTGCCCCCTCACCCACAACTGCAGAGAAACTACCTCCCGATTTGCTGAGGAAAACTCCAGTGCATAGGAAGCAACAGGGGGTGCTATGAGGCCTTCACCAACCTCTCAGACTCATAGAAGCTCAGGCTCTTTTCCTATGATGCAATATCTCAATGTGTATCCTAAGAATTTTATTTAGACAATATAAATGTTCGTTTTCTACAGTAGCAATATGATGTTTTACAAAGGGTCAGACCCCTTCTGATTTAGCATCTTAATGATAAAGCCAAAGTGCAATATTTATGCCTATGAGCAAGGATCTTGTGGTTATTCATGTGTGCCCCAATTTTTGCAAAACCCCATTATATTTCTTCAAGAATTATGGGCTCAGTTTGTTATTAATGAGCTCCAGCAGCTGTATCTTCTTGCTTTTTGGCAGGGAGATTATAAAGAAGTCTATTTTCCAAGCATAGCCATATGCAAAGCAGCACTGGCCAGTTATTACTTAGTTATTCATCCAGTTTATATATAAACTTCTGGCACGCAGCTCTGTCCAGTGAAAAAAAAAAAATGGAGCGTAAGAAGCATTCGGTACTCTCTGCTGACTGTTTTGGATTATTTTAAGAGAAAATAAAAAAAATGTGTTCATTCTTTTTCCCACAAGGTGCTGGAGAAGCAGAGCTGGTGATGCAAACACGTATGTAAATCTACTCCTCCTCAACGCTGGTGCCAAGTCCCATGGAGCAGATCTCTGAACTCCACTCTCACCCACATCAGCTTCACACCAGCACAGCCTCCTGCCATGTGTCAATGCCTAGTCTAATCTCACACCCCACACCATCTGCCACCAGCCAGCCCCATACAATTTGGCACCCATCTCTCTGCAGGGAGAGACCGAGCATGTAATTCATGCCTCTGCACATATTGACCACTTTTCCAGATGCTGGCTTTAGCTCTGAGGTGCAGAAAGCTTCTATGACAGCAGAAAGATGGGCACACTAGAGGCCCGTGGGACACATTTGGCCCTTTGTAAAATAATTTTTGTTCCACTCATAGGGAGGGTATTCATGTAGATCTGTCAACAGTGGTAAACTTTTCACAACGAGTAAGGGCCAACATGAGATTTCGACAGTGTGATCATCATTAGCAAGAATATATGAGTTACACTGTGGTAAAGTAAAATACAGTAATAATAATAATTTTAAAAACTCCTATGATTTCTTGGCTTTTATTTAAAAAAGTGCATGTACCAATCACACTTTTCTTACTACTGATTGTTTTAAAGTAGTATTATAATAATAAGTATACAAATAGTATAATAATGCTAAAAATACTTTTATTATACAGTTATCTTAATATTATTTCATAGAGAAACTGAGAGAACATGTCAGTTTTTCCTGCACTTAGGACAGAGTTAAACCAGATTGTGGTCTATGTTTTTACTTATTACAGTTTATTTACATTATTTAAGCCCAAGACTAACTTTGTATTTATGAAAATAAATAAATAAAAACTTAACTGAATTCATGCTCAATAATCCAAGTAGAAAAATATAACTAATTTAAATCAGATCCTCTGGATAGATCACTTTTAATGAAACATTTCGTCTTTCATCCAAAATACTTCATCAGACTGAGGAGTTGCAACAAACTCAGTCTTATAAATAGCACCTTCACATAGTGGGTCAACCAGATTGATGGTGCTCAGACGGTTTCTGGAGTCCAGCCTCTCCTCCGCCATCTTGTTAGAGGCACTCATGGGCAAAATGGTTCAAATAATGCTGATTCATGCTCAATAATCCAGGTAGAAAAATCCAATAAAGTTAAGGGCCTCAGCAGGGTAGAGGGTGGACCACAGAAACCACCTAATCATCATCAAACTGGTTGACCTACAATGAGAAGGTGCTATTTATAAGACTGAGTTTGTTGCAGCTCCTCGGACTAATGGAGACTTTTGGATGAAAGATGAAACATTTCAACAATAAGAAACTACCCAGAGGACCTGACTTAACTTTGCTGGATTAACTGGGCTTCTTTTCTGTAGTTGAAGATGTTTTGCTTCCCACTGTGGAAGCTTTTCTCAGTAAAAATAAATAAATAAAAACTGTAGAGTTCCAAACTGTTAAGCTAGGTGTCCTGGTCAAGGACATTTCGGCTAGGACCTTGATATCAACCCGAACCTTCCCATTAAAAGACAACCTACCTACCGCTGGTCCAGACTGTGCAGGGGTGAATAAAGCTGCTTGCATCTTTTCTCTGAGTCAGTGAGAGCGTAACTGTGAGCAGCTCAGACATTACCCAAACAAAACATTTTTCATAAGCTTATAACTATGAAAGACAGACTGCTCACTGTCCTTGATGAAGTCGTAGTTGATGAGAAGTGACAAAACTTGGCCTGTGACCCCCAGATCACAACAATGTAGTATTTTTTATACTTGTAGAATTGCTCCTTTTTTCATCTGAATCATAGTTTTGCCCAAATGAAGAATGACATCTCCGCCAGATTCAGCTTCATTGTGCTCTTCTTTCTTGTTATTAAAGTGTTTAGAACAGAGCAGGAGACAGAGCTGCCCTCACCTTCACTCTGATTCTTCACATAAATAATCCATCCAGTACTTGTTTGAGGAGTCATTGTTACAGTTTATGAAGTGTCAAAGCTTATTCTGTCCCACTAGTATTTCATATTTTTCCTGAAAAGCTGTACTAATCCTTCAGCTGCAAAAAAAAAAAAAAAAAAAAAAAAAAAAAAAAAACAATGACAAAGGTTATTATACGCATCAGGCCAAAAAAATTAGTCAGGCCTTGTAGCTGAAGAAGTGTGGAGCCTTGTGAGTTTCTTTCGTTGGGGGATGAGCAGAATACTTGCATGCTCAAAAAAAAAAAATTAATACAAAAGTTCCATGTACGGCACAAAAAATCCCATCAAATCCAAACCCCATACATTCTCAAATCAAATGAGAAGTGCCCTTGCAAAAAAAAAAAAAAAAGTGTCCTTTCAATAAACAACAAGTGACTTTGCAATGAAGACCTTGAGGTGTGTGCTGAATATTTTCACTCACATATTAGAACGTATTTTGAAATACTGTTGATGTAGCTAAAATTATTCTATTCAGCTGTTTGTTTTTTTCTTGCATAAAGAACAACTCTTTGTTTTGTTCAGTCAATGTCTTAATACCCATCAGGTGATCTGGTTAGTAACATTAAGTCAACATGCAATAATGTACAATAAACAGAATTAATTAAAGTAGGATATTTGGCATGAAAATTTAATGTTAATTATTGGTAAATTGGAAATGAGAATAAGATTGAGTAAAATCTTAAAATACACAGGGAAAAAAACAAAAAACAAAACATTTGTTATGTAATGCACATGGCCCACATGCAAAAGCTTTGAAAAAGTATCTCACACAATATGATTGTGCTTAGAGCATGTGTTAGGGATGACTCTCAGCTACTACCACACTAAATTTAATGTTAATATCTTTAAGAATCAATCAATCAATATTTATTTATTTTTTGTAGAGTCATTTCCAAAAGGTGCACAAAGTACGTCACAACACAAAAGCCAAAAACAATTAAAAACAATACAAAAGTGCCATAGAGCTACTAGGTATTAAAAGCATGCCTTAATAAAAAAGGTTTTAAGATTAGATTTAAAAAGACACAGATCACTGATGGAGCACAAGTCCTGAGGTAGTTGGTTAACAGAGTCTGGGTGCAACGACTGAAAAAGCTAATTTACCACAGCGTTTGAATTTGGACTTTGGGAAAACAGTAAAAACATATTAGTTGACATTAATGTTGACCTTATCAGTGGACCTTAAAGTTTTCTTACACTCACAAGAAGCTATTAGATCAGCTAAATAAGGTGGGACAAGACCTAAAATGGACTGGAAGCCAATGACGAGAAAATAAAATAGGGATGATGCGCTCACATATGGGAGTGTTGGTTAAAAGCCAGACTGCAGCATTTTGGACCAGATGAAGATTGACCTTGATTAAAAGATGTAACTGATTAAAGCTGGCCTTGACTACAGAGGCTATTTGATTGTCCAATTTTAAATCCTTTTCCAAGGTCACCCCCAAGTTTTCAAGTTCAAGTCAAGTTCAAGTCAAATTCATTGTCATTTGTATCACTTGTGATACATGAGGTGGAACAAAATTGTGTACTCAGGGTCCCAGTTACACCCAAAAAATTGTAAAAATATAAAGTATAAAAAGAAACAGTATATAAGGATCTAAGATATACACTAAGATATAAGCTAAATGAATGCCAAATGGTACGTTAAAAGATCTGATATACGCTAAACACTAATGATGTTAATCATTATGGCGTAACGACAGCAGCCCGAACATGCCGAACATGAGTCAACATAAGCAGATGGATATGAATGATATCAGCAGCATAGATAATCAGCAGCAATTTAATTGTGGGTTTAAAACTGGATGTCAAAGTACCAAAGTTACAGTGAGCAGCATCACCAAAGAAGATTCACTCCAACTTTCCTTCATTTAAAAACTGAAATTTTTGGTGAAGCCACTGTTTAATGGCAGTAATACAGTCAGTAAAATATGTGTGAGGGTTAGTGCTTTTAGGCTTCATAGGCAAATAAGCCTGGTGAAAAGAAAAGTGGTATCTGGCTATAACTGATCCAAGTGGCAGCATATACAGAGAAAAAAGGAGAGGACCAAGAATAGAGCCCTACGGCACACCACAAGATGAAGAGCAGTGGAGCAAGACAGATTACCAAACATAGCATAGAAAGTTCTGTGGGTCAAGTAGGAGGTGAACCACTTGTTGAAGATGAGACCATAGGAGAGCATGGTCCACTCTTTCAAAAGCAGCTAAGGTCCAGCAACACTAAAGCAACAGGACACATAATAGCCATAGACATGGCAATATTATTATAAACTTTTATCAGGGCCAATTCTTTATCAGGGTTGATTCAGTACTATGTTGAGTTCTAAATACAGACTGATTTTTTTCATAAATGCCATGTTTTTCTAAAATAGGTTGTAACCAGCATTTCCAAGACTTTAGCTAAAAAAAGGCAAGGAATAGGTATAAAATTTGATAAAATTGATGGGTCATGGTCAGTTTTTTCAGAAGTGGCCTAACCACAGCATGATTAATCACAGCAGGGACAGTTCATAAAATAAGATGAGTTTAAAAAAGTTAAGACACAAAAATCTACGGTATTAAAATCCTCTTTCAATAATTTAGAAGGAAGAAAGTCCATTGGGCAGTTGGTGAGTTTTACATGTTGAGCAACATCAGTAAGCATAACTAGAGGAACTGGTTCAAAATGTTCAAACACAACTGAAGCTTCAGCAGCAACAGAGAAGTCAGGGGCAGCATTAGAACCGGTTAACTGTCTGACTGAAGCCAATTTATCTTAGAAGAAATTTAGGAAATTCTCACTGTAGCATCTGCTAAAACACAAGTGACAGAGTTAACAGCAGAAATAAAAGTTAAATAACACTATGACAAAATATACTGTTTGAAATTAAGCCTGAAAAATATTGGAATTTTGCCTCTAACGGATTACTGGTAATTAGCAAAACACTAACAAATTTTAGAGATGGTAGTAGATTGTACATTTATTCCATTGTTGTTCAGCTTTCCTGTCTTTTTCCTGAGAGTGCAAGTGGCATCATTTAACCACAGTTATGCTCTTGGTTTGGTGGATTTAAACCAAAAAGGAGCAATGGCGTCCAAAATTTTAGCGCAAGTGGTTTGGAAAGCAATAAAGTAGACATCTGGACAAAATTAATTGGAAATGTAAAACTGAATCTATAAAAGCAGCAGTAAACAGTCTGTCTGTCTCAGGGGTGAAGATCCAATGCCAATGACCCACTAGAGCAGGCCTACTGGCTGTTAGGGAGACTGGGAACTCCAAAATGATAGGGAAGTGATCAGAGAGAGTAGACTCAGCTGTTTCACAAAATGAGATGGACAGCCTATGGAAAATAATAAGGTCCAAGGTATACTCATAAAGTTGTGTAAGTCCATGCACAGACCGTGCTAAGTTAAAATAAGTTAAATATAGATCAAATAAGAGGTTAACTGAAGGGCAGCAAACATGGCTATTAAAATCCCCACAAACCAACAGTTTATTAAATCTTGGGATAGAGTCCCCTAAAATTTTTAAAAAATGTTCAAAGTATCATTATTTTTAGGTGGACGATAGACAACAGCAAATCATACAGCCTCTGCCACAGACAACTGTGATTCAAAAGAAGAGTAAATACTGGCAGGCCAAAGTCTGCATTTGAAACTCATAGAAAATGGAGGCAATGCAACCACAAAGGCCTGTTAGTCGAGGGGAGCTGAAGAAGAAACAACAGAGTGGGAGAAGCTTAGAGAAGGCACTGTTCTCATCTGGTTTCATCTGTTTTTTTTCGTTAAAAGAAGGTCCAATGTGTTAGAGAAAAAGTTATTCATGATGGAAGTCTTTAGTGAGTTTTTCTTCTTCTTCTTTCAGTGGCTCCCTTCTGCAGGTGTCACCACAGTGAACTATCTCGCACGAAGACTTGGCATTTGCTTTTATGCCGGATGTCCTTCCTGATGCAACCACAGACCACTGAGCTACAGCAGCCTCTGTGTGGAGCAGAGAGCTGGCATCTAGGGCACCTGGGGGAGCAGACAGTGGGGGGTTAAGGGCCTTGCTCAAGGGCCCAGATTGGGGCAAATGAGGGTGGATGCAGGTGTGGGTGTTTCAAACCCCACCACACACACACACACACACACACACACACACACACACACACACACACACACACACACATCCATCATTCGGTAGTCTTTTGTGGTGCAATGCCATCTGGTAGAAACACAAGGACGAAGCTTTCTTGTGAGTTCAGCTCATTTGCAGTTGTGGTAAAATAGTTATTAATTGCAAAAAACAAAGTGTTTAATTAAAGCTTTAGCAGAGTAACTCAACTTGGTTCCAGGCAATGCGAGAGCCAGAGCATCTGTTTGTTTGGTCTAATAAAAAAAGCTTGCTTGGCTTGCAGGTAGCTCGTAAAATATGGGGTGACTTGCAGCTAAAACTTAACAGTTCCATTGTAACTACATTATTAAAAAAAAAAAAAAAAAAATTCACAGGTTGCGGTTCAGTTAGTGCTCAAGTGTTGGAACTAAAAATAAATAAATAAATAAAAATTACCCTACTGTTTATGTTCATCCTAGTGTTTACCACCGATCTGTCATGGCCCTTTGGTTTGTGGTGAATTACTTTTTTCTCTGCTCTTTGGGTGTTTCCTCAGTTTTAACGTATGATTCCACTAGGTTTTGTTCAGTTCATAATGGCTGTTTGTTATTTTGGTTTCATGTTTTCTCAGTCTGTTCTTGGATTAGTAATGTGAACTTATTGTGTAGAATTGTATCTATACTTGGCCTTTTAGATATCAGTGCTGCATTTGACACAATTGATCATGACCTTTTATTAACAAGTCCTAAACATTATATTGGGATTGCAGGAACAGCTCTAAAATACTTTAACTCATAATTATATGACAGATTCCAAAATTTTCATGGAGGCTGTGTTTACTCAGTTCTGCAGTCCAGTTATCCTGGGGCTTTAGGTTCAAACCCAGATTGCATCAGCTAGGGCATCTAGCACAAGAAATAAAAGCCAAATAGTTAAAAGAATATTCACTCATTCTCATTCACTCACTTGTGTTTAAGCCCTGAAGAACTGATAGTTGAAATAAATAAATTAATAAATAAATAAAGCCACACTAAAGGTGTGGTTTGTGAAGGTACGTTTATGCCAAGTTTTACTTAAAACTTTGATTGAGCTATAGTTATGGTGTAGTTTAATATAATATGCCATCCATCTGATGAGGAAGATGGCTGCCGAATGCTGACGTGCGTATGAACGCCGCCACGCTTCACGGTAGTCTCAATTAATCAAACAATTATTCAAACAAAATTTGGACTGCACACTTGCCTTCTTTTTTTGTTTTTTTCTTTCTCCACTTTTTTTGGTGAGTTTTGCCTTCCGTGGTTTGGCTCTTCGGACTAGGGCCTGGGAGTACGGCCGTCTTGGCGTCTGCGGTGGCTGCAGGGGAGCAGCTGAGGTGTAGAGGCTGGTGGAATTTTGGTGAGTTTCGCCTTCCGTCGCCTTCGGTGTTTTGGCTCTTCGGACTGCTGGGGCTTGGGAGTCCAGCCGTCTTGGCCTCTACGGTGGCTGCAGGGGAGCGGCTGCGGTGGAGAGACTGTTTGATCCGGTGGCTGGGTGTCCGCCTTCGGCTGTGGTTCCGTGGAGTAGCTGTTTGCTGAGACGTGTGGGATCCAAGTGGGTGATTGGAAATGTCAAATAAATCAAAAAAAAAAAAAACAGGAGCCGCCTGTACAGAATTTGGATGACATGGAGGAAATTAGAAAATCCTTGAGCTTCATGAGCTCCGAACTAGTGAAATTGACATCCCAACAGAAACTCCTGATGGGCTTGTTTGAGGAGATCAAACAATTGAAACTGCTAATAGGAAATAAAGATAAAAAATAATGGAACTGTAACAAAGAATTGATGGTTTAGAACAGAACACAAGACAAGATAACCTTGTCATAAAATTATGTTATACGCTGATGATATTCTTCTCTATGTGTCAGATCCGGCAAATTCTATTTCGATTTTGCTTTCTATAATTAACATATTTTCTGAAATTTCAGGCTATAAGGTTAATTGAACAAAATTGGAGGCCCTTCCACTTACTGCGTTTTGCCCTAAAAATGTATTTCCAGTGGACATGTTTTCATGGCCCAAGAATGGTATAAAGTACCTTGGAATAACTTTTCCACCCCAATTTATCAGTCTAATTAAGAGAATTTTTGAGACATTGCTAGACAGAATTAGAGTGGACATAGAACGTTGGAGTCAATTATATTTATCTATGTGGGGTAAGGTAAATATTATTAAAATGATTTATACTCCCAAATTTAACTATTTATTACAGGATCTCTCGGTACGTGTTCCTATAATATATTTTAAAAAGTTTGATAAACTTTGTAACTTATTCCTTTGGAATAAAAAAAAAGCCAAGATTGAATTTGCGAAAGTTGTAAACATCAATAGATAATGGAGGACAAGGAATGCCTAATTTACTTAATTATTACTATGCTTTTTCTCTTAGACATTTGGCTGATTGGTTTTTGCCCCCTGAAAGAGCCCCACCCTGGCTTACTCTTGAGACAGATGCGTGTCTGCCACTTGCACTACCTAGCTGTTTATAAATCAACCTTGCTCCTCAGAATCAGTCGCATCCGGTTCTCTCTCATTTGAAATGGCTGTGGAAAAAGATATCAAAATTTTTTAAATTTGACCCATATCTTCATAAATCTGCCAGTGTTTGGTATAATCCTAAACTTCGCATAGGTAAAACTCCATTTTTTGGAAGTCTTGGTATCAAAAAGGGATTTGTGTAATAGGCGACTTATATAAGAATGGTTCATTAAAATCCTTTGAAACACTGGTGGTGGGATTTAAATTATCTAGACAAGACTTCTGGAAATATTTACAATTACGACATTTACTGGTGAAGTCTTTTGGTTCCCCAACTTCTATTCCTGCAACATGCACTACATTGGAGGAGATAAAAAAGGTATTTGGTCAAGGGCATGAAGCCTCTGCTTATTATAGAATGTTGTTGACTGTCTTGGATTCTAATAGTGTGTATCTTAAAAAATCCTGGGAAATAGATTTGAACCTCAGTTTTACAAAGGAGGAATGGAATCTGAGTCTCAAGAATGGGAAAAAAATGTCAAGGGAACTAAGAACCAGACTGGTGCAATTGAAGATTTTACACAGAATATACTGGACACCATATAGACTGTACAGAGCTGACTTGTTAGATACCTCAGTGTGTTGGAAATGTCAGGAGGATAAGGGCACACTAGTACATATGTTATGGGAGTGTTCAAAAATTCAAGAGTATTGGTTATTAATTCAGAAAGTTTTGGACAAAATAGTTGGTCAGAACTTTTTCTTTTGCAGCAAGCTATATATTCTTGGGGAATCGTCATTAATGGTCCATTTGCGACCCTCCTTGTCACAATGGGTGCAGACAGCGATTATGCTGGGGAGAAAGCTGCTAGTTGGAGAGTGGAAGGGTTCATCCATCCCCTCTATGACTCATTGGTATAGATCCATGGGCAAACTTGCTGCCTTAGAAAGACTATCTTATAG
>JARVGQ010001639.1:13580960-13592126 GCA_031762355.1 Hypsolebias martinsi | reverse complement strand
ATAAAACTAAAAACATCTAATGATTTTAAACAATCATTGATATTTCTATATTTAAAGACAAATTAAAAAGACAGGGTTATGGTAAAGAAAGATTTATTTTTATTAAAAAAAACAAAAAAAACAATTTGGCACAAATTTCCGTTTGTATATCCAATGCAAGTTTTATTCATTCAAGGCAGTCAAATTTTATCATTTTATTATTAGTATTATTAGTATTCCATTTTGTTCCTTGTATTAGTACTAGAATTCACAAATTTGCAAAGTAAATGACATGAAACTGTTAAACTGGCAGTGGTTTGTCCGTTTTGGTCAAAACTTGAAAGAACCGTTGCAGAGGAACCAAAGAGCCGCATGTGGCTCCACAGCCACGGGTTGCAGACCCCTGCACATGATTAATAGGAGACCATTAAAAGTCTACTTCGGGTTTTCCTGGTTACCTACAACTACTCACTACACTGCATGCAGTGTTTCCTTGAAGTCACTTGGTTTGACAAAGCGCTCATCTCTTTGTTTTTTTTGGGGGGTTTTTTTGTCAACAGGGCGGGTGGGGGAGGAGACACCTCTGTATGGTGCTCTGCTAGCTTAGTGCTGCGTTAGTACTGTCAGTTGTCGAATGGGAGGAGGAGCAAGCATTGTGTCATGCTCTCTAAAATAATTGACTCAAGTGTTTACTTAAGTAGGTAAACGTAGAATTTTAACAGTCCGTTAAAATGTACCAGAATGAAGGAAATGGCATCTACTCTATTCAAAACTTTCTAGGGGAGAACCCCCAGACCCCCCCCCCAACACCCCAATACAAATGCCTCTGACGCCAATGACCTTGTAAGAATAAGAATAGTGAGCGAGGCCACAAAGGACACATGTGAGCACTCTGAAGGAGTTACAAGCTTCAGCAGGTGAGCTGGGAGAGACTGAGCATAACACTGGTGTCCTGATGTTTTTGCAATCACCTATTTTCCATGAACAAATTGATATTACTTTGTAGAAATGTATTTTTCCACTTTGACATTGAGAACTATTTTTTATTTTTCTAATTTGTACAATTTATATTATTGATTTAGGAGCATCACTGATTTATGACAGCAGTAAGAGCAGAACACATTCAAGGAGATGAATACCTTTAGAGGCACTGTAAACTTGTTTGCTTCCATCCAACCCTGGGAAGGCTTTTACTCTGATTCAACACTATGGAGAGAAATTGAATTGAACTGAGATTGAATAGGAAAGGCAGATGTGTTTTTTAATATCAGAGCATGTCCGTGGGTGAGAAGAGAGGGTGGGGAGGCTTACTTATTGTGCCAGCTTGCCTCACTGGGGTCGTGTGATCTGTCCCGGCTGCCCACCTTAAATTCCCATTAAATTCAATCACGCTGGGCTGCTTCAAGTTTAACTATCCATTCTTTTATTTTTTTTAACAAACCTCCTCCTGTTTTACACATACAGTAATTCCTTCTTTGGTATTCAGCAGAAGGGGAGAGAAACAGTGGGGTTTTCAAACCAAGGGATGCCTCAGATGAACAGATGAGTGTTTAATGTTGGTATTTTTCATGCATATTCTTGAAAAGCTAAGAGTTTTATGTGAAGCACAGGTTGTTTGAGAGTAACAATGTTAAAATGGTGACAAAATCAGTCAGATTAAGTGACTGGCAGAGACTCTTAGATGAATAATGCAGGCTACAAGATGAAAGACAGCTTTGTCTTTTGTAGTCTGTCAGGCAGGAAGCTGGGGAGAGCCACGACTGGCTCTAAGACTGCATGATGCATCATTCTAACTGCCTGATAGTTTGCCTGGGAGGCTAAAAATGATATTGATTTTTTTCCCCTCCTCATCATTGGAATTTTCATTTTCCCTTTGCCGAGGGAGACTTATACCTGGCAAAGCAGTAATGCTTTATTTTTCACTTTCTATAAGAAGCATGAGACCGAGCGTTTTATATCTGTGTTAAACCTCTGAGATGAAGTCCTGTTCGCCTGCTTGCTGCAGGTATCATATAGGATTTGGCATCTCCTTGAAATATGTCACCATCAAACTGACAGATCCCAGATCCCAGTGAATTACATATGAAGTGTTTTTATTGTCGAGTGTGAACATTATTCAGCGCTTTGTCTCCGACTCGAGCTGTGATTAATAGCTGTCACTTCATGAATTCAGCTCGCATGACGGAGCATCTTGTGACCTTTCTTAGGGAAATGGTCTGGAGACAATGCAATATGAAGGTGTCAGTGAGCAATACATCAGAAATATTAAAGCACAAACACAAAACTAATTAGAAAGTGCTCAAAGAGTGAATAAATCTGCCAACGCTCCCCAATCTCTCTGCTTTGTAATGTTAATATCACAAAATATTTAGACATTTTAAACCATTTTCAGATTCAAATCTACCTCAGATTGTACATTCACAAAAATATTACAGGCACTGTTATGATTTTTTTTTTTAAGTACGGTATGTGCGTTCATTAAATGGAAAATCAAACTCAAAAGTCTGCAAGAACTCCATCCATAGCTTGTTTTTATTCTAAGCCAAATCCTGCATGTGTCAATGCCTGATTACCCCGTTACTATGAAATATGCATTGTTGCATTGTTTTGGACCCATTTGGGTCGGAAGAACATAAAAGACAACCAGCAACATTAATTTTTAAGCTTTTAAGTTCACAAACAAGTGACCTTAAGGTGACTGGATGCTACGGGGAAGAAATACACATGGTCTGTAAACGTGATTTATGTTTTAACAACGGTGGGGCTGTTATATACTATCATGGAAGATGGGCAATTATATGATGTGTGTCTGTCGTCTGTTAGCAAAACATCTCATGGACTAGTGGACAGATTAGTCAAACTTAGAGATGTTAATTGGATGTGTATCTACAACGTTTTAAAATTTTCATTTATTTTTTAGAGTCAACCTGCTTCAAGACAGCTGCCACAATATTTGACCTTAGCAATTACAAAACTAGCTACAACTCAATCAGTTTTACGAGCACCGAGGCATCATTTGGTGTGGTCTTTACAGGATCATCTCAAAACACATTTGAAACAGTAACAGACTATACGAGATCTTTGTTTAAAATGTTGAAGTACAGAGAAATACAGTATATGCATTCCCTCAAGGAATGCTATTATTAAAATTTACTTATGTATGCTTTTATTAACCATTTAGAGTCTGTTTTGCTTGCCATTTGGTCAAATAAGGTATAAAGGACTCACATTAGACTTCAAAGTATTTATTTATTTATTTATTTATTTATTTATTTTAAATCAGGGGAATATGAAACAGTGTCTCACCATCAGTATGCAGTGTGAGCTCTCTGTAGAGAGTCTATTAGGATTTCTGACAAGCACACCAAGCTAACTGCTGCTCAGACTGAGGTTAATTGAACAGCCCAAACCTCCAAAATTTATAGAAGTTACGGAAACTATACAGTATATTGTAAAGTTTAACCAGTTTATATATGAGACCATGTTGCAACATGAACCTGCATTACAACACAGCCATTCTTATTTTGGCTGCTGCCTCTGTGTGTCCTCCATCACTAAATGAACTTCCTCTATGGTCTAACAAATTTGAATCAGGTCCTCCGGACGGATTCTTCTTGTTGAAATGTTTAGTCTTTTATCCAAAAGACAGTCAGTCTGAGGAGCTGCAACAAACTCAGTCTGGTAAATTGCACCCTCTCCTAATGGATCGACCAGTTTGCTGCTGACATCCAGAACTACATAGCTGCCCTCATGTAAAAGGAGGACCATCAGCCTAATGACCGATCGTTAGTGCTCGCTTGCTTTTCACAGAGGGCTAAGTGATACTTGCAATAATAAGAGGGGGACAGTTGGACACATAGGTTTCCACCTCTGTTTAATGATGGACAGTTTCTCTTCACAAAGATAACTTCATTCACTCCTCTCTCAAACTTACGTTATTCTATATCGAGGCACACAGCATCCCTGAAAGAGTGACCTCTGGCCTGCAGATGAATGCAAACTGCAGGGTCCTGGCCTGATGATGCTCTTCTGTGTCTGTGCATTCCTCTTTGGTCTTTGTTTTACAGCAACACAGTCATTTATCATATCTTCCGCCGTAAACGTTGCATCGCCCTATAAGTCGCATCAGTCCAATTATGTCCAATAAAGTGGAAAAAGCCATATGTTGCACCGCCGTATAAGTCGCATCTATTATGCATTATTATGCGTTGCATATGTTACATGTCACCGCTGACAACCTGGAAATGTGGGCCGGTGTTTTGCCCAAAATAGATTGGCTGCCAAAAGGCGGCCATAGGAGCATGTACGGAAGGACTTTAACAAGATTAACACTTAAAAACAATAATTTGTTTGCTCAAAATTATAGCAAAAGTGCATCTCAGTTGAACTTTTCCTTAATAAATGCACTTTAATGGTCAAATTAGTTGTATTTCAAAAATAGTTTTGCTGCCTCTGTGCTGCAATGTGTTCATGCGCAGCCAAAGGAGCCTCTGCATTTCTTTAACATTTAACAAGATAACCACCAAAAAAAAATTTGTTTGTTCGACATTATAGCAAAGGTGTGTCTCAGCTGAACTTTTCCTTAATAAATGCACGTAATGGTCAAATCAGCTGAATTTCAAAAAGTAGTTTTGCTTCACCCAGTGTCACCTGCTGAGAGGTGCTGCGGAGCGAACACGCGCAGCTGTACAAGCCTCCGCATTTCTTAGAACTTTAACAAGATAAACACGTAAAAACATTTATTTGTTTGCTCAAAATTATAGTAAAGATACGTCTCAGTTGAACTTTTGTTTAAAAATGCACTTTGGCAGTTAAAACATGGCAAAATGATGCTGACAAAATAAAGTGACTTTAACATTACTACACGCCCAACTGCCCATAATGATGACAGAAACACCTATTTATTTATTTTTTTTTTTATTTCAAACCCATTGAATTCTCCATCCTCTGTGTCGCTGGCAAAGAGTTCTGCCAAGTCCTTAGGTAAGTGATTCAGCGCTACCTTCTCTTCCTTCCCGGGGCTGTTGAAGTCCTCTTCTACATCAGCTCCAGCTGCAGCTCCAGCTCCAGCTAACATCCCGGCCCTTCTGAACCCTGACTGGATGGGTTCTTTAGTGACTGAGGTCCACACTTTATCGATCCATCCGAGGACTTGCTGGAACGTCGCGTGGCGCATACGTCCCATAGCCATGAAGCTGTTCTCTCCGTCCACCATCCACTGTTCCCAAAGGCGGCGCAGAGCTGCTTTGAAGCTCCGGTTGACAGAAATGTCCAGAGGCTGCAGCACTTCTGTCAAGCCTCCCGGGATGATGGCAGGAATGGAGTTGCACGCTTTAATTTTATCTTTAAATTGCGGCGTGATGTGCGCACACATGCTATCCATCACCAGCAGGGCTTTTTTTGCTTTAAAAAATCCTTCTGGCCGCTTCATGTAGCACTTTGTGAGCCACACGTTCATCATCTCTGTGTCCATCCACCCCTTCTCATTAATTGTAAAAACCACGCGTGGGGGAAATTCCTCTTTTGGCATGGTTTAACACTTAAAATCACCATGGGCAGCAGCTTATAGCCTACAGGTACACCGGTAGTCGTCAAAAGCCTAAAGGGCCCTCTGGCGCCCCTAGTGGCAGTAAATGGTACTGCTCCATTTGTTTTCAGTCAGAATGAATGGAAATGGTCATATCTCAGCCGAAAATTGATCTAAAAATATGGGGGGGAAAATCCATAAATACATTGCTTTGCCTTATAAGTCACAGGGCATGCAAATTAGGCAAAAAATTGCAACTTATACACCAAAAATACAGTAATGTTTATGAAAGTTTAAGTAAACGCCATCTATGACACAACACTACATTTGTCTTAACCACTATAAATCTACCTTTTGAATACTTTTAATATTTGTAAAACTTCATGCCAACAGATTTTAAGGTACCTTTTTAAGAAGTGATGGCCAGAACGAACGAAACACAAAACATACTGAAAAATCAATAAGTCAACAATAAGTCTTGTATTTTAAGTCTATCACCAGTTTTCACGTTGTTCTGAACTTTTTCTATTTTCAGTTAACCATTCCACCTAGTAATGATAAATTTAAGTCCAAACCTTTTGTATTAGCACCAAATAATCTATACATTTTTGTCATTGCATAGGTAAGACAAACTCAGTAGGCTGTGCAATACAGACCCAGTTTTTTGTACTTTGTCCAAACTCAGAACAGACTGTTTACAATGACCTTTTTCATTCTACCTTGGTGCTGAGTTTTTTCATGTCTCATTTGGTGATATGTAGCCCTACTTATATTACTCACCTTCTCTCCTCTCAGCATGATGAGGGCAGACCAAACGAACCAAATTGATCTCTGATAAAACACTGCAAGTGTTTATCTCCAGGGGGCTCAGGTACTGATTGTGTTTGCATTTTTCCAGATGGTCGCTAAACGGAACACTCATTGATCTGGGGAGCGACTACCGGCGTCACATGTCTGGGGGCAGCCTGATCATTAGGAACCTGGACAAGGACCAAGACTCTGGGATGTACCAGTGCACAGCTTTCAATACGTGGGGAACTATCCTGAGCCGCAGAGCCAGCATTCAATTTGCATGTAAGTGATGCTGCCTTTGCTAATTTCTTCTCGTCATGGCTCAGAAACAGTTATGACATTTTGGCATCTTTTTGTATCTGCTATATGTCAGCGTGTTGTGTGTAATAAGCTTGCGGCCCACAACTTGCTTTTTTATTTATTTATTTTTTATTTACTCCCCCGATTTCTAATTTAGATTGCCTGGGAATAGATTTTCACAAGGGGACATGGTAATTGAGTGAAATGTCAGTTGCAGCAAACACAAGAGTAGCCTCCGACTGCCTCTGAACCCCATTGATTCTCATTAGCGGTTCAAACTCTGACAGCCTCTATGCTTCGTCAGAACACTCATATTTCGCCAAGTTCTACTCCAGGTCTTGTTATCCAAGCTTTAAAGCAGACATACTCAAATACTGCGTGAAAGTGTTTGTATCTTTGTACAGTAATCACCAGATACTTCTTCATGTATAATGCATGTGGCTGATTGAGAACAGATCAGACAATGACAGGCTGACTGTTGCTCTGCCAGCCAGCTCCTTAAAAGACAACAAGGAGTTCTGGGATGTGATGATGTGGAGTGGGGTCCTACCTTGCTGACGAGCTATGTAGAGGCACCGCTCTTTTCTTGATCAAGCCTGCTGTCTATTGATCCTGTCCCAAGGATAGGGAGCCTTTCACTTCCTCTCATGAGATGGACTGCCATTATCCCTAAGGCTCAGTAATGAATCTCACTTGTGGGGATCGGGTGTGGAGCAGAGTTGCTTGACATTTATTGTCGTGCCTAAATGCACAGTAAGTGAGGCCTAAAAGATCAGCAGGGCTGATATTCTTTTTTTTTCTGTGTAATGAGACAACTGCTCTGAGATAGAAATGTTGTTCCTCGTGCTCTGCATTTGGTTAGCCCTCAATATTCAGCTGAGACCGCAGTAAGCATGGCCCTCTATAGCTCATTTTTGTAGCCTAAACAAACTAATTTGTGTTTTAGGTAATGGAAACTGTGGTAAAAATGTTTGCTTTCATCCTTCCTGGGTCCAGAAATTCTTCAGCTCTCAGCATATTAACAGTTGGGCAAACCTTCTTTACTGCATTTTTATTGTGTTTTCTACAGAATATGTTTGTGTTTTCGACACCAACACATAACTTCTGATTCACTCAAGATTTTTTTGTAAAACTTGATACACATTTGTACCCCCACTAGACAACAGCTCACGTAATCTTTGCATCACCCCAGCTCTAACATCAAGGCCACAGATCAAGATCAAAGGTTGTGCAAGGTCTTTGTCCAGGTCATTGTTATAGATTACTGAATTGCTGTATAAGACAAGATAAGATAAGTTAAGATAAAGGTGGAAATATTCCTTCGACTCTTCAACAATAAAACAAAACACATGCATACAATCAAAATGTCAACAATTTGCTTTGAGGTTCAAACTGACGAAAAAGAGGATGTGTGCTATCTGCTAAAGTATTCATTGCTGTCTTCCTTTTTCTTTATACAAACAATTGAGATAGAGCTTTTTGTGGTTTCCCCACTATTTTACCTGCCATTGAAACAATTCTTGAAAGCTTGTTTTTTTTAGTCTACAGCTCAGATGGCCATACCAGGCAGCTAGGTGAAAAGTTAAAACACTCTCAACACAAGCTCTAGATTTTGCAGACTAACCACAAGACCATTAAGTCTTCTTAAAAGATACAGTCTCTGTGAGCATTTCTTAAATGCACTCAGTGTTTTCAGCAAAGGTGAGCTGACTGTCCAGGAATTACCCCAGGTATTTAAAATTTACCACAGTTTCAACAAGATGGTCATCAAGTGAATCTGGCTTTGCTTTAAGGTTTTGTTTAGGGCATATACCCGGTAATTAATTGGCTACATTAATAACTAGCTTACTTTGATGGCACCATGTCTCCAGATTCTTTATGTAAGATAAATAATAAGCTTCACCTGTGAGATTATTTTCCGTAAGTAGTCCAGCCAGAGCCATGTCATTGGTATAGTTGATTAAAATGCAGCTCTGGTCATTAATCACAAATTCATTTGTAAAAAGAGAGACTAACCCAGGAGAGAGAACAACGTTGAGGGCAACCAGTGCTCACCGTGAGCACATCAGAGGTGTTACCACCACAGACCCTCTGTGGACGACATGATAGGAAATCCCTCATCCAGAGAACCAGGCTTGAGTTAACATTAAGATCAATGAGCCTCTTTAAAAGAATACGAGTTTTCATTGAATTAAAAGCAGAAGTAACATCTAAAAACAAAGAATTTTGTTTGTAGATTTTGTTCTTACAAAACAACAAAATTACTTACAAAAAAAAAATCTTAGTTTGTTGATGAGGGTATTTTATGCTGTAAGCTGTACTCCCGCTTCAAATTTTCCTTCATCTCAGTACCTTTGTCATATAACTTTTATTATGCACTGAAAAGGGTAATAACTAGTAAATAATAAAGAGAAAATTGTGCTGCAATCATTTTGGGAAAACCTTTAGCCAAACAAAGACTGTTCCTCATTGGACTTTGTCAAGTGAATTTTTTGGATCTTTTTGCCATCTGCCTTTCTAGTGTGGCATGTGCATTTCAGAGGTTTTGTAGAAATCTGTGGACAGAGAAAAAAAAATGTTAATCTAGAAAAAAAATATCCAGAGTGTGGTAGTCAGGGACTAAGGAAGAGCACTTGCAAACTGAAGACATGAACATGGAGCTATTGTGCTTCAAATGTTTTTACTTATGAGTTAACTTTGGATACAAGTCGAAGCAGCCAGAGGCAGAACAATGGTTTGAACCATGTTTCTCTACGTTTTGGAAGCTATGGTTCCTCCTGCTCTCATGTGGATGTTACTCTGAGTTTGTGTTTTTTGACCTTACCTATTTATTCTCCATCTCTCAGTCCAGATAAAATGTGCTGGACAAACAAGTCTATTTTCATATAGAATACATCTTACAGCTAAAAGTATCTGACATTAAAACTATGTCATTTTGATGGCTCACTGACGTTCATTATACACATTCCCAGGCACAGAACTGTCCTAGAATTGCAAGGGACAAAGAAATAGCACTGCATGTTTTTTTTTCTTAATCACCCATTCATTCATTATATTTTTCTACTTCTTCTTTCCAATTCACGGGGAGTTGGTGCCCATCTCCAGCAGTCACAGTGTGGAGGACACTCTGGACAAGTCTCCAGTCCATCACAGGGACACATAGAGACAAAAGAGACAAAAAAAAGTATATTTTTCATGTAGAAAAAAAAAAGCAAATTATTAAATACTAAATTTAAGTAATTTATCCATCCATCCATTATCTTCCACTTGTCCCAAAGTCGGGTTGCGGGGTAAATTAATTTAGAGTTACCCCCAACATTCATGTTTTTGCTTTGTGGGAGGAAACCAGAATACCTGTAATGAATCCATTGAACCTCAAAATAAAACTGATAGGCTTATGGTGCTTTGCATTTAGTTTGTACATGTATTTGCAAAACTGCCATCGTGCACTTATTATTATGAAAATACCTCTTTTTTTTTTCAACAAAGATATAGCCTGCTTTAAAATTATTGATAACAAATGCAAAACTAGACATCTAATCTGCAGCAGGGAGTAAACCAGAGGAGTTTGAACTTGTGGTTAATTTCTTTAATAAAACCACCAAAAAGAAATGCAAACGTAAACTGTCACACTCCTTCTGTTACACGCAACTCATATCTTGGCAAATGCATATTTACATGGTAATGTACATTTCCTTTGTATATTTACCATAAGCAGTGCAACAGCTTATGGTAAATACACCACACTGGAAAAGTAACATAATAATTATGGTATTCATCAGACTCTGAACTTAAGTTACGACCATAATGTTTCCATCTGGCAGATAAAGCCTCATTATATCACATTCATCCACTTTCATAGTTTTATTTATGATTAAAATCTAGCTCAAAATATTGAAATTTGCAGCCTTTTTAAAGGATAGTCTGTTAAGGTTTTGACATGGTTTTGGCGTATACATCTTGAAAACCTTTGGGACCTAAGAGATAGATCTATTGACACTTCTTATGTGTCAGCTACCCTTCAAAGTTTGACTCATTGATGTACTGTTTTACACTTCCACTGTAGAGGTGGGGCTAATGCTTTAGCTTGTCAAGCATCTATTTAAGGAGAAGTTAATTCAACTCCATGTTTCTGTCATGTCTGGAGAAGATCTTTGCAAATGTAGACTGTAAACAGCATTTTTTTGCACCATCTTCTTCTTGTTTCACTTTTCTGCTTGGGAAAAACTTGTCTTTATTGCCTGTTGTATTGTTAACCCTGTCACAAAGTGGAGGGGATATTGAAAATACACCCCAGTCTGTTTGTCTGTACATGTTGCGAGCTGAATAACTTAAAAAAGATGGGAGCCACTGACTTCCATTTTGATGTGTGGCTGCCTCTAGAGGTGAAAATGATCCTTATCAAAATTGAGTTGACGTGTCAAAATCCAAGATGGCCACCAATAAATAAATAAATAAATAAATAAATAAATAAATAGATAAAAACATGAAACCCCTAGGGCAGCACGGTGGCGCAACTGGTACAGCTGCTGCCTCTCAGCGAGAAGGTTGCCGGTTCAAATCCCGGT
>JARVGQ010001639.1:13515238-13526828 GCA_031762355.1 Hypsolebias martinsi | reverse complement strand
CAGCACATAACAGCAGGATGCAAGATACTGGCTGGGAAAGAATACATGGAACGGCATAACCAAGTGGCGGGCATACTGTACAGGAACATCTGTGCAGAATATGGACTGGAAGCCCCGAGATCAAAGTGGGGGACACCCCCGAAGGTGGTAGAGAATGACCGAGCAAAAGTCCTGTGGGACTTCCAGATTCAGACAGACAAAATGGTAATGGCGAATCAACCGGACATTGTGGTGGTGGATAAACAACAGAGAAAAGCCGTTGTGGTAGATGTAGCAATACAGAGTGACTACAACATCAGAAATAAAGAGCACGAGAAACTGGAGAAGTACCAGGGCCTCAGAGAGGAACTGGAAAAAGTCTGGAAAGTGAAGACCATAGTGGTGCCTGTGGTCATTGGGGCACTTGGGGCAGTCATCTCCAAACTGGAGCATTGGCTAAAACAGATCCCAGGAACAACATCAGACATCTCAGTCCAGAAATGTGCAGTCCTAGGCACAGCCAAGATACTGCGCAGAACCCTCAAGCTCCCAGGCCTCTGGTAGAGGACACGAGCTTGGGGAAAAAAAGACCAGAATGAAGGAGACCACCCACGGAGGGTGAGAAATATAATTTATACATATACATATGCAGATTGAATTTCAACAACAGAAGCATCTTGTAAAAAAACTGCTATAAATTGACATTGTCATTTTTCTCATCAAAGACATTGGGGTTGTGGTGGCTATTTGATCTGTGACATCACATTAAAATAAGGTATTTTATGAAAAAAAGGGTGAGGATAAAAACTTAAATAATTGAAATACTATACGAATAAAATGTTTGTATTATTAAGAATGTCTTGTAGATGTGTATTTTATCCTCAAAGTTCACGGAGAAAACTGTGTCACAGCTTTTCCTAAACTTACAAAAAGAGACACGAGTTTGACAGCAGGGGGTGGGGTGGCAGGTGAAGCAGGTGGAGAGACACAGCAGAATGGACCAGTGGAGCTCCAGAGTTTGCCCAGGATGGGATGTTTTGGGGCTTCCTGCAGTGAAGTTTGACCCAACCCTAGAAGATTCAAGAAGACTTCATATTCACCTCAGTTTTGTTTGGTGTACATTTCATGGGTGTGTGAGTGGCTGATTATTTTGAAGTTTCGGTCAGAACAGCTGATTTTTGTTTATACAACGTGCTCCATCCACCTGCACTTCTGAACTGACATGTCCAAGCGAGTTTTATTTTAATGTTGTTTACAAATTGGTCATATTTCTAATCTTTGAAAAACAATTTAAATAACTCTCTTGTGTGTGTATAAGCTCCGGTTTAGACAGGGGATTGTTACAGGTGTAGCAGGTCCACTCAATGAGAAGACGAGCAGGTTATGTACCTGCTGCAATGAGCCCAGATTATGACCAGTGCATGTTTTTATGCAGATTAAACAGTATTCAGTTCAACACTTGTCTTCTGGTCATCATTAAACACAACGCAGAGTGAACTATAAGAAGAATTAAAATAAACGGACAGGTTGATATTATTTTAACTGAGCTGAATTAATATCCAGCCAATTTCAGCACGGTTACACGGTACGGTTTTCTCTTTGCTGGATTCGAATATCCTCAGGTTCGTCTGGCCCCAACTTCTTCACCTCCAGTTTTTCCTCAATAAACATTAAGGGAAAGGGGTTATTGATTAAATAATCCACCTTGTTTATGCTAACCTGCCTAAATAAAGGTTGAATGAATATTGCTCACCATCGCATCTATTCAGTCAACACCAAACCACGCCCACATACACTCGCGCTGAGGCACATCCGTCCTCATTGGATGAATCCTGTGGCTGTGGGCTGACCCTGGGCTGAACAGAATTAGCCCCAATGAGCCGCAATATGAGAGGGAGTGGCCTGACGTCTGTCAATCATTCTGAACCATGAAGGAACAGTAACGGAGAACGGGGCTGTCGGAATTTAGGCCTTTGGAACGACCCTGGGATTTTCACCAGTTTTATTGTAAATTTAACAAAATGTGACATTATTTCTAAAATGTATTTACTTTAAAGTTGTTATTTTGAAGTTGTTTATTTTAAAATAGTTTTTGTAAACGCCAGGAGGGAGGGGTTAGACCTCCTAGCCCATTGACACCAGCCGTCACTGCAGGTTAGTCTCACTGAGTCACAAGGACTCATTTTTAAGATGGATCTGCTTTAGACAGACAACATATAAAGTACAGATGGTGGGTTTGAAGCTGTTGAGTTGGTGCTTCAGTATCTGGGAACTGTCCTTGATGACAAACTGACCTTTGACCCCCATGTGAACTCACTTTGTAAGAAGGCCCACCAGAGAATGTATTTTTATCGGAAGCTGTGTCGTTTTTTTGTTAATT
This sequence comes from Hypsolebias martinsi, assembly GCA_031762355.1. Taxonomy (NCBI): domain Eukaryota; kingdom Metazoa; phylum Chordata; class Actinopteri; order Cyprinodontiformes; family Rivulidae; genus Hypsolebias; species Hypsolebias martinsi. The sequence goes on along the minus strand of JARVGQ010001639.1, from coordinate 13,524,469 downwards.
CTACTTTTATGAGAATGTTTTATTCATCTTTTATTGAGTCAGTCTTTACCTTCATCTGTTCATTTGGACATTTAACATGTAAAAACAGGAACAAACTCTCGGGATTGTCAGGATGTGCAGCAAAACTGCTGGCATAGCCCTACTGAACTTTACTGACCTACACAACAAGAGGTCAGTGAATAAGACCAGGCTGATTCTGGCAGATCCTGATCACCCACTCCATGGTGAGTTCAAGTTGCTTCCATCTGGATGCAGATATCTGCAGTCCAGATGTAGGACGAACAGACTGAATAACTCATTAATCCCTGTAGCGATCAGGCTTCTCAATGAACAGTGATGATTTCATGTACTGTCATTTAAAAGGCCTTTATGTCTTGTCTAGTGTGGATGTTTTGTGTGCCGACTGACTGTGAAACTAATTGCCCCTCAAGGACAATAACCATTCTTGAACTTGAACTTGGAGGAGATGCCAGTGTTGTAGATGACATATTTCTCCTTCCTGGTCTTTTTCTTCTTCTTGCCTCCTTTGTTGGTCATCTTGGTCATGACTGTAACCAAGGCACCTAACCTGTAACAGGTTAACCAAGGCTCTAACCTTGGCAGTAAAGCCAAAGCAAGAGGTTTGTAGTTTTACAAACACAGGGTTTGCAAGTTAAGAAATGCACCTAACTAATGAGGTGCAACAGAGTGTGAACTTCAGTGCGTGTCTGTGGGCTGACACCGCAGTACTCTCTGTAGGCCTCTCTGTTTCACACTTTGTGGGAAAGAAGTGCTTCTACTGCCAACAAAGGTACGTACTGGGAGACTGCTCGTGTGCTGCGTCTCATTTCCATTCCTCCAACACTGATTACAGCAATCTTCCATCTACATCACCTGCTTGTTGTGTCCCTCTCACCTCTTTTGTTGTGGTGTCTCCCGAGGAAACCGTTCCACGGGCTTTCACTGCTGACTGAGCTGTTTGCCCTGCTTCTATGCATTAGAGGGGAAAAATTGGCATGCAAAGCCAATCTGCTCTCCCCACAAGAGCAAGAATCATTCAGCTGGAACCGGAGGAGGAACGCTCACCCGCAAACACATGATTCACTTTAGTCAATTAGCCTGTTCATTTGACAAAGCTTTTTATAACTCCTTCAAAAACATCCTGCCGTTGTGCTGCTCATTCCAGAGAACAATGTAAACAAGCCAGTCGTTACAGGAGATGCACGAGGCCCAGACTAGGGTAAGGGATGTCAGGAAAAAGTGATCACAATTACAAATTCTTGACAAAACTGTGATCTGGTCTGTCTGCGTTTGCTTCCTGTGTTTTGATTCAGTAAATGGTTATTCTCTAGGATAATGAGAATTACATCAACTACATTTCAGCTAAAATGTTCTGGTTCTTTAAGCTTTTAAAGGGATAATTTAATAATTTTTGAACTGCTGTGTCAAATAGTCATCAGTAGTAAGTACCTTATCAGCAGGACATGTCATACAGCATTGAGCATGGGGAATGAGGCAAAAGTCAGCTTCCAGGCTAGGCTAATGGCTAGCCAAACAAGTTTCAATTAAAAACCAAAACATTTTAATACTTCAAAAAATAACTCTGAAATATCAAGATGTTAAAGAACATTGGGTAAAATTAAAACTATGCTTTAACATGACTCCAGTTGTTTAGCATGTTGCTGTTTTGTCAACCCAACAACGTCTATGGTACTAGCAACTGTTTTGTATGTCATGTGAAGGTGTAGATGTTTAATATTAGCAAATGTCTTCTTTTACATCAATATATTGTTTCAAAAGAGTTGTTTATTAAGAAAAAAAAAACTAGGCCTCTGTGTGGCTAGCTGTTATCTTAGCTTGGACAAAACCTCAGCCTTTTTTTGCCCCATTCACTGTGCCCTATGGACGACTGATAATATTGATACCAATTTTCAGAACATCACTTCAACAAAAAACTACATTATATCTTTAGGAGCAAAATGGGGGGAGGGGGAGAAGAAAAAACTGGTTTCAAGGAAAGCTCTAAAGGAGCACACACATCTATGTGGTTCAGGATTATAGAACATCTGGGTTTAAAATAAACTCAGTAGAAAATATGGCTGACCTGTTAAAAGGCTCAGCCTTGCTGCATATTTTATGTGGGATATAGATATTTTTGCACACTTTTTGCAAACAGAATAAAATGTAGTTGAAGCTATTTTTTTGTTGTTGCAGTTTTCAAGGAGTCAACATGTTCAGATACCTGCTAGTGTTACAATCTCAAAAGAAAGCTGAAGTGGTAAGAATAAAAAGGAACATTGAAAAGTGAGATCTTTCCCACTCCTGTGGGCTGAAGGCTGCTGCCTTAAGATGGCTGCTGTTTGTCAGGAAGAACTGGAACAGCTTTTTTTTTTTCTTTTAGGTGCAATATCTCTACTGCGAATAATTGTGTTAACTGTGCAAGTTGTGTGCTGATTAACCAGTGTGACATCACCAGCTTGTCAAGTTTCCACAAAGATTGTATTGCGTCCCTGAAAGGACTTTAGTTCCCTGTAAAACAAGCAGGAACAAAGAAGGGGATGGTCTACGTCTAATCACCGGGCAGAGGGCTTGAGAAAACATTTCTGTTCCTATTTCCATCTGGAAACAGGCTACAGAGCCACACCGGCAAAGAGAAATATAAAGGAGACAAAGAAGGGAGTGGAATTAAAACTCTGTTCCTGCTGGTTTGCAGAAAAGCTGCAGTGCCCTGGGGCTGTCTGCTCTGAGAGGCAGATCCTTCCATGTTCCACTAATGCACATCCGCTCTGGTCAACATTTCACCCAATGCTCACTTTCAGTCCTGATACTTCCTCCTTTGAGCTGGATGTGTGGTCCATTGTGAGCGTGGTAAGAAACTGACAGCATAGGGACCACCAGAGTGCTGGAGGACTGTACCAGCAACCCTAATATTTAGCACCATTCTTCATCTTCCATCTGTCTGGGGGGAATGAGTTTCCATTCCGATGTGATACATTTAAGGGTTCAAAGTGGAATTTTCCCTCTTTGCTCCACGTTTCTCTGCTGAGAACATTTATGTTTACACCTCATACTTTAAGCAGAACTGAAGAATATTATATCAAGTGTCAAGAAACAGAGAAGACATTTCCTTTCACTCAAAGGCATTTTGATTTTAACTTGTATTTCAGAGAAAACCAAGAGTTGTGGGGTCAGACTAGTGATGGGAAAATGTACAAGTGTAAGACTTTGTCCACATGGAAACTGTTTTTCCTATATATCTCATCGTTATGAATACCTCTGCAAACATGGCATCATTTTTTTTAAAATTGTTTTCGAAAGCATGAATGCTAACCCAAAATGCTGTAGTAACTTTGCCAGTATGGCACTGTGAAAAAACCCAGCAAACACAAGAAACGAGGCATGAATTATGAGCATAAAACTTGCATGTTGAGTAGAAAACATAGATCCTAAATATCTCCTACACATTACACAGGTTTCTATAGGAAGTGTAAACACAACAAGAAGTAAAAGATGAGGATAGTGAATATGAGAGCAAAAATCTAATTGTTTTTGTGGACGGATGAACTACAAGTCCACTGGGAGGAATGTCAGTACAAATATGTGAACATAATGGACATTTTTCAGGCACAGTGTCCAGTGAGGAGAGTTTTCATCACAATGTTCAACGCATATTGGTAAAAATATTAACTGCTGTTTTTTAATGATGTATTCCTATTATCTCCATTTTTCTAACTTACATTTTATGTATTTGTAGTTGGTTTGTTTTACATTGTTGTCAGAAAAAGTTCTATACCGTAATCATTTTTAGATTGTTTGGTGTAATAATAGGAGGTTTATCTCAGTTCTATTTGACAATGATCTTGTCAGTTCATTGTAGTAACAGTGCACAAAGGTTTGGTTGTAGTTGAGCAACTGGCGTCTACAGTCCAAACACAAGCATGTAATCTGTCATTGTTGTTGTTACGTCTGTCATGCATGGGGGTCATAGGTTAGACAGGAGAAGGGGTTAGGACATGGTTGTTATCGAAAGGGTGCATTTTGGCTTTTACACAAAAGTGCAAAGGTGGTGCGTCACAATTTTTTATTTTTTTTTTTTTAAACTCTGGAACTGTTTTTTAAAGGATACTGTTTTAGTGCTCCTAAAACGCCCCGTCCGTAGCTGAAATGGTTAAATTCTTCTACAGGTTCACTCCCTTGTGAAGAGGGTTCAGGGCATAGATCTTCTAGACAATAGAATAGGTCTTAAACTGTTGGTACAGGTCTTTGGAACAGTACATGGTAACTTCTGTTCTGCCCTGCTGATTTTGAAGCTTTGCTGTTTGGGTTTGAGTTGCAGTATGTTAAAAGATGAGACTGACAGATCCCATGAAGCTGTTTTTTGGGAGTGTTGTGTTCATCTGTTACATTTGGTGTTTGAAACATGTACCCTTTCATACTTTGTAGATGATTTGATGTGATCTCCAGCTGTGAGAATTCAGATCTCTGTGTTTGTGGATGTTCGGGGGGGGGGGGGGGGGGAATCAATGACCATCATAAAGTCTTCCCATGACTTGTTGGAGACGTGGCGGTGCATTTTCTCCAACCCAGTCAATCACAACTTGGACGGATTTTGCCACTCTGTGGTTCATTCCGTGAGGTTAGAAAGGGCATTCAAGATGCTGATGGTGTTGTTGGACCTGAGAGGATCAGCAGCTTTAGGTTTTTTTAAGGGTGCCAGTGCATAAGCATTAAACAAGTATTTCTTTTTCTCTTATCTTTGTTTTGGAATCTGACATCCAACTTATCCAGCAAAACATGCAGCATGATTGTGAATAGTGTTTTGAGTTTTAGTTGCGGTATGTTGCACAACATAAACAAAATTTGCACACAAAATTTTTCTGGGAAAAATATTGATATTTTGACAGATACTAAACAGCTCGGCTCTCTTTGGACCTCTTTTTGAAAACAAACTCCTCTTTTTTTCTGGTATGCATATAAATGGCCCATTTAAAAGTAGGCATTTTTGTCTTCTTTTGTCTAGTGTGTCTCTCGCTGCTATAGGACTTCGGGTTTTCTTGTTAGAGCTCCCAGAATGCAGCAAGCGTACAGCCAGGCTCTGAGTGACCACCAATATATTTCAGCTCTCACTTTTCTCCTAAAAACTGGAAAGTGAAAGTTCCTTTTTTACTTGTAGCATCTTCTATAAAAACCATTGTAGAAACTTCAATATTCACACGTGTGGCTAGTCTTCTGCTGCTCAAGATTCAAAGACTTTTTTAAAGATTTGATTTATAGTTTTCACACCGTATGTGTTTCTTTAACTTCTACACAAGACTGTAGAAGTCATAGAACAAGGCAGCTGCAGGAAGGGGGAAAAAAGGTTGTGATTTGTCTCCTGTCCATGTGTGGACGATGTGATGCATGCCACATGTTGCACTTGTTAACTTCAGCAAATAACAAGCTACTGCAATACCTCATGCTTTTATTTACTTTAATGCTACGCCCCAAATTTGTAGGGTTGCTTGCCTCCATATGCAGCTGATGTTGTTAAACTGACAGAGGAAGTTGTTTAAAAACTGAGTCGAGTAAAAGTTCATTTAGTTTTATTGTTTCCTGTATTCAGTAGGATGCATGCACTAAACAGGACTGCAAAAGTTCTTCATGGTTTCTTTAAGGCACACTAGAGACTATTAACAAGTCATTAAAGTAAACTGCTCTCATCATAAATCAAACTTTCTACAGAAAATGTCTCATCCATGCTAATGGGAACATTTTAGATTGTCAGAGACATCGTGTTTTACCTGTAAGCCTTGCGCCATCCTTGTTTTTTTATAATACTAAAATTTTATATGTGAAACTTCATTTGCATTTTGGTGGTTATTGGATCTATATAAGTCAGCAATACAATTGGCAAAGTTACTTTCATTCTCTGTAGCAGATCTGTAGCCATATTAATTTTTTCCCAGCTCACTTGCTGACTCACCCAGCCTCCACGGCTCTGTAAAGGCACAACTGGGAGGCTCATATGTCCCAAACACATTATTAATGTGTGTGAGCTGAGCAAGACTCTCGTTGCCAACAGAGAGCTCAGTTATCATTGCGTCCATATCCTTGATGTATCAGCTGGATCTCTTTATAGTTTTGAGTAATGGGCCTGGGACTGATGGGTGTAGTGGGGGGGGGGGTGTCTGTTCCCTATCTAAACACAAGTTTTAGACTAGATAAGCTGCTCATATGTCGTCTGTTTGATGTCAGCCGTTCTTGATAAGTTCGTGTGATATCTGGAATTGGAGTTGAAATTTTTGGAAATGAATAGCTTGGCACAAAGTAAAAGGGTTCACAACTTTTACTAGACTCTTCAAAGAAATCCGTTTTCTGAAGTGGGTCCCATTTGCTTTCCCATTTTATTTACTAGTTTCCTTTTTTTTTTCTTTTTTTTTTTTTTTTTTTACAGTTTTACTGAATTTAGAACCAGAACAAATGCTTTGGTTGTATTACCAGCTGCTCTCAGAATATGCTTTTGGATTTATTCAAGATTTGGACTGAAGTTTTGCCAGTCCAGTGAACTACTCTCAAATTTAGACCTAACTTACTTACTTTGTATTTCTTGACATTTCTCTGTTACTAAAAGATCACAAAATAGGCTAATCAAAGATAATTGGCGTCTTGACTATGTGCTGACTGTACATGTCACCCTCCATGCTCTTCCAGATCAAGCTGTCAGTTGAAGGCTCGTTTTGAGCCTGGTGATGACACCATGTTGGCCTCGGATATGCTTTTTGTCCGAAGAACAAGAGAACGTCATTCCACACATTCCTGAGTGGAGCCTCGGTTCTCTCAGTATGACCTTCAACTTATCTCTCCATCAGAGCATGTCACAGAGCGAGAGAGAGAGTGGTGGGACAAGAAGGGTGGGGGGGACACCTCTCACACACTCCAGTAACTAGTCTGGTCTGTTGTTTAGCAAACAAAACTCGTGGGACTGCGTTACTCTTGTTGGACCCTGTTTAAGTTTAACTGTTAAGAATTAGACCCTCTTTACGTGTGGTGTATGTCTGTGTGTTCTTGTTTCCATATCTGTGACAGGCGTTGTGAGCTTTAGACGTTTGGAGATGAGAAGTTTTGTAAAATTAGATCATCTTTGTTCTTTTGAGGGCTTAGCAATCAGGACTTCCATTGAGGTTTACATATTAAAAAAACAAAAAACAATTACTATTATTTCTTAATTACTTATGGTCGAGGGGTGAGTTTCTATTTCAAGTGGAGGAGTTCAAGTGTCTCGGGGTTTTGTTCACGAGTGAGGGAAGAATGGAGCGTGAGATTGATGCAGCGTCTGCAGTATTGCGGACTCTGTGCCGGTCTGTTGTGGTGAAGAGGGAGCTGAGCTGTAAGGCAAAGCTCTCTGTGTAACGGCCGGTTTATGTTCCTACCCTCAACTATGGCCACGAACTCTGGGTAATGACCGAAAGAATGAGATCATGGATACACGTAGTTGAGATATGTTTCCTCTGCAAGGTAGCTGGACTCTCTCTCCCTTATATATAGGGTGAGAAGTTCAGTTATCCAGGAGAGACTCAGAGTAGAACTGCTTCTCCTCCACATCAAGAGGAGTCAGTGTAGGTTGTTGGGGCATCTGGTAAGGATGCTTCTGGGGGCACCTTCGTAAGGAGGTGCTTCAGGCATGTCCGACTGGGAGGTGACCAATGGAAGACCCAGGACACACTGGAGAGACTACATCTCTCTGTTGGCCTGGGAACACCTTCAGGTCCTGGCAGAAGAGCTAGAAGAGGGGGCTGTGGAAAGAGATGTCTGGGCCTCCCTGCTCAAGCTGCTGCCCCAGAGACAAGAGGAGAACAAGAGGAAGTTGATGGATGGATGGATGGATGGATGGATGGATGGATGGATGGATGGATGGATGGATGGATGGATGGATGGATGGATGGATATTATTATTTTTAAAGACGTGATACTTGATGTGAACTCAGACGTGGAACATGATGTAATATTTAGATGTTCTCAGAATGGTTAAGGTGGCTCTTGTGGAAAACCATCTCAACTTTCTTTTGGTTTTCTCTGATTGCGCCAAACTTTCCACACAGGAACTTCTGCTTAGTATGCCACTGCGCTTGCTTCCATAGTTGGATCAAATGAAGCAGACAGTTACTGTGTCCCTGCTTCGACCTCTCAACTTCAGGTTTCCACTTTTATACTCAAAATGTCGGATTCACTCCTCGTTATTTCAGCCTCATAAGATCAGCACTAAATCTGCCACTTGCCTGCAAAGCATGCCAAGAAAGCAATGAGCTCTGTTGGCTGAAATATTGCTTTTTTGTCATAGTAACAGAGTCATTTAGAGGATGTGAATCAACGTGCTGCTGGCTACGAGTCGTGGGTTTTATTTAGTTGGGCTAATCTTGTAGTTGCATGGTCTGCCTTCACTTTGTGCTTTATCAAAAATTTAGTTTTCAGCAAATCTTCAGATATAAAAAATTGTATGTACTAATGGCTGTTGAAGATGTTTTTTTTTTTACAAGAAATAACTTTATGAAGAGTTCTGACTGTTAAACCAATGGAAAATAATGAAACACGCCCTGGAAAAGGTACTGAGGTATCAAGTTCAGCAAAAAGGTGTTGGCTTTTCTGTCAACTTCAGCTAAAATTTGGAACAAAAACAAGTTGTTCATTATGACCTAATAAACGTAATGGTCTAGGGAGACCCTTTTGACTGACTCTGCAGGGTTTGTCGTGGTCCTGGTGGAGCGTCAGGATCATAATGAAGCTTAAGGAAGTATGAGCAGCAGCATGGTTCCCAGCTGCTTGCCCTCTCATCTATTGCTCCCTGGTGGGTTTGGTGCATGTCATCTGGGTAACGTGTCTTGGCTCCTGTCCGACGTTGGCTGGCCTTTTGAGTACAGGTCAACCTGTTGCCTGAACCATGTGCTAGTTCGTGCCCAACCAGTGTGTCTTGGCGTTCTTCTCTGAGAGCTAGTTGAGGTTTGTTGTGAAGCCCAGTGTTCCAGTGACCAACAATCCAGGCTCAAATGTCAGAACTCAATCTTATGTCATGACAGAATAATAAATGCTCTTGATGGCATTAATGCCTGTGCTAGACAGTTCTTCCTTTTCAGTGTTGTGGAGAACTGATGCCGACCTCCAGTAAACAGACAAGTCGCCAGTCTGTCGTAAAGTTTCAGGGCAGAAATCAAAAAGTACAATGCCAAAGTTTCAAAAGTTAACAAAATAGTATGGCATGATTGTTGATCGAAAAAAATA